>JAITYT010000974.1:618925-655147 GCA_025433975.1 Liostenogaster flavolineata | reverse complement strand
CTCTCTCTCTCTCTCTCTCTTCCTCTCTCTACTACCAGTATCTATCTCTCGTCCGATTAAAGCCGAACGATACCGCGCGAATTTACCGAGACAAGTGTGTATCGTATTATATGTACAAACGGTATGCCGTAGTTTAATCGACGGAGTAGACAGAATCGATACGTACGTTCCAACCTGTCCATCGAACTTAGCTACGATGTGCTACTTCAATTACGATCGTTCGATTTCGATTTGTCTGTTTTCATTGGTTCGCGGTAGAGACGTGAAAATAACTCTACAAAATCGAGTGAAAAATCGGTCTCGATTTTTACAACGTTCGAGAGTACTCGTAGTGTTTTTCGCGGCGTCCAAAATCTTTCTCTATTTCTATCTATATTTTTATCTCGTAGAACGATATTAAAGGAACGACTTTTCGACATGGCTTCGTCTCGAATAATTTGTGGGAAATTTTAAAATCAATGTTTCACTGCTCGTTGGAAAATTACGAATAATATTTTCCTATGTGACAGTTTCTTCGTAAGAAAATCGCATCTGGATCTTTCATATTGCCTGGCAATTCGACATACTCGATTTTCACGCTTTCCGTTTCTTCGCGCTCTATCCGCGGAAGATGAACGATTCTCGAGAAGTTTCTTTGCGGTGAGAGTTCAGAACGCATACACGCGCGCGATTCGCAATCTGACCCAAATCTATTAATATAAGAGATGCCGCGACCACGCGCATATGCTAGAGTCGTCAACCCAGCGATTCGAGAGAAAATAACGAAGTTTTTCGAGTTCCCCAGACTTCTGTTGTTTCTATCTCTAATCCGGAAAGAGTTTGTTCTTTTCAAGACTCCATAGAAAATAATTGTCGTCGTTCTCTTTCCACTTCGAACGATAAATAAACAAATTTACTCTGTTTTTAAAATAAATTACGGTGGCTCCAATTCTCTATAACGTTTGAATTTTTAATTATCGCGATAAACTGTTACTAACTTAACACAAAACTGATTTAATTCGAGCACGACGATTTTAATGATACAAACTGCATATTCATGAAATTATATACTCTCTCGTACCGAGAGAAACTATATTTCGTCGTCAGTTGGTTATTCTCGTTACAGAGTTAAATGAAAAAGGCATCCGCAAACGCGAGGGAGACGAGGCTATAACGCTTATAAATAAGCGGATGATATTACGCGGACGATACGATTTTTGTATCACAAGACGATCGCCGTTCGTTCGATATCGACCGAATTCGTGAGCTCTCGGTGCGATTCCATTGTTTCCACGTAAAATCGCGAAACTTTTTTCGCGAAAGGAAGAAACCTAAGCCCGCTAAAGCGCGGGAGACATTAAATTGATTTACGAAGAAGGCGGTATGTCGTAAAGTTCTCCAACTACGAAAGAAGTCGGAGGAAGGAAGGAACAAGACATACGAATGACAATGGACGACCGAAATCTTCACGAACGAATGAAAATGTTCGACTAGCGAAAGTTCTGCCGTAGGAATAGTGGAAGCGAGCATGGAACTTTCATGTCTTCCGAGAAAGATCGTCATGGGGGTGGATAGGGGTACGGTTCTCATTGTCTACGTCGTCGGGTGTCTTCTCGCGAAACAATTTTCTCGCAATACGTCAACTTTCGTCGCCTTAAAATTGCACGATGCTCTGCGCGAGTAATTTTCTGCAAGAAAAGTAATTCCACTTTTTGCGAATCGTCGGCATTGTTTTTTTTTTTAGTGATTTAGTCGGTGTTACGATCACGAATCATGAGTTTGTCAAAGTGATGGCCGAAGATCATCGAACAAACTCGAAAATATTTAATTGATTGGAATTCGTTCATTATTGAATTAATTAAGTTTTGTTAAAACAAAAAATAATAAAAAATAGAAGTTACTTTCTTTCCAAGCCAATGATACGATCGTTTTGTAATATTCGTAAAATAAAAACGAATGAACGACGATACGTAATTAAATTCTCGCCGTGGTTCATGGTGATCAGCGCTTATAAAAATCTAAAAATCTGAGTTAGACTTAGAGCGTCACTTATCACTTTCGGGTCCGACTAAGTACGTTTGAAACGGATATTCATCACTGCCTAAGCCATGGGATGAGACGCGTCATTAGAAGAAATAAGTACAAAGTCGTTGAGTCCAGGTGGAAGGTGAAACGAGCGATACCTCGATGCAACCGAACGTCGCATTAAATACGCATCGATGGCAGAACTAATTCGCTACGGAGAGTATGACGTATTAAATTACGAAGCTAAACTATAATGTAATTTACTTGTAAAATATTTAGCGGACGTCGACGACGAGCAAAACTGTCGATGTAAAATTACCGTCCGTATATTACGTTCGAAAGCATTTAATACGTTAAAGCATCCCACGGTTTTAACGGAATAAATCAATGAAAATCTGATAAGCGCGCGTTCATCCTTCCACGGTCTCTGCCTCGTCACCCAAATTCACGGATAAAAACTTCAGTCAGTCATAAATCAATCTAGGCGCGATTTACTTTCTTGGATTCTTGCCAGATCGAGCGAAATCCTCCGTTGCCAACGATTTCTTTATCCTCCTTTCGTCTACCTGTCGATAGAATTCCTCGATCCTCGTTGACGTCGTATCGCGTGGACTCCAAATGAGAGAACTTATATAGGTATGATCGGTTCGTATTCCTTTTAACACGATCACGATGAATATTCCTTCGCTTGCTGTAATTACACGGCGATTTTGTAAATTCATTACGATCGATTAAATTCATGCGATTAAAACAGACAGACTTTCGTTTTAAAATCGATCTATTATCAACGATTGTTTAAATTTGAAAAGGAAATTGCTGCGTTTTTCCTTTCCATTCGAAAACTTCTCGATCCGGCGTATTCGCCGTAACGTACGAGCATTCTTTTTCCTTCTACGGATCCATGCTGCTAAATGCAATCCCTCTCAAGTAGTAAACTTGTTGGCGACCTTTAAAAGCCTACTTTTCCATTTAAGTCTGAAAGAAAAATGATTGTCTCGTTTATCGTCGTGATTTTTTTATTCGCGATAATAACTGATTTTTTCACCTTCCTCCTTCTTATCCTACGTGATCTCCATTCTACGCTTACACAAAGAAAATCTTACGTTTAAAACATTTATTGTATTGTCTCTAAGCTTCGACGATGTATCGTAAGAGCGACGAATGACGAGAAGCGAGACACCAATGCGAAGATCGTGATGTTGGTTAATTCGTCACTTTTTATTTTGAAGTGTATCGCTAATCACTGATCACGTGCTATCGATAAACCTCCGGAAGAGGTGAGAGAGATGACGAACGATTTCTCGGAAATGACTCGTCGAAACGAAGTCGTCGATTGGGATCTTCATTCGGGCGATGCTTTGAACTCTTAACGAAACGCGTGTCAAGATCTCGCTTGACTTCGATATGCGAAATCGCGCGTAATATTCTACAATTTCCACGCGTCTACGATCGAAGAGAAATTGGCAATAGCGTCTCTCCTATAAGTGACCTAGATACGGCGTGAAGAAACGTCGCCTTTCGATGATTTTCCCAAGCCTGGTTGGAATTCTAAGAAACGTCGCGTCGTTCTTCCAAAAGAAAAGCAAGGAACGAGGGAAATGCGTCGGCTGGACAGACTTCCTCGTGTAAACGCACACGCGATACACGTACAAATAATCACGTCATTCGTACGAGTACAAGTAGTAAATCATTGAAAGATTTTTAAGGATCTGTGCTGAGTGTAAGATTGTAACGTGTTTTAACTAGAGTCGCTCGCCACTAAATTTTCTCCATATCGGTACGAAAAATGATCGAAAATAAGATGAAATCGAGTAAAGAAGCTTCGAATATACTTGTTAGGTTTATGCGAGAGCCAGAAATTATTATCTGACTTAAATAATGAAAGCGTAAATACATAAAAATTCGTGACGTCTATTCCATCGATTAACCTTCTAAGGACTAGCTTCCGATTTATCGACACCAGAGTAGCCATCGAAGAAGCCAAATATCCGATATATCGACAAACTCGCGAGAAAGGGTAAAATTAAATCTCATCCATTAGTGAAAGTGGATTTAAATATCTCGTGCTTGAAAAGTCAAAGGATAACAACGAAAAGCGGATACGTCTTCCTTGTCTCCCAAAAGTGTTGCACGCGTGTTTGTCTCTACGTTGCCCGTCGTCATCGTCGTCGTAACGAGATCGGTGGAGAAAATTTTCGACAAAATTTCCTCGCGTCGTAGTCGCAACATTGAGACCATGTCGACGGCACATTGGAATTTTTATCGACGTCTCGCGGTTCTTTAAAAATATTATCCGTTGCTGATAACAAGGAAGGAAAAGGTATGGCTCGCTTCCACGCGGTCTAAAGGCTTCGTAAACCGAGGAAAATTCCTTCCCCTCTCGTTCCTCCTGTAGATTTCTGTCGACTGGATCCTTCCAATTTCTTGCGTGGTCGTAGGACGCTTCGTCGTACTTTACGACGATATCGACCCTGGCGCTGTTGTCGTCGTTCTTTTACTGACGCCCCAATAAACGAGAACCGGTTGAAGGCCGCTCGCCAAAATGCTTTTCGAAATTATCGAAACACATTTCCGCTACGTACACATACGTACCAGATGGCGCGCCATTCGACAAATTTCATCCCTTCCAACTCCCAACCTCTTTCATTTTGGCAACGAAACTAATAAAACGTTCGTTCTTTCTTTATTTTTCCTAAAACGACATTTTCGAAGCAACCAACGCACAGGTTAACGGCAACGTCTGAAAATGAGACGTTGGTATTATCTTTTTTCCTCTAAAGCGACATTTGTGAAACAGTTTATACGCAAAAATGAACGACAACGTCTGCAAGCCGAGACTTCGGCAGTTACGATGACTTTTAACAACGAGACGACGACGATCGGCAGTCGTGAGACAACGAAGTCGCCGATTTCCTTATTCATTTTGTCATCGAAACTAATGCAACGTTCGTCATATTCTTTTCCTCTAAAACGACATTTTCGAAGCAACCTACGCTCAAGTTAACGACGTCTAAAAATTCACGACGAAGCTTCGTCGCATGTAGTAGCGCGACGACGACGATCGGCTGTCGTGAGACAAAGTAATATCGTATAAAAGACAGAAGCCGCCGAAGGCGCCACGATTGAATCACCGCCAAGTTAGGAGTAATCCTCGCTTTCCAGGAAAAGCGCTTGAGTTTACGATAATAGAAATGACGATCGACCCACTTGTTCCAATAGCGAAGTGGCACGCATCGCTCGTCTTTAATATCGGCGATAAATAAGCGTCGCGTCGCCGTAGATTACGCGTAATTACGGGAGAGACGCGAGCCTCGCCACGCGACGCATCGTCCTTCGTCCGGACACTTTACGATGTTAATACGTGTACCGAAGGATCTCAGCTAGTAAGTTTCATTTTTACAATGCGATTACGTAAGGCCGCGACCACGCTACCGTCATTTTTCTTTCTCTCCTTTTTATAGCGATCCACGGTGTCACGTTCGCCGACGTGTCCACGGGCTACGATTTAATGGCAACGCCGTTTTGCGTCGAAGTTACGTTTCAACGTCGACGACGATCACTACGATTATACACTGGTGCGTAATCTCGCCATCTTTCGCGCGGACAATTTAAAGAAAAAAAAGAAAAAGACACGCGCGTCAGACGAATAAAATCGACGAGAAACATTCGATCTAACGATACGTCGAGAAATCCCTCGATTTTCGATGATATCATCGAAGAACTTGATAAACGTAACGTAGAAAGTGTCGAGTAAAACGAGAAAGTCTGCTTCGTAACGAACGATTCTCTTCGTTAGAAAATCCAGCCTAAGGTTCGAAAGCGATTCGACGTTAAGAGGAATTTAAAAAAGTCCCTCGATGATAAAGAAATCGACGTTGCGACGAGGCCAGAGGCGAGTCCAAACACAGGGGCGCTGGTACGAAAAGATTTGTCGAACGTAACCACGCGCGTTCCTGCTTGTTCTCGAGCAGTCGAATCGAGTCTACGTACGTTCACTTCGCTTGGCTTCTTGGATCCCGTCCAGGAACGAATTTTAGTGTTCGCCCTAGCCTGAATCCTCAGCCTCGAAAAGGTTCCGGATTGAAAGAGTCACATTGAATTTCTACGCGTTTCACGTATTCGCCGAACGACTTACCGAGTTTATCATTGTCCCTCGTAACTAGACATCCTATCTTCTCGAAAGAATAACCTCGTCGATACTTTCAGCGATAATCTTATCGCTTTGTTCATCGAACGCGACTCGACCCCATTGGATTGGGAATTGCTACGTGGAAATCGAGAGATTGCGTTTTTGAACAAATTCTTTGTCTCGCGCTGTTCATCGTTTGTGCGTGCGAATCGTAATAGCGCGAGTTGTAGAAATTCCCACGCCTACCCTGAACCATCAGGGTAACTCGAAAAATGAGCTTTCGGGAACTCGAATCGAAAAAGTTGCCTCCGATTCGAGGAAGCAAGCTCTGATTTTTGTAAAGAAAAAAAGGAAGAAAAGAAAAATTATTTGAAAAGACTGGATGGATAAATTTTCCTCGACGTACATCGATATCGAACGGAAGATTTCGCGAATGATTCGAATCGTAGAAACGTACGCATTTTTATGCGTAATAAATTCACGTTTTACCATTTCGTACGACAAAGTTTTCATACGTCGTGTTTATCGTAATTTCGCAAACGTTGATTTCAGAGCGTCCTTACGTACGCGTGGGCAAACAGACGGTTATAAACGAGTGTAGCGTAGATTCTCTGTGACGTGAAAACTCAATAGAGCATATAACTACGTTATTGCCGTTTCTCTCCCGTTTCTCTCAAAGCGAAGACTACCGTCGGCGCGAATTTCCATCGGTTCTTTTGACTCGTTTGAGTGACGATTGGAATTGTTTGCCGACGGATCGGTCGATGAAACGCGCTACTTTCGTACTAAAGTTCCTTCGGTGGGAAGAAAATGTTATCTTGGAAAATGAATAATAAATAGAGGGTCCGTCCAATAAAAAGATTTTTCCTCGTTTCCAAACGACCCTTAATCGAAGTGTGAGATCCCTGAATCAACACCGAGCCATCGTCGTCGTTATTATTATCGCTATACGAAAACTCCGAACAATTCGTAAAGTCATCGTCGAGGATATTTTCACCGCTTCCGATAATCTATTAAAAATCTTGAATAAAAGGGAATTGCTTTTTTTCGCAAGAGAGAAATTATTCTACGGTATAAAATCTGTTGATTTCACGGCCGTATAACGGACCCGTTATGAAACATCGATGGCCCGGATTTGACAGGTCGACGACGTATGCCTATCTCGTGTGCCTGCTCGTTACGTAGCGCAAACACAAACAATATCTACCGTATAACTGCGTTGAAAGACCGACGGAATAAAAGCAAGTTAACCTGTCCATCCGAAAACCGACGTTCCCGTGCGAAACGCCATAATTTCAGGAGTATTTCAGTATACGGTAAAATATCGCGGACGAGAGAATTTTTGACAGTGTTTCGAGCGTGGAATCGATCGCGTTCGTCCATTCGCTCGAACATCCGCTACCACGTAATCGTCGGTTGTTGGTACGTTTAATTAAAAATCCTCGTTATCTTTCATCCTCGTTCCCAAAACCCCCCTAATGCGTGTGCGCGCACCTCGTCGCGTCCCTGATTATTTTACGGTTAATGCATATATGCAAAAAAAGGACCGTCGCGTTCCGATTTCTCGACCGAATTACACGCTCGTCGATGGTCATGTACCATCATGAACGAATATACCGTCGATATGCATAACGTTGCCCGGCATGCGAACACGTGTCATCGATCTTTTTCCAATCCGTCGCTCTTCGGGATAACAGATTTTCAAAGAATTTTCCGCGCGAGCATTCCCGCTTCTTCTCCTCGACTTCTCGTGACGAAACAACGGTTTTCGATTTCGAGGATTCAGAAATGGTCGTTTTCGCGTATAACGCCGAACTCGAATCAGCGTCGTACGAATTAAAATTCTTCGATCGGACCGTTCCGTACTCCAAACGTTTATCGCGAATCGCAACGATTATTCAATACCGCGTTATTGTCCAGACGTAATATTGTTATTTCATCGAATCCCGATTTATCGTTTATTATTACATCCCACTCCGTTACTCGACTTCATTTCCAAAATTTCGTGTTCGAATAAAAGCTGTGCCATCGATCACGAATTATTCGGAATGGATACTTGCACTCGGAAAATGATCAATTCGAACGACGGAGCGGTAAATATTTTTAAATCACGACGTTTCGTCGTTATGAAGTTTCTTTAATCATTGCGCTGTTAAATGTAATAATTTAATAAACGAAAACGTCGCTCGGTGACGTTCGATGAATTCGATGAATATAGATTGAACGACGAGATAACCGGCGTCGCACGAGCGACCGAAGGACGCCTCGTAGCACGTACGAACTGGCCAGAAGAAGCCACGCCGAATTCGAGGTAGGCGAATTCCATGGAACGTTTAACAGGCAGGTTTTTCCGCGGTACGCGGTAAAACTCGATGACTCTTGAAATTATTTGTAATTCTACGTCTGGAGTTCGGAGCGATCTTTCGGCGGAATCTAACGCGCAACTTCCCCGAAAGTCGGCGTACTTAGTAGTCGAACCGTCCGACGTTACGCGGACGGTCGTAAATACACACGGTGTCTCGTCGGACTGGATACACTCCAGAATCCACGTTATGGATAGATATACGAGCAGTGGCTCCGAGTAAACGTCGTTGCGATCGAAGATGTTCACGGAATGGAGGTACGCCTGCCAATCGACGCGCTTATCTTCCATCGCGAAAAATCTCGGCTCTCTCGACGCAGCGTACTTTTTCTATTCCATTCCCCGAAAGCGATGTTCCTACGATGCGATCGTACCTTCCAAGCGCTCTCTCCAACATTTTGTAAATTCGTCGATGACGAAGATCGCGCGTTTCACCGAAGGACGAGTAATAGCAAACGTTCATCTAGCGGAATCGAGGAGGATAAATTTAAATTCGTTTTCGTCTATGCGTACCAAGAACGGAAGTATTTGGACATCGAGTCGAGTCGGCAAAAATCTCGAAACTCGCGTTGGCTCGAGTGTCGATATAATAAACATTCTAGCTGTCGTGTTAACGAGAAAAGTGCGTGATCGAGCTGCGATTCCTAGAAAAACAAGACACCTGACCTTAGAAATCAGCGACGAAGACGGATTTGAATACACGCTTTTGTCGAAAATAATATTTCGATAAATCGTGATAATTTCGAAAGGTCGATTTCGGGGAAAGAGGCGTAATAACAGACGCGAGGTAGTCGATTTCGAAATGTTCCGCGATTGTATCGAGATGCGGCGCGAATATCGGCATTATCGATGCTGCGTACTCGGTCGATGTGCCTTTTAACGGCACATTCGAATCGAAAGCACGGTGTTACACCTCGCTGTACCTCGCCATTATTTATCTATTCCCCGGTTACGGCGGATCCCTAGGGATCGGCGGGTTTGCACGCGCTTTAATAGCTGCAACGGCATATCGGCTGCCCGACGTATATCCATCCGAGTGCCACCGACCGAAAGAATCGACCTTCGAAGGAGAAGGAACAAAGCGAAAAACGCTCCGGTTGCTTCTAAAAGCTTCCACGGCGTGCGCGCGCGCGATACTAAGGGGAAAAAGTTACGCCGATGACACGTAGAAAGCAACGAGCGGTAGTCTTGCTAACGATGAAACGCCAATTCGCAATTCAACCGTCGCGACGTTCGCCTTCGGTCGGAATTCTTCGTCCTTTCGACCCTTGACCCACTGAAATATTTCCGAAGTTCCCTTCCTATTACGAGAAAAAACGCGATTGAACATTTGAATGATAATTTTGTCCCCTCTGTTTCTCAACGTCGAACCATCAAACGTAAATTTGTTTGATTTCTTTTTTCTTTGATGTTATTTTTTGTGCTCTTTTTAACAGAATAAAATTGAAACGTGGTCCTTCGCTTTAGCTTCGTTTGGACGAACAAAACGCTCCGATCGTTCTGACGATAATTATCAAACAATCTCATTCGAATTATAGCACAGGGACCGAGTTATTACGGCCTTCCAAGTAAACCAATTTCCTCGGCGAGATAGAACGACCCGAGTCGTTAACTTTAAATTCGATTTGGAAACACGATCAATGATTTTATTAGGCTGGAACGGGAAATGCATCTTATTGAATTACGTTGCTCGGCTACCCTAAGGACAATCGCGTCTCCTTCGAGTATTTAGAATAATCGATTTCGTCGTCGCGAATGAATCGTAATTAATATGTATTAGCGAATATAGCCGCGCATTTTGCGATCAACGAGTAAGACGACGTCGTTTCCCGAACGAACCGATTTTAATATTTTAATAATCCAACTGAAATGCATCTAAATTGTACTCCGATATCGACTTTCTTTTCGGTCCTTACATCGAATGTCGCTGGACGCGCGAACTTCGTTACTGTAAATCGAGCGTTGCATCTTCGAGTACTGCTCGAAGAAAGGTCGATTATTCGTTTGTCGAGTGTCACTCGTTACGTAGTAATAGTTGCTATTTGTAAAACGGGAAATTATCGATGAGAATCGATCGAGCCTGAATATTAGGTTGTTCGAAAAGTCATTTGGTTTTTTCCCAAAATGTTTTCATAAAAAAACAATATAAAAAAAAACATTAGAAAACAACGTATCTTCGTTAAAAATAAAAAAACGAAATGACTTTCCAAACAATTTAATAGATTAAGGACGATTCTCGTGGAAGTAAGGATGTATCGCGTGTTCTTGGAATCCTCATGCGTATCTCGTGAATTCCAGAATCATTTAACATCTACTGTATCAGAGAGCACTTCCACGATCATTTTGTATGCGTATCTATCTGTCGAAATGCACGCGCAACGTAAATGTCTGAAGTATATCGAATCTAAAGCGATCCTGAGCCAGAGTTTCCGGATTAAACCAGCGTGCTATTTCAGATGTAAAGTCTTTATATAGTAGCAGCTAAGACGAGTCCTATATTCCGCACTGATTGCATAGATATAATAGCGACGAACGGTTTATTCGTTCGAGCTGGCCTTCCAGTACGAAGTTGCGAGTTCGTTGGAGTAAAAAGCTGGATGCTGAGAAATCGATAGATCAAAAGGAAGAAAATCGTAACGACCAAATTTTATAACGCCGACGTTGTAAGCAAAGCAACGTTTTATATCCGAATAACAAAATTGTCGATCGAATTAAATGCGCGTAAATTCGTTTTCTTTTTACGAGTTCGGAAACCGCGATTCGCCGAAACGGAAGAAAAAACACAGAAGCCAACGCAAAGATCCGGATTTGGCCTGATCAAACGTCGTCTTCGCTTTAAGCTCGTGTAGATGTAGAAAAGTACGTAGGAATAAGAAGCATAGTTCGAAGATTATCGCGTGTTAACAAGAGAGATATTTTATCAAAAGAAAAAGCTTCGAGGCTGTAAACGCTACTCTTTCCAACCGCAACGCGTTTTATAAATTCAAGTTGAAAAACTTACGAGAGTAACTTAGTTCCTACGTCAATTTAAGTCCGCACATTTCAAACAATTTCAATAGCGGAAAGAAAAAGTACTTACAGCTCCGCAAATGTTCCACGTGTGCTTCGCGAGCAGCGACGCATACCTTGCTGCGTAATTTTAACGATTATAAGTGGATAAGGCTAAAGTTAGCTCGCGCGCGTTTATTGCTTTCGAAATGCGCGCTAACGCGGAAGAGGGTCCCTTTTCCGTGTTATCGTCGCGACAATTCTTTCCTTCGAGACAGAATGCGCATTGCCACGTCCCTTTGGTTCCAACGACTCTCCCGAACGATCGTTAAACCTAACGCACGCCAAATAGAGCGTAAAAAGAGAAAGAAAGACGAAGCTGCGAATATTAATTTCGCGTTCTCCTCCACATTTTTTTCGACGAATTAATTCCGTGCAGCTGACAAACACGAATGAAAATGGATAACGATAGAAGGCAAACGAGTAACCCCTATACGATAGGCGAATCCGTTGTATTTGCCTCGAGGCAGGCCAGGGGGGGTGCTCGGTATTCAAATAAATACGCGGTTACGAAAATATCGAAATATCGAGTGCAACGTTGATACCATGAGAAACATCGTTCTACGGGTGAAACTACCGAAATATCGACAAGATAAAGTCAGCCCCGAGTCCGCCGTGATTCACTCGAATCCACCTGAAGTTGCTACGGCAATTAATTTTATCCCATCGAGTAAAAATGGCGCCGTTTATCCGTTCGTTCGAATTTCTCAAAGATTAACGATTAACGAGCCGCCAATAAAGCCAACGAGCCGGAGTGATTCGCGTAAAATAAACAAAGCCATTCGATGGTCGATTTAAACGACGAGGAGGACGTATTGGCATATCGTTTAACAGGCGCCTGGATGCACTTGGGAAAAGACTTTATCGTTTTGTCGCGCATGAATCAGATCCCACCGACGACCCATCAAACAGACAATGGCGAATGTTATATAAATAATCGCTCTCGATAACGGCGACGTAATCCAATACCGGATGAGAAGCGCATCGAAGTCACAACAGAGGTCAAAGCTAGAGCCCAAGCCGGGCTAACGAGTCGCAACGTGGGTGAGCACGCTGAGAAAGTAGACATCGATACGCGTTTATATCTCGCATGAAGGAGAGGAAGGTAGGCTGCGTCGGTGTGCCGATGATCGAAAAGAGAGCTCGCGGCAACGAAAGAAAATTTAAACGATCCGAACGATCCGAACGATCTTTCGACGAGAATATCGCCACAATTTCTCCCGTACGCAAGTTCGATGATATCGTAAGCTCGATACAAACTACTCGTAACGTCGCAGTTTCCGTAGCCGGGTACGACTCGAGGCGATACGACCGTTCCCAACTACGACTCGAACTCGTTGCCGCGAACCGATGATCAAAAGATATTTGCGTAATATCGATATCGTCAAGGAATAGGCAAAGAAATTAATATCGACGGTCGTAACGCGATTGTGACACGAAAACGCTCGTAACTGGACCGTCGCCATTAGCAACGAACGATATTCCAATAGGAATTAGAATATCAATGTCCTTTCTAAATCATTAAATTCGTCCATACTGGTCTCGATTTTCGATCTTTCGAAATCTTGGAAGCTGCCAACCGATCGAAGGAAACCGAAAGATCGTAAGATCGACGTCCTGGGCACGTTCGATCAAATTTTAGATATTATTTCTTAGTACGATCCCGATCGGGACGATATTTTCGCTCGGTCGTGGCGAATAAAAGAAGAACAAAGAAGGGAAAAAGTGTGGGAAAGATCGATCGTATCGGTGACGGTCCTTTGTTCCCTTGATAGGCGTCGACGAAGGTGAAGGTAGACACCGTGGCGATGAATCGTCGATGAATCGTCGATGAAGGATCGCGAGAAGAAATATTTCCAATGTAGTGGCGCGGATGACGAATGCCTCGGTGTCCGTTCGTGCGAAATCGAGAGAAAGGAGAACGGGCAGAGGCCGCGAGAGTAAGTTCAGTTACGGCTTTGTAACGGCGGCCGGGCGATTGTCCGATGAGCGGGTCCGATCTGGCAACGATATCTTATCGCTTATACGAGGACAGGTAAACCGGAAGGTGGAGTTTACGGCTCGTCGACGATCTTATCGGTCGTTTTGCCTTTCCACGGCGCTCTGGATGCTTGCGTAGCATTCCACCAGGGTCAGGGTCGGTCTATTCGCCGCGGCAGGTGTTGCTCTATCGATTAATCGATTGGAGAATACGTTCCTGACAGCCGTACGTATTATGCGCTCGCGCTATTTGCTCAACGCCGATTATTTCGAAGCGTTCGAATGTTCCAAATGTTTCTAAAATTAGGATCGACCGATGCTCGATATTTTTCGCGTAAAACCGATGTAGCGACGAAGCTTGAGAGAATCGATCGACGCTTAGCGAGGTTTATTAAAAAAGAAAAGAGAGAAAAAAGGAAGAAATAATTATACGCGGAATTCCGCGGAAATGTACGAGGCAATGCACGAAGGTATATAATCTCCAACGATAATATTTTACGATATTTTGAAGATACGAGATCACGTTCCAACGAATTGCACGAAAACGCATAAACACGCGACGCACGAACATTTTAACCCATTACCATGGAATTTACGATCATTGTAATCCTCTATTACCGAGGTACGTACCATTCTTCCTACGTAAAATCCGAGGCCGCAGTCTACGAGATTCCTAAGAAACAGGATTATTTGCCTATGTACATGTACGCGTTCGTATGATAGATATTAAGACAAAAGGTGTCGACTTTTCGTTTTCATCGCAACGCGTCCCGTTTCTACCGAACGAATAACAAGCGAATTCCTTTAAAGGCCTTACGATACTTTTTATGGGTAATTTTTTTGCTTTTACGTATCCATCCAATAGCTTCAATTTACACGCGGGATCTGCATGGCTTTGCGTCGTTACCGATGACTTAAAAGCTGGTTAATAAATTGCATCGAATCTCATAAAAATAATGAACACTTCTAACGTGCAAATTCCCACGAAAGACTAGCTTTATGTAGAATAACGAGCGCGCTCCGTACCACAGAACGAAAATATGGTGATTTTACTTCGTTTATTCCGATCGTGACTGGAACTAGTTGAAATAACGATATCTTTTTATGAGAGAGAGAGAGAACTCGCTTTTTAAATAAAATCAGAATTTCTTTCAAACACGTCTTTTTATTCTAGCTATCGCGAAATCGCTCTCGCATAAAGTATAAAGATTTGAAGTTTGCCAAAGATCGATTAACTCGTTAGTTCGTTCGAGTGATCGATCTTATCCGATTAGTAGAGACATAAATCCTATTCTTGAGCGTGCAACAGGCTCGATCTTTCTCTCGCCTCTCCACTTCCACCCTCTCTAGATACAAGCGCCTGTTGTACGGGAAAGTAGAAAAAAAAAAGGACGAACAAATCTTACCGTACTTATCTTCGACACCTAAGAAATATTACAGCCAGGTCGATTTAATTGATAGGGCACGCCTTTAATGGTTATCGACTTACCATCGAACGACATCGGATCGGACTTTATGCGCAATTCACGCCAACGAATCTCAATCTCGCACGGTTTTTACGAAATTCGCGAAGATTTTCGAAGCGATGAAAATTCCCTTCAAAATTCCGAAAAATTGGGAATCGTAAGAGCAGCCGACGTCACGATTATACATCGATAATTTGTGTATTCGAGGCCGATATCGAAAGCGCGAGTACCTATCCAGCAGTGGTTGTTGCGATTTGCCGCCATCGCGAGAGCCACCATCGCATAATCTGGTTACCAGTATTCGGAGCTACGAGCCACGATATAAATCCGTGGGCACAGCGTTACGAGCCGCGGCCACGAAAACCCATGGTAATCGCGTGAAACCACCGAGCGGAGTTACAATTTCCTACGGCTCGTTTAAAAATTGTACTTGCGTTTCTTTCTAACTCCTCGCTTCTCTCTCTCCCTCTCTTTCTTCTTGCACTCCTTCTATTTTATTCCCCTCTTCGTCTCTACCTTTCGGTCTTTCGCTTTTCTTCTTTACCTTTCTCTCTCTCTCTTTCTTTATTGCTTCCATTCTCTACAGCGTTTGCATACGAACAGACGGTCCTCTCTTCCACGATCTATGGAACGCAAGAGAACGATAGGGAAGGAAGGGAGATGCAGAGAGAGAGAGAGAGAGAGAGTTTTCAGGCTCACGGTAGTTTGCATATCGCGTATAGAAAAGCAAGTCTCCCTTCTCCGTCTCTTTCTCTCGCGGCGTGTGCAACACAAACGCGAGGATTAAATGGATTTCGATTATTCAGGGATTAGCTGATCGAAAGCGCGCGAGTATTCGTATACGGCATTGTGAACGATCGCCCTGTAGCGTAAGTTAGGATTCGTAAATTACGAGAAAGAATACGGCGGTAGCGGAAGATCCCAACTTCGTTTCTGCGTTTCAACGAAGACAGTTAAGATCGAATAAACGGATATATTATTAGCGAATTTAACAGGAATATATTAGTCGTGGTACATTTTTGGAATCGTAGTCGCAATCGCGTGTAATCGTTGCCTATTCTAACGACAATTCAGTTTTTTAATTTGAACTGTATGTACGAATTTATTTTTTACTCGACCCAATTATCCGCTAACTTTCAATACTTCGTTTGAAGAAGGGCAATCTGCACGAATGCATGGAAAGAACTGTTACACATTAAAAAATATTTTGAGAACAATCGTGTCAAATTACAAATTTAGCTTTGAACCAGTTACTTACTAAATACTAATTAGGTCTGAATTCGCAATAACATGCCATAGAGTACCCTTAACTTGTAACAGGTTAGAATTTTTCTGAATGACGCGTCCGTCGAAATGTTGAAGCAAAAGAAGCGGAAATATTACGAAGCAGTCGCCAAGGAATATATCCGTAATAGGGCATTTTTAGAATCGACGTCGCAGTCGCGTGTAAGTGCACACGAATTCGATAACGCGTTCAAATCTTTTTACCTTCGCTCCCTCGGTTTGGACGAATACGAAAACGTTTTCGTTTGGACGTTTTCGAATCGTACGCCCGGAAAGCCGATGCCGATCGATCGAGACTGCTAATTCTCTTTCGAACGTATTTCGAATCCTTCGGCGTCCACGCGGCAATAAAACGGAATTTTCAGTAAGCGAAGATTAGTAAAATTACGAATAAGAGTCGTGACTCTGCCCCTGCGTTTCGACGAAGACAGTAAAGACGAAGAAAGCGGAGAAATTTGAATCTGTTAGGTCTAGCGGAACGTTCCGTCAAATTATACCAAGTTAAGGCTCAACATCGACTCTTGCGACCGTTGCATTTCAATGTATAGAAATAGACAGGATATACGCGAAGAGGTGATTAGTAACAATGGAAATTATATCGCCCAGTAAATCTCAATCAACGTATTAAAAACGTATTAATTTCGTTTAATTCAAAACCGGACGGAATTTTTCGGTAGATTTAGAATTCGTCGTGAAGTATTTTTGGAATCGACGTCGCAGTCGCGTGTAAGTGCACACGGATTCGTTTAAATCTCTTTCCCTTGGATCCCTCGATTTGGACGAATAGGAAAAACCGACGTTTTCGAATCGTATATCCGAAAAGCCGGTTCCGATCGATCGACGTTGTTAATTCTCTACCAAACGTATTTCGAATCGTTGGACGTGCACGCAGCGATAAGGCGCCATTTTCAGGACCGAATTCGCCTAACAGGATCGGCGGGTAGCACGTTTATAATCGCGGATCGCAACTCGTTCGAACGGATGACTATTGATACGCGCATTCGAAGCGACTTCGACGCGACACTATTTTAATAATCCATGCATCCTCGTGATACGGAAAACATAGGATTGTTTGCGATAATAACGATCGATCCTACCAAAAGCGATGATATTCGATAACACGATAGCGCGAAGTTAAGCGTTTACGCGAATCGTGTTTCGCGATTATACCCGCGCGACCATCCACGCTTCGCGAGAATCCACAGCTGCGAATCGGACGTGTTACATTTTTTCGCGAACAAAGCGATCGAAACATTAACTCTTAAAATTGCCCAAGTTTCTAAAGAACAGTCTTCGCAAACCCATCTGTGCAAATCTCGTTTAACCAGTTAAGTACGTTCCACGTGTATACGCATCAAACCAAATCTCTATTACGGTGAAAAATATAAAATTCTTACTTTCAATAAATAATAAATAGTAAAAGTGTAATACAATAAAGATAATAAGAAAGAATAAAAATAAATGCTAAAAGTCATCGCTCGATTTTAATTCCGCACACTGCGAGGGGTTTTCAAACTAAATTCCACGCTTAACTGGTTAGACTAATAAAAATCGTTATCGTCGATGTCAAAAAAAGACTTATCGAACCGACTGAAAAGTCGCGGGAGGGACGTTGGCTCTGGTGTGACGAGAAAATAGAGAGAGAAAAAAAAAAGAAAAATTTCGAAGAACGATAAGAGGAGGGATCGGAGGAGAAGGATGAGTTTTCTTCGCGAGGCATCGGAGTAGAAGAAAGGACGACGTGACCCATAGCGGTATCGTCGTTGGTATCGTCGTGCGGCGATAACCGGTGCCGACCGAAACAGAAGTCTCGAAAGTCTGTTACGAAGAAGCGTAAGGTACGTGAACGCCATGTAAACGATCGCGGGTGGACCTTAGCGGTATATAGAGTTTATGGGTTGAGCGTGCGGCTGCGTGCGTAGGCGCTCGCAAGCGTGTGTATCGCCCTGCGTGCGAAACGAGCGCCACGAACCGCATAGCGACGGAATTACGAAGAAGTTGGGCGTGCGAGCGAGCGAGCTGTCACGAAACGGCCGCGTCACGCGTCCTCGTAACGAGGGCACGTATCGACGAGCACGAAACGCCACCGAACCTTTCGCCGATTCCGGATATCGGTGTTTATCGAACCGCGGTCGGAATCTAGCGAATCTACCATCGAAGCTTCCTCCGAGTTTTCCTCCGTTCTATCCTTCGATGGTTACCTACGAAGTGGACGAACGCGTTTAGGAAGCGCACGAACGATTTTGGCTTTGAGATGAAATTTTCTCTTTCACTGCTAAAGGCGTATATATACGCCCACGTACGATCGATCGTTATCGACGAAAGGTAGATATATTCGATCCGGATAGGAATCGATATTTAACCTTAGATTGATAAATATTCGTCTTAGAGACCACACAAGACGCGTAAATACTTGCAACATTTAAAGTGATCGTCGCGATTTATTACGTGTCGATTGCTCGGAATAACTATCGTGTTCATTTTTATTTCAGAAAATTAATGATAAGGTGCGTTTTATCGCTCCTTGTATTCTATAAAATAAAAATCATCGATATAATATGTTCATCCGAAAGACGTTTATGTTTATGAATAGTCTATTTCTCATGCATTTTTATGAATCTAGGGTTAACGAGGAAAGTAACTATATCGTCGAAAAAAATACCGGATATCGGTGTTTATCGAGTCGTGATCCGCCATCGGAATCTAGGGAACCGACGATCGAAGTTTTCTCGACGATCGAATGGTTACCAATGAAATGGATGAACACCTTTAGGAAGAGCACGAACGATTTTGGGTTTGAGAGGAAATTTTCTCTTTCGCTGCTAAGGACGTACATATCGTACATATTTAACGAAGAAAGTAACTATACTATCGAGAGGACGATACTTTAGCGAAGAAAAGGAACTCGACCGTGTCTTGGGTGTCCGCACGCTTCGAGTTTTCCTCTTCCGAGCGTGCCGCAGTCGATGAGATAATCACGCGAGTGAACGCAATCGCGAGTGAAAGTAAAAATGTAATCGTCTCGACTGCTGCACGGACTTTTCCTTTGCCCGTTTGACTTTTTGATGGAAAATCCTATAAACGTTTCAGAAAATCTTAACGACGGAACTCAGTGGCCAGACTTTTAAAATCGATTTCTAGCAACAACATTTACTACTGAGAAAGATTTTTAATTCTAAAGATGATTCTATAGTAATACGTGAAGTTTCAATTACTGCGAAAAAAAGAAAAA
The DNA here is from genome assembly GCA_025433975.1 of Liostenogaster flavolineata. Classification (NCBI taxonomy): domain Eukaryota; kingdom Metazoa; phylum Arthropoda; class Insecta; order Hymenoptera; family Vespidae; genus Liostenogaster; species Liostenogaster flavolineata. The sequence goes on along the minus strand of JAITYT010000974.1, from coordinate 635,642 downwards.
GATCGAGAGAATTATTTTGGAAATGTTAAACGTTTCAACTTTTCCAATGGCAAAAAACGAAACGTGGTCCAGAACAGTAAAGGTCAAAGTTCGAGGCGTTTATCAATCACGGTGGAGCCCCGTTGGCGAGCCTTAACGCATAGGGGCAATCTTCGCGTTATCCTCGTAACACGGCACGTTCGTAACGTTCAAACCGGCGGACAATAACGCGCGTGTATAATTAGGCGCGACGCCCGACGATAAAAGTAATCGCATGGCGTCTTCGCGCTTTAATAAAGGAGACACTTACAAATCTTCCACGGTTAGTTCAGAGAGCGAAATTCGACGTCGCTGACGCAGTTACGCGTCCCGCGAGCTTCCCTCGGCCCAAAGCGTTCTCATACAGGGTGTCGGCCGCGATCGAGCCATCCTCTAGGATTCACGGAGCTCGAAGGAAAGTTTCGACCGATTCGAGCGTCTGGCGCGCGAAAGAAGAATTCTTCGGGCAGACCGACACTCGTGACGATATTATCGCGACGTTGGAGAACGACGAGGCGAGGAACGGGAGGAACGATGCCAGCGGCAGCGGAGTAGAACGACAACGAGGAGCGTCGAGAGCGAGGGCATCGAATGGAACAAAAAAAGCAAGCAAGAAAGAAGGAAGGAAGGAAGGAAGGAAGGAGAAAGAGGAAAAAAAATTGCCCAGACCTTGACGAAGACGGAGCCGACTCGAGTAAAGAATGACAATTATTTCAGGCCACTGGGTAGATGGCGCTTGGCGGCTCTCCTTTGCCCCTATACGCATGCCCGTCATGCTTAAGTAAACCGAGTTTATTCTAAGACCCCGAGTACACTGCCCTAGAATACTCCTTTCGATGGTCAGGTTACCCGACGCCACCGTGCCACCGCGAAAGCCTCCTCGACGCCGTCGTCGTCGTCGTCGTCGTCTACGACGCGCGACGGAGAGCGGCGCGCGCGTGCGCCTGCGCTCGCTGGAATTTGAAGCGTGGAAAATGAATTGCGTGCGCTCGCTCGCGCGACTCGACGCGACGACGATGCCTTCGTCGTACGCTCGAGTACGAGGAGGTATTGCGAGCGGTCAGCGCTCGTCGTTCGAACCCCGGCTGGAAACGGCGAGATTTCTTCCATTTTGTTCACTCGTCCAAGTGAAAAAAAAAAATCTGATAGATCGTAAGAAAGACGTTCGTTGGCGTCGATGAACTTTTCATCGAGGAAACTTGAATTTCCTCATCGTTCGATTAGGAAGCACCTCTCGACGCTGCGCTCGTTTTAAGGACGTTTTCCGATAGGCCACTCGCGACTGACGTTTCACGACGTTTCTTCCTAAAGTTCGATGCGCCCGGAAGCCGAATCTTCGCTTCCAGACGGCAGAGATCCGCCTTGAATCTCCAAGTTAAATCCGACTGAACGAGCGACGGGCCAGTCGACAGGTCGAACACCCCGCGGAATCGTTAGGGCGTTTTCGCGGTGTGCGGTAATCCCGCGATTTATCGCGTCCGACGAATCGCACGGCGTCGGCGTCCGAACCTTTCACGCTCCACGACGGAGTATCGTCGCGACGAAAGGTTATAGGTACAGTTGGCGAGTTTCAGCGTGGAATACGGCACGGTGACGCTCGTCGATCCCGTCGAAGCCGGGTCATTTTCGCTCGTACTCTTCGCATGGTCGATCACCTACGACTTCGCCTCCCTAAAATCGGCCACTATGAACTAACTTCTGATCTTCGCTGGGACCGATTTGGTGTCTTGGCGTCGGCGAAGAAGAAGAAGAAGAAGAAGAAGAAGAAGAAGAGTCGTGGAAAATATGGAGACGCATCGGCGAAACGGAGGTTAGCGCGACCACGGGGACGTTTGCCCGCGAGGCAAGCCAATTTCGTAGGCAATAATTAATATGGCGCGGAACGGCGCGGCGCGGCGCAGCGCTGCGCGACGAGGCGCTCTCATGAGAACGGCATTCCTGGCATAACCTTTTATCAGCCGCGGGGAGCTGACAGCCCAGTCGAGAGGCACGCTCGCGCGCCCTGCACCTTTTACTCCGGATATCTCGCATTCTACGTGTATATTATCTTACTCACTTTCGTGCAACCCAATAAGGCGCCTATGCGCCGTAATAAAGCGGCCCCTCGCCACTTCTTGTTCCTTCCTCCCCCGCCCCTCCCGTCAGGCAAGGATAGACGCACCGAAGTCACCTCCTAGCGCCGGCTAATAATATGTACCGAATGCCCGCGGTTTGCGCGACCGCCGATACCAGCCGTTTTCTCGTTTCCCCCACTCCGGTGGCACGGGATAGTCCCACCATCGAAGATTATCACCTTGTCCGACGGCTCTAGCGGCCTGCTGGCCCCGCGCCTACTCCGAGCGACGCTCTCCTTCGAACCGAATGGTTCCGGTTTCCCTGGGCACGGCTCGTCGTTTCTCGCGCGAAAAAAGCCATTCGTCGATCCGTCGCGCGCTTTCCCACCGTTCCGAGCGCTGGTGCGATCGGAGTACTCACGAGATAGCAATGGATTTGGAATTCTTTCGAGATACGCGGTCGACCTTTCGAAGATCGCCAACGAAACATTTTGGATGAAAGCGATGGAAAATGATGGTAAAAAATCGGATTATCGTTCGTTCGTCTTAGATATTCGTTGCGAATCGACGAGTAAAATTATAATCTGTCCGAATTGAGTCTGGGTTTGGTCTGGGTACAAAAATCAATGTAAGAGGCATCCAGAGGCTCTTGTCCGATTTTCTATCGAACGTTGAAATGTAGTTACGAAGAACACTAGTATCGGCGCTTTTGCTAACCTACGAAAAAAAGTACGATCGTAAAACTTCGTCGAGGTAATTTGGAGGTGCCTTTTTGTCGCATTGCACATCAGGGGTACATTTTACCATTTGCAATACCTTTTTTATCATAGTTTTATGTAATTTGAGAATCGAGAAAAAACGCCCTGAAAGAGTTTCTCTGAAGTACACGCTGTGTATTTGTGCTCGACTCTGTGTTGGTCATATACAATGGATGAATTTATTTCTAAATAATTATCAATAATTTAAGTTACAAAGAACTTGTATTAAATTATCTATTTTCTATTTTAAACTATTCACTGTGTGCGTTTCTGTGTTCATCAGGAACAAGTTCTTGTACAAAATGTAAAACTAGAGTTTTTCTATCTTGCAGACGCATTAGTATCTTGCACAGTAGCCATCACAATTTATCGAACTCTCGGTCTTCCCTCGCTTTTCAAAAACACCCTACGAAAGTGAAGACCGTTCGTGAGCCTGTGAAAATCGATTTCCGAAGGAAATAACGCGGTATCGTTCGTAGATATTTCTCCTCGTTATCGAATTAGATTTTCTCGTTTTCCTCGGCGTGGTCGTCCGTTCGGGCAATTCTCGCGCGCGTCGAGCACTCTCTCACGCTCGGGAAGAATGTCTCGAAAGTAGATTCGCTCCGCGAGTTCGTGGTCATATTAAGCGGCAAGCTCGATCGACGAGGCGAAATAAGCACCTGTTGCGCGACGACGAGACGCACCGTAATCGAATAAAAATTGCACGGTGAATTTCGCCCAGTCGATGACAAGTAATTTCCCTGGCGTGGCTCGAATACGCGCCTTCGAACCGCTCGGCTGCCTGCCTGCCTGCCACGACAAGCCGAGCTACGAATCACTGTCGCTCGTAAATTAAGACCGATTGTCGCTTTCAAACGAGACTTTCGAGCGTCGAAAGCCAACTTGACGCTCCTCCTTTCGATATTCCATTACGATAGTCGACGACGAAGTATTAACCGTTCGAGTCGGTTCACAAATTTCAATGCCGGCACCCTATTCGCGGTGAATGAAATTTCAAAAATCTGACTTCAGCAGCTCCGGTTAAAATAATGTACATCTTTTTAAATGTTAATTTTAAAATCGTAAAAAAATTAGCGTCTTGGTAAAATCTTTATTGTATTTATTCTACTTATATCCGCGAACGAGGCATGCCGCCTGCGCCGTAACGCGCGCAAAGGGGTTAAGAACTGACCAAGAACACCTTCTCGACAGAATTAATCGACAGCTCGATTGGGTTAACTCCAAGCGGATATCGACGTTCCGAAAGGACGCGTGCGATAGAAATTCCTGTTAATTGCGTTACAAAGCATCGATGGGATGTGTTTACGCAACTCCGAAAGAAAGATCCGATATCGGTCGTACGTAACAGCCGGGCGTGACCGCGCATAGGCGTGGATCGCTCCAAAAGCACGTCGAGCTCGACGTCGCCGTCGAACGACGCCCGAGCGTACCGTTGTCCACGGTAATCCTCCTTTTTCCACCGTATTTCGACGGAATCCGAGTAGAAAATTGGTCGATCGCGACGCGCCAATAAGATTTCGACTTGGCCTCTCGGAGTCGCAAATCGAAACGGCTCGATTCTCGCAACGACGACGATTCGTTGCCTCGCGGATGGACAGCGTCGAATGGACGCGCGCGCGCGCGAGAGGCGGTAATTTCCCGACGGAGGAGAAAAAAATTCGCTTTTCCACTGCGGTATCTCGTCGTTGGCCGTTTCGCGGCTGACGCGGTTCGGGCGCGTCGCCATCAAATCGCGAAAATTTGAGTCGACGTTTAGCTCGCGATCTCCGGGTCGGGTTGAAGCGTATCGCGATTCGTCGGAGGGCCGCGAACAAACGACACCGTTAATGAATACGATTAAGCGACCGAGCGCTATTCCGCTAAGAGGAGGCGCGAACGAACGCACGACGAAGAAAACGAAGACGAAGGAGCACCTTCGTAATACGGGGATATAAATCAGGCGGGCCACCGGTGCTGCTGGCGTCGTTTCGAAGGAACGCGATAACGGCACCGCCTCCATTAGTCCCAATTTTCGCGCACCGTCGATCGAGAGATTTCCTTTAGGAGCTGCCAGAGGGGCGGAGGAGGGCGTCGTTAAGACGACGACGCTTCGCTCCGCGAACGTTCTTCGTTGTTCCTCCAGCCGTTAATCCATTAACGCCCAATTTAGCGCGAGTCGTCTCCGTTTGCCGGCTATTTTTGCAGGCAAGCGCTTCCTTCTTTTTTTTCCCCTTCCGTTCACCACGGATAATCTTGTACGCCAACTTCTTTAAGTATCTTTTAATTCGTTTCCTCTCGGCGCGATACGCCAAGATGGATCGATACTCGGCCCTCTTCGTCGGAGGAATATTTCAACCAGAGGAACGTCCGGTTTTTCCTCGAGTTTACGGACAGTCCCGAATAGCCGTTTTGTACGAGGAAATTGAATTTGTTTATTCGGTCGATTATCGATGTACGATCGAGTACGAGCCTTTACAGGAAAATATGTAAATAAATTTCGTGACTCTATTCCGACGTTATCGCCGAAAGTGCCGTCTCGGAGTAGCAACGCAGAGGAAATTTATTAAATTAACGTTACGTTGTTGTGCGTTACGCGTACATTTATATTTTCAATAGAAATTAAGTCGCTCGTGTGGAATTTAAAAAGACGTTTTGTTTTTAATAGGTTTTCGGAACGTAACTCTCCTTTTTTGTGCTGGCTCTGGGTCTTACAACACGGTTTCGCACAACACGACATTTTCCAATTATACCTATCTACCGTGTTACCTCCTGTACGTGTTAGCTCGAGACGAGATCTAGTCGAGAATACGAACATCCGAGGAAAGTTTTCGCGAAGGATAGTTTATCGCGTTGCGTACGGTACTTTCACCGATAACGCGACGATACTTAACGTATCGAACGAACGAACACGAAACGTCGATGTTATCGTCGACGATCGACAAGTTTTATAACTCTATCGTGGCTTCGTGATCGACGTTCTTCGTGGCAACGCGTAGGATTCGCGAACATCGGGCAACCCTTCCACGACCGCGACGACCGCCAAATCGACGACAATGACGACGTCTTCCTAATAGACGTCGCAACGGCGAAAATAATTCGAAATTGCGCTCCGCGGCTCGCGTGCTTCCTTTATCGGCGTCGTTTATTACGACCAAATGATGCCGATTAACGTCGTCGTCGTCGTAGCAGCAGCACCACCAGCGGCGGCGGCAACATGCTTCCACGCCTTTGTATCTCTACAAAGAACGAACTTGTATTTATACGAAGGTCGAAGAGAGAAAACAATGCGGTGAGAAAAACGGCGCTGATAAAAGCGTTGGACGAATCTCATTCCGCTTAGGTAAGTGGTTTTTTTCGAAATTTATAAGAAGCGAGTTTTCCTAGCGAGGCGGATTATTCGGAGGAATTTATTTTAAAAAAATCCTTCGGTAAAGACGAGGACCGTTTCGCGTCGTATCCACGCGGTGTGTCTCGCGATAAACGCCTTTGAAGGAGAGCAGGCGTACAGATGGTGCTCCTCGACTATTATCTCTCTCGCAAATGAGATCCTCTTCATTGCGCGGTATTATTTGTGAGATAGGGGCGAAAGTGCTCGGAGCGTCGCGCATACGCTAACTCCCGCGATGTAAGCCGAGACGTTTCGTTATTATGTTATTTTCCGCGGAAGGAACGCTACGTACGCCGTTCGAGTTTAAGGCGTTCCGTAATACCGCGATATACAATTTCATCGAGGATGTCGTTGCGTTACAATTTACGCCCGCTTTATCGAAGCGAGCGCTTGTTCGAAGGAGTATCGACCGTTGATAAATCAAACTTAACGAGTTTAACTTAATCCAGATCTAAATATTCGACGATTTCGTTTTTTAACGCGTACAAGACACGATGTACCACCGGTGGTACAAACGGATCCAATCGCAGCTTCTTTTCCATCGAACAATTAATAAAGTCCGGTTAAACGACTGATTTTGAACTTTAGAATCGTTTAGAATCGTCTACGTACGGCTGAAGAACTCGACGACGTGATGACGATCGCGATAAGAACAGGGTCAGCCCTATGGAGAAACTCGGCATTCGGGGCACCGTCGTGAACGTTTTGAAACACCTCGCTTTCGTCTTCTCTTCGTAAAAATTAGCTCGTTCTCTAGGATCTTTCCTCTCGACTGGATTCGAGCTGCGCGAAATTATCGGCCAATGTTTCTCCCACGAAAGATCGAAAAAGGGAGGAAAAGTTTAATTTCGCGTGGGCCAATTAATAAGGTCGGTGCGGATTTCGTCGTTGATGAAAGGGTCGAGAAGCAACGCTTAGTCGAGTACCGGCTGCTTAGGCGCCTCTCGCACGAAAGTGGCGAAATAAAAGGGCGTCACGGTAGAGAAAGAGGACGGAAGATGGGGAAAAAGTCTGAAGGAGGAGAAGCGGAAGAAAGAAGAGGAAAAGGAGGAAGGTAGACGATACGTCGTCGTAGACGTAGAACGACGCCGAGGACGAAGGCGGCGGGATCTTTCATTCCGAGCACACACACTCGAAATTTGAATACCGACGTAAAGTGGATTCAACGCGGTTCCTCGGCTCTCTTTCTCGGTGACTAAGCCACACGCGAAAAGAATACCGAGAGAGCGAGAGAGGGCACGAGAAAGCGCGCAACCTCTGCTTACCGGCGACTCGCCTCCAACCTTTTTTTTTCTCCTCTCAACCACCCTCGCTTTTTTTCTCCTTCTTTCATCCTTCCTTCATTTTTTTATTCGCAAAATCGACATTAATATTCATCGAGGTTACGACAACGCCAGCGACAACGACCAAGAGACACGACGAAAGCTACGAGAACGACGACAACGGCAAGATGGAAAGAGAAGAACGATCTCGCTCGCGGGTACACTTGACCTGTTGAGTCGTCGAGGCTTTGACACGGATTACGTCCAATTACGAGTTTACGATCGAAGCGCCATTTTTACTCGTGACTTCGTGAAATACGAATCGAGATCGATGACGCGTTCGATGAATATTTACCGGATACCGTATATATATCGAAGCCACGCCGTGTACCTGCGTCATAGGCGTCATTATATCGACGACTACAGATCACAGGGAATTGTTCATCGCTTTCCTGTTCGAGGAGGGACCGATCGTATCTCTGGGAGGTCGGCGGTGTTCGCATCTGTACTCGGTGATCCGATTTGAACGTCCCCCCCCCCTCTCTCTCTCTCTGCGTTCCGTCGTCGGACAAGTTAAAAAAACTTCGAAGAACGCGTCTAAAATCTGTTCCTTCTCGATCGACTAAATCGGATTGAAATAAAATGGAAGGACGAATTGGATAATCCAGTGAACAGTAGCGAAGGATATGAAGCGCGATAATGGTAATCGGTAGAAAGCTCGAAGGAGTGGGATATTCGGCGAACCTTCGGCATGCGCGATATCAGTTAAGCAGCTTCCCTGTGCGAGAGTCGGCGAGAACGCGGGTAGATATCGATTCTCATGGGACCTTAATGCAGTCTGCTTTCGAGCGGTAGGACGTTGCACTGTTCGGTTTCGTCGATGGCGTGTACATCGTCGCTTCCGTATAATCGAACGTTCCACTCGCTACTCATCACGGATCAACGCATTAGCGTTCGTCGACTCTTGTCGTGGCACGCCTCATTACGAACGAATCGATATTCCCTCCATTGTCACGAATTGACAAATTCCGGTTAAGGCCCTCGTCGCTTCGATCGCCAACTTGGCTGTTCCATCGAAACTTATCCGTTCGGCTTCCTCCTTCCATGGCGAGGCAGTAACTCCGTTTTCTCGTCGCCCTTACCTCGACAAGGTTACGCGCTTTACGCTGGTCACGCGGATTCCGTTCGTTTTCCCGACTTTGCTCTCATCGCCATAAATCGACGCGACCGCTTCTTTCCTATTTCGATCCGCTCCTTTCTTAACGCTACACGTCAGGACGGTTCGTGTACAGACACTTCTGTCGTGATCGATCGAAATGATCGGCCCTTACAAAAAAGTGGCTTTGATTAATTGTTTTTCTAATCAGTTTACGTAATTGTTTTTATTATCGTTTTTGCAATTAATTCCTATTATAAACTCGTATAAATAATTAAAAATGAACGTATAATTTCTTTTCTTTACATGCACACACGTATCTGCTGCATCTTCTGCAAATTATTTTGTTCTCGAATATGCAATTGCATATTTCTTCCTCATCGAATAAAAGTTTGCAGTTTTATTATTTTTATCTTTTTACATATTTATTTATTATATATTATTATTATATATTATTTATATATAATTTTAAAATTAGACGTTTCGAGACCGTATACATCTGCCTGGATGAAACATTGTAAACGATACAAACCCGCAAACCCGGTTTTTCGCACCGATATGTAAGTAAATACCGATAAGTAAGCCAAGTGACGTATTTTTCCGGAAAAAAAAAGAAAATATATAAATAAAATGAAATAAATACTGAAAAGTAGATGGCGGACCAGTTAATTTGACCTGTCTCGGTGGGTCGATCGACGATCGACGAATCCGTGACGGACGCAAAGCTTTTAGGAATGTGGTTCCGTTGAAACTCGAGGAAACACAGAAACGATTGATTCTCGCGATAGCGTTCGCCTTCGAATGGCACGTCGATCGCATCGAGGTAATTAAATTCGCGACGCGTCATTACGATCGAGTGGCAGACCTACTACCGATTCGTCTACTTTAATTCGCTCTTTCCGAGCGATCGCGTCGACGTTTTCCCCGTGACTCTCGACGTAAGGTCGGCTCGTTCGTCGCGGAGCAGACAGCCGATGCAAATTTCCACTCGTCGAGTTTACGAGGTCTCCTCGAGTGGCGCGCTTCAAACGTTAAGTGCGACAAGCGATCGAAATTAATCGATGCGTCTTGCGTCGACGCGATCGACCTCGGGAGTCGGCACATCGATCGTCGAGTCCTCGCCGTTGTTTTCTGTTTCAGCCTTATCCGGATTAAAGACTGAAAGGCTGAAAGCGGAAGAGAAGCCCGGCAAGGCGAGCCTACTTTATTATCGCTTCTGAATCATCGAGGTGACACGCAGCGTTTCACAGTCGAACGAAGGAGCCACGTACAAAATTCCAACTTCTTCGCGTTTCCTCGTGTTATCTCGAACGACTACGAAATCGTCTGCTCGTTTACGCGACTGCGTCTTTCCCTGCGGGAGGCTAACGACGATCAGAAAGAGAAGGAAGCATCGGCAAAGAGCAAAGAGAACGAATAACGACGAGTCGAAGTATGAAAGGAAGAAAGGAGCGGACGTTATCGCGCCAAGATCAAACATCGCAGTGATTCCAGCTGGAAACTGTACCTGCGTCGCGTCGTGGCATTCCGGAGCGGCTAAGCGTCAGCCAACAAATGGTGCGTCACGACGCAATTAGCTATATTCGAACAATGACGAAGGCGACGGAAGACGCTTCGTCGAAGAAAGGCGATCTCTGTGTATCGTTCGACGAGAGGTAGACGCTACGACGAAAGGCGTCGAGCTATTGACACGCCCGTCGCCAGGGTAGACTCGCTGTTATTCACAAGAATTACGTCTTTCAAATCAAATCCTTCGAGAATCGAGCAGAAACTTGTTAAGAAATTTATCTTCAGAATTATTACGCGCCAAGTTTCGCCTCGACGACGATGTAAGTCAATGAACACGAACAGGAACGGCATAACGTTTGAAATTACAATATATCAATAATTTATCGATGATTAAAATTTATCGCTAATCCTAAGCACTTTTCATCGACTAATCGGCCGCTTTGCACGCTTTCGGTTATTATAAGATGTAATACCAAATAACAAATTGCTTATTGTCGAAGATAATCGATTAATCGACTACCGTCTTTTAAGCCGTAATTAGTCGGCTTTTTGCCGCCGAGGCTTGGTAGCTCGTGAATCGATTCCTACGACAAGCGATACTTTGTTATCTACTATTAAGGTACAAATGTTAGATTGTAATTCTAAAAGCTCCCATGTCGTTAGACAAATTTAAAAAGAGTTAAATTATTACTTATTTTCAGAGAATTATCGCATACATTATGGAAGCTTATATGAATAATCTGGAAACAATTCCAAAAAAAAGAAATAATAACATATAAAAATGCTATTAGATTTAATTACCCTACGATGACAAAAAGCGAATAACGTAGTACAAGCACTTTCGCTAATTAACGATTTAACGGTCTAAGTCGAAACGGAGCCGGTGTCATGAAAGCGTTTACGGCTGAATAACCGATGAGACGCGTGTAGGACGTTCGATCGCTACCGGTCGGTAAAGTGTTAATTTTATCGTTTTAAATCGGTACGTAAGAGCGCGATCGGTAGCGAACGATGCGAAGAAAGTAACGGCGTGGAAGATGCAGATTTAATCGAACAACCGCACGTTGGACAGTCGTTGGGATAGGGACCTTTCGTTTGATCGATCCAAGATCCACGCTAGGATCCGGATCGTCGCAGGGCGTGGTAAATCGACGTTTAAGCCGGTCGATAACGTCCGACAATCGGTCGTCGTGCGGTAAATTCGAGGGAAGAGCCAGGAGATTCGTGAATAATGCGAAACGGCGAAATACTACGCTACGTTGACCTCTGTTTATGCGAGCCATTCGAAATAATTCAAACCAGTTTGCACGTCTATCGGGGGCTCGTTCGCGCGGAAAGGAAGATTCCGTCGCAGTTTAACGAATCTTTCCTCCGATTTTCCTTCGAATCGTCGCTGTCTCTCGCTCCGTTTTTTTTTCTTTTTTTCGAAATGGCGGTTAAAAAAGGGCGAGGTAAGGCGAAAGAAAACGAGGACTCGATAACTCAAAGCGCGACGTTCGAAAGCGTGCGACTCTCGAGAAGGGCGAGCCCTATCCGCCATCGCGATGGGAATAGATTCCGAATGGACCGTATAAATCGGCAAGAGCGTGGATTCGGTCGATACTTCGCGCACTCTTTTCCCCCGAGAGACGAAAATTCATTACGAAGGAATCTCCTGAATCTGCCAGGACGAAAATTTACACGAGGCAATCTACGGCGTGCGCGCGTGGCGTCTCTCATCGATTTCCTCTCGATACCGCGGCCGCGATGCCTTTCCACCGGACGTCACTGGAGAAAGAACGACGCCCGAAGGGTAGTCGAGGAAACGCACGACTGCCAAGGGGAGGAAGAGAGAGAGCCTCTTTCTTTCTCCCGCGATTTTACGATTAAAACCTTTGAAATTACGAAGGATGATTTTAAAAGCGAGCTTCCTTCGTATTTGTTAGGTTGTTCGAAAAATAATTTCGTTTTTTCTCAACAGAGGCAGCATCTTGGATCAGTTTTCTGCAAGTAAGCTGGCAAAGAAGAAAAACAGGGGAAAAGAGAAAAACGAATTTACTTTCCGAACAGCCTAATACCATGCGTTTCGTCCTTCCGATCGTTGACGTTAATTATTTGCTTCTTTGCGTTTCATTTATCGATACATTTTATTCGATGGCGAGGTGATCGTCAGACGATTTCGCTATAGTTCGTCTTTGCTCGAAATCTTTCGTTTAAATTACTCGGTGCCGTGCTTGCGATTTCTTGGATTGAAAGCAACTCCGTAGAAACTGTTTCGACGCGAGATCGAAAGCGCGTCAGAGCGAACGACCATCCGTCCGATAATTAAAACTTTTAATTATGCGTACCGAGCTTCCGTGGGACGGAAGGATCGACGGGTACACCGCGAAAGAAACAGAGCGAAGATCATCCGTGTCGAAGTTCAGGTTGCACCTTCTTATCCCTTGGCGATACTGTCGCGACAAGGGGGAACCCTCGAGTGGTTTCAACCGCATCAGGAAAGTTTTATATCCCTCTCAAAGATACTCTCGCTTTCGTCGTCGACGCCGTGCTAAGAACTTTAAACGTTGCCGAAGTGAATTTGTACTACGCAAGGAGCTTCCTCCAACTTTCCGAAGATTCCATTTCGAAGAAGGTGAGATCGGAGCGTGATTACGCGAGGATCGATCGTTATCGAGTGAAACCGTCTTAAAGACGATCGAACGGAGAATTAAATCGCGACGTTCGAAATATCTCGACTTCGATTTTTCGGATGGTTTAAGAGATTTATCGAATTACTTTAAAATCTCAAATAAATCCTACATTTACCATGGTATTTGAACATTGTCAGAATTACGTTGTGAAACATATTAATCGATCGAGCAGGAGCGGGTCCGTTTGATACGGATTGTATTAATTTCCTCTCCTGCGTCAAGCGGAAATTCCTCGTGTCACTTATCGACGTTACCTGGGAAACGGATCCTTGCGAGAATAGGACGATCCTTATGCCGATCTTTCCTAATTTCTCCTACCTTTCCTAAACGCGCCAAATAATTTCAATAATTCTTTATCCTTTCGTTCCTGTAATATTTCCACCTTTGTGCGATTAACTTGTTCCAACTACGAGAAAAATAAGAGATAGGAATTACTTTTTATAGATCGAAGAGTTTCTTTTCTCTAGCTTTAAAAAAAATGTCCGAAGGAAGAGAAAAAAACGATAATAACTCGAGACGATGCAAAAGCGTTGGCCGATTGTTGATAAAAGTCTGAAATATTCTACCGTAGGATTCCTCGAGAAAATGGTCTCGATGGTAGGCCGCGAAGTGTTTGCGATCGAAGAACGTCTCTATTAACGGAACAAACCGAACAAGCAATAAATCGTTGGGCTCGAAACAAAAGGAAGGAAAATATGCGATATAACCAGAGACTGCTACGATACATAATACTCCGGGACGTTATTGAGAAATATCCAACTTTAAATTCGAATCTCGATATTAATCTCGCGTTCGAACGAATCAAAAATCATCGACAACGACGACGACGACGACGACGATGTAAAACGAAAGCTCGGAATCCAACGATATTGAATCTTTCTCGTCCCTGGAGTTTCGAGCTCCGTTCAACGGGGTCTTCGTTTTGTCTCGTCGCACGTATTTCTCGTCACCTACGCGTACCTTTTGTATTTATTAATTAAAATTCATTCGATTCACATTTTGATCTCTCTCCTCGCGATCTTCGAAGCAAGCTAGCTGCTTTTTCATCGGACTCGAAGAAGCGATAGAATATTCTGGCGCGATGACGATCTACGCGAAATCTAATAGCATTAGGGTCCTTTTTCTCGTCGTTGCGGCGTTACGTCGCGATCCTCCCCAAGATTTAACGAGATTCTACGAGGAATCGAAGGTTCGAACGTACAAAAAAAGAAATACGATTCTCGGGTCGAAAAAGTTTTAATTTTAAAAAATATAAAATTTGTAGTATACAAGTGTTTTTCCAGTTACACGATTCTCAGGTCTTGTACAAAATCAGAGGTTGCGGTTAATAATTTTCCCTAAGAACACTTAAAAACGTACCTATAATCAGAAATATTATTATTAGCAGAATGGCTTAAAACATTCAACTGATTCGAAATATCTCTTCTGCTTCAAATTTATACTTTTCCAAACCTTTCAAGAATAAGAAGCAATAGGATTCTACAGATCGCTTAACTATATTGATAAATATAATTATTTATGTACTACTTTGTCCTTTTTATGAAAATTGGTGAAAAAAACCGTGCAACTCGTATACCGAGTAACTAAAGAAAATGTCGCATTTTTTTTTCCGCGTAACTCGAAAATCGTGCAACTCGAGTACGGTGTATCTCGAGGGATACCTGTGCATATAGAACGTTGTCTCTTTACCGCAAGATTCTCATAAAAGACATCGTTAGTCGATCCCGATCTAAAAGTATTCGTTACTCGCGGAATGCCGAGCAAACGAGGGCTTTGCCGTGACGGCGAAAAACGTCGAAGAAATCTCCTCGCGACGTTATAATCCTGCGCGGAAATCGATAAGGTTGCTCGCTGAAAGGCACGGCAGATCGAAAGGTAGAAGACACGTTAATAAACTAAGAATACGAGACGCCTCGATTCCCAAAGGTACATAAAGGGAAGCGCGTTGCACGCTAACGCTCGACCGATTAATTCGAAGGCACAACAGCGGCCCATTCAGTGCTTACGATAATTAATAAACGTTACGTTTCATTGTCCTCGATGAAAAGGCGTCTCCGAAATGGCGATCTTGCCTTTCTCCGACATTTTTCAACGAGACTTTTCTATCGTCGTTCGAGAGAACCTCGCGAGAACGTAGTATATCCCGCATTACTCGCCATGGTTATGTGAACGATAAAAAAAAAAATTTATCTCCGTGCTTTATGTTTTCGTACGTTACCCACGATCGCATGGAAAATTGTAATATGCTTCGCTGCTTCCAAAATATAACAGCAAAGAAAGAGAAAAGGGAGAATCCACGCGGTACGTCGCGTTCTTTCCACTCTCGTGGTAAAAATCGACGAATAAAACGTTGACTCTCGATCGCAAAGAGGGCAAAGAAGACAAAGACGAATTTGTCTTCGCGACGAAAGAAGTGTTTACGCGTAATTTTTTATCGATGCCCCGACGATGCGTCGTATACGGTAAAAACGACGAACGATTAGGAACGAAGTAGCTATTACGTCACTTCTTCCTTTATAACGTACGAAATTGTATCATTAATCGCTCGTTAACTCGTTAATTATCGGTCAATTCACGTGCTATCGCTGGACGTTCGGAAAAGACGAGAAAAACGACCAATCGACGAGTTCTCAGGTCGAACTCCACCTCGCCAGACGGTGCTTCCTCGTGCCTCGCTCGCTTGGAACTTCGTACTCGGAACGAAACGCGTACCACGATATCGTTTCGCTTCGTTACGATCTACACGCGACGTGAAACTCGCAACGAAATTATGCGTAACGATCTACGAGTGTTCCGGCGTCTACGATCGAAGTGGAACTGGCAATAGCGTCGTTCCTATAGCTCATCGAACACGAAGAAACTTCGTAGCTGGACGAGTTGTCATCGTCGCCGTTTCGATCGCTTTTTTCCACACGCTATCCTCCAAAATAAATAAAAGAAGCGAATTATAGCGCCTCGACAGGCTTACTCGCGTAGGAATTACGTGAAACACGTATCAAGCACGTAAACAAGTTACGTGAACAAAACTCTCGACGGTCTGACGATCAAAGTATGAAATTCGTTGGTTTACGAAACGAAACCTTTCTCGCACGTTACGGGAGGTTAAAATCGCTCGTCGCTAAATTTTCTTTCGTGTCGAGAAGCAAGTCTGGAAGAAAGAGTAGATCTATACGCTAAAGAAACTGATCGTTTAAATTATAAGCGACGACTTAATATCCGATGAGGAAAAAGAAAGGCTGTCATGGCTCCAAAAATAATTTCCACGGGAGATTTTAAAATTCACGCGATCCACGGTTAAATACTGCATTCGTGATTGACAGAAATTCGTTCGTCGACTTATCGTACGGCGGAATTTCATTTTTACGATGGATTCGACGAGTCAATTTGCGATCGAACGTAGAATTTTCGTCCTGCTTACGTAAACGCAAAACTGAGCGAAAAAGTCTGAAACGACGTCGAGGCGATCGCGAATGCGGATACGTGTGATCCCATTCGTGGATATCTCCAATAGACAGACCGGAGATTATTGGACTCTATCGACTCAACGCGACGAATTTGCACGGTACACACGCTTATATAGTCGTTCCTCGACGCGTCGATCGGATAATTTTTCGACAAAAGTCGAAGCGTGCCAAACGGTTAATCGTTACGCCAAGGAAATAAGAGACGCTCGTTGCATTACAAATCGATTCCCATTTAGCTGGAATCGTAAAGAAAGGCGCGGAGTAACGAGTGCTTGAAACGTACGAGGAGAAACCCGCGTGGAGATCGATTTACGACGTGACGAGTATATTCGTCATACTCGCTTAAGAGGTTAATATCTTCGTAAAGACAGTAACACACGATAACGTTTCGCTATTACTACTATCGATAGACTATTTATGACGTGATCGTTCGAACGGAACATTTTCGCTTTTC
>JAITYT010000974.1:555215-579069 GCA_025433975.1 Liostenogaster flavolineata | reverse complement strand
TCGTCTCTCTCTCTCTCTCTCTCTCTCTCTCTCTCTCTCTCTCTCTCTCTCTCTCTTTCTTTCTCTCTTCTTCTTCTTCATCTTCTTCTTTAATTTCATCTACGTCCTCCATCTTTTTCTCTCCTTCCTCGTCCCCTGCCTCTCATCTTTTTCTTCCTCTTCGCGGAGACGTCTTCTTCCTTCTGTTTGGCTTCTTTGCCCCGTACGCCTTCTTCTTCGTCGACGACGACGACGACGACGACGTGGTCGTTGTCGTGCATACCGAAAATAAAGTCTTCCCTCGTTTCCCTGCCCTCGTGTCTCGGACCCCTTTTCGCGCCACTTCCGACTCGAATATACGTCTCGAATGTGGCAGCGAGGGGGGAAGGAAGGAGCGAGAAACAACGAGACGCAGGGAAGCGCCGGCGAAAGATGCGAAGAGGGACGCCTGTCGCGACGGTAAGAAGACGGAAAGAGAGGGAGAGAAAGAGAGACGCGCTCTCGAGAGCTGCCAATCAAACGCGCGCGCGCTTGCCACGGCAGTCGGCCTCTTTAAACGGCTACTTTTTCACACTCCAGTCACGACAGATTAATCCCGGCCTAAACGACGGCGCTCGAGTGCTCCTCGCTGTAATTAATGTCGTTCGATTTTTTTTTTCTTTTTTCTCTCCTTTTCTTCCTTTTTCTTCTTCTCCGCCGCCGTCGTCCCCTCGCCTTCTTCTCGTTTCGCGAATTCTCCAGCGACGATCGCGAGCATCGACGAGGAGGAATCGCCATCGAACGAACTAAAACGTCCTTCTACGAAGAGAAGAGTCGCTTTTCTGCTTACTTTCGCTCGTAAATTGTTACGGTCAAATGCCGTTCGAATTGTCGCGGAGTCGTCATAAATTTTGCTAGCGCGAACCCCTTTGCATCGCCGCAAAGATTAAAAAAAGGTTTGCTAAGCCGACCGCTCCGTTCCACGAGAACCACCCTTTTTCCAAACTTTTTCCAGTTTTGCTCGACCGTGTGGAAAAATGTACTTGATAACCCAAGACGTAATACGTTACGCAAGCGTAGAAGTTACGTCGATCGTAAGGTTCGCGAATAATTTCGAGCCGATTTCGACCTTCCAAGCGTTCGATACATCGACGCTTGCGTAGCTGCCGAAAAGGCCGAATCTTCTTTCGTTCAAATAGATCGAGAAGTACGGAAACCGCGATAATTTTTATGCGAAAGGACAAAATTAAGTCCGTCCAGTAGCGGAAACGGATTTAAATACCCCGTCCTCGACACTTCGCCGGTCGCTGACACCTACGCGTGACTTCTTTTAGCCAGTGGCGATGCTATATTATCGTTACAGCATTTTTATTGGGGTACGTGTAGATTTTTAAAGAAACGATTGTTTTTACCGCGCACTTCTCCCAATTTACGAATATCGGTTGAATTCGTATCCTCGCGAAATTCAAAGCAAATGACAAAATGAAACTCTCTCGAGAAAATCTTTGTCGAAAGGTGACTCTGACAATGGACAATACGACTATAAACGGGGATATGCCAAAAGCAATAAAGCACGTTTGCGTATAAAAAATCCGACATTTCATATGCACCAACCTAATGCATTACAACCGAAATTCTACTAAAATTAATAGAATCTACGTGACACCCGCCGGCGCCAACCCAACGACGTTACGATAAATATGAGGCCAACGGAGTGTTAAGAGGTTAAATGCCGAGATATAATGCGACGCTCGAACGTGTCACGTAGGCGTTGCAATTGGAAAGTACGAAGGGGATGTAAATTCTTCGATCGTATGATCGTAAGAAAGAAATCGATCGTCGAGAATAAATGGAGCGTTGGATCTCTCCCACGAATGCGACGATTATTCGCGTTGCAACGTCCACCTTCAAAAGACAAATCGATTCTTGCGGAGCTTTTTGACGTGTCCTCGGCCGTCTGTATCGTATGTATCTCGAGTGGCGAAATTAAAACGCGTTTGACGTCGATGCGTCGCGTACTCAAAAGAACCAACTAAAAATTCGATTGCACGAAATGGAACGCACGGAATTCGTTTGCGATTGGCGGCTGTTCGATCGCCTAATGAACGCTTCGCGAAAGGAACGAGGCACGCTTCAAACGTATCGTTCTCGCACACTCTCCATAATATTAGACGTAACTCTACATCTTTCTCCCTCTTTCGCGAAAGGAAACGCAGACTTTAATCACGAAAGTGAAAAAGAAATGTGTATCGAATATGAGAAGAACCTATTTTTCCTTGGTTTCGTGGAAAGAAAAGCTGGAAAAAAGGAACTATTTTATTCTCCGTACTTTCGACGTTGAAGAAAAGTATCATAACGAATAGTATCGTTACGTTCGTGTAAATGTAACGGCGTACCACGACACCGTCAACGCCTAACAATTCGTGTTGATCGGATAAAAGTCGTGAATTTGCTTTTCGTTATGCACGCATCGACTCTTCCGTCGATGTTTCCAATGGGTCAGGTCAAACGGAAAATACATTAACGTTTTTCACGGACTCGTCGTTGACGCTGGAAAATTCCGTACAAACGTGGATGAACGTTCGCGTAGATACGAAATACAAATAAGTCTGAAACAATGCGACGCGTCTGTCGACAGATTTTCTCTAATCAAAGCGCGTGACATCATTATTACTGACACGTCGTTACTGGTTCTGCCACTGTTCGTGTTAATGGCTTTCTAGAACGCACCATACACGAATCGCACGATCGATAGAGTACTTTTAAATTATCCCCGATCCGATTTTCATTCTTTGTTATCGAATTTAAATTGGTTCTTATGAATCGACGTTCTGAAATTAAATAATAGCCTTTAAAGGATAATGAATTAAACGAACGAACAGGATTTCGCGCTCGGAAATTTTTCGATAGAGTTCGAAACCCTGTCGAAATCGAAGAGAATTCGATTTTTCGTAAAAATGTATTTTATTTCGTGCTCTTGTCGTTCCTCGATCGCATCGAAACTACTCGCAAGTATTACGTAGCTTGCCGATAAAAGAATACCTACATCGCGTTGAATACGAAACGATGAATGAAATCGACGCCGCTGTCAATATTTCAGGAACATTGAATTTAATTAGCCGATTCAAATTAGCGAAGACTGTAAAGGCGAACAGTTTTCATGCGAACGTAAAGTTTTGTATTTGCGGCAACATGCGAAATCTCTTCGTGTTTCGCCGGTGCCGAATATCGTTTCTGTAAATGTCTGTTTCCCGAACTTTTCAACTCGTTGAATTTAAAGCGGTAAAACGTAGTGATTGAATTTCGAAATCGCAAAAAAATTAAAAAGCTTTTGCAATCTTTGTAAATCTCTACTCTAATATTCTACTCAAATTTTCTAACGAGCGTTCGTCGATAAGCAATAGACGACTTATTATTTACGATAAGAAATCCGTTGGACTTTTACCTCGGTTATGACTCGTCATATTCGTGGTAATAGAAGCTCGTTAAGTCCAAGTGAAACGTTAATATCCCCGCAGTAATTTGTCTAATTTAATTGGGCCACTGACCGGAATCTTGCGCAAAGTTCGTCGATGCTTTCATCGAGTTCCTGACGGGTAAACACTTTCGACTTCGGCAATCGGAACATCGACAAAGACGACACGCTAGACTGACGCGAGTGCGGCAAGGGCAAAGTCCAAGAGCGGATCAGTGACTGGATGAACGGATAAATGGAGATTTATCGTGTTTCTACGGGGACCAAGTGCTTAACGAAACAATTACCGACGATCGACCGATCGATCGATCGATGAGGATGACGCTTTCCTGCGGAAGAACCAGCGACTAACGTCGACTCTTCGTCACGACTGTTCGGGAGGTCTTCGACGACGAAAGATGATTAACGCGATGTGTGTCATATTGGGTTGGTGCATGTGAAATGTCGGATTTTCTTTACGCTTGAACGTTTGTCTCCCTCTTTTCGTTATGCTTTTGTTTTTTTGGCACAACCTCGTTTATAGTCGTACTATAATATATTTTTTAAAACTATAGTATATATAGTATATATATTTAGAGCCATTTTTACGGGCTGAACAGTATGAAAATGAAGACAGTTAGAAAAATTCCATATCAGAGTTTATTGATTCTAAAGATCAGAATTTCTTTCAGACGGGCATCTATGCATTAAAATCTCGTTGAGAAAAGTATATTGTAGCAAATGGAGCGTATTTTGATTAAATAAACAGTTTTCGATATGCTGTTTTATATATTCATTTAAAAATCCGATATTTCGTACGCACCAACCAAATATTAGGTTGTTCGGAAAGTCATTTCGTTTCTTTCCAACAGTTCTTCATAAAGAATCGCTTTCCGAACGACCTAATAATTTTTATCGGCGGAGACTTTGCGGACGACTCGATATTTGTCTACGTCGAAGCCGAGAGAAACGTTCGAGGCAGCGCATCTCGCGTTAGAAATAATTTCCTTCGAGACGCGATAAAAGTATAACGCGAACGGGAGAAGGAAGCTCCGATGAAAGACCGAAAAACAAAGGATGAAGTGAAAGAAAAGATCGAACTCGCGTACGTTGCCGATAACTGCGTTACGAAGGAACAATGTGCGAACTGCGAAGCAATTCCTTTCATTGCTAACCTGTCGATTTCTGCCATCGACCGTGATGTTTTACACGTCCAACAACCGCGATGTACCATCGGACATTTAGAAATTAAACTCCGGACTTAACGTGTCTTTTCCGCGTTGCGGTCTGACGTCTCGAAAAGTATAAACGATTCTTCGCGAGAATCGCTCGGTTTCGCGCGAACGAGCGTTTTAATCGAATAGATCGACCGTTCTTTCGTTTCGACGTCGCGGTTAACCCAAGACCCTATTTAAATCACGCGATTCGAACCAGACGCAAATCAAACGCATCCGAACGAACCGAAGAAGTCTTCGCTACATTTTCTCTCTCTCTCTCTCTCTCTCTCTCTCTCTCTCTCTCTCTCTACGAAATACTCGTAAATTGTTTTCAACAACCGATCGATGAATTACCAAATCGATATTCTCGTTAGTATCCGCGTCTCTATTTTCGCTAACCTCCGTTAGACTCGCCGTCTTTGACTTCGTCCTCTTTCTTTCGCCATTTTCCACTGTATCCTCCGTCTCTTTCTTTCTCCGCCGTGCCCACCCTTCGCTGCTCGGCATGTCCCTCGCTCAGACAAGAAGTTAAATCGAATCCGGTAACTGCAGTCCAAGAACAAACTGGTCGGTAGGCGAAACGACGCAAAAGGGAGAGAGGTACGAGTGGCTTCGGCTCGCTCGTCCCTCCTACCGACGCCAGGGTGTAACTTTCACGAAGTTTGATGCTTCGCAAATCAATGGGCATTCGTTGGGCCACGTTAAATTACTCTCGGTTCGGTACACTCTCCCTCTTCCTGCCCTCCCTGCCGGCCTCCTTCGTCTCTCTTTCGAGCGAAGGAGTCTCGAGTTTTTGGCACGACGACGAGAGAACCAACGACAGGGGGAAAAGACGAAAAGGGAAGCGTGTGGATTTAACGCCTTCCGTCGGCGTCTGCTTTCCCCTCTGTCCCCCTCGTCACCCCTTTCGTCTTCCTCTTCATTTCCATTAACGCGATCAAGAATGTAAGAAGGGTGGATCGGTGTAATTACCTCGTATTTAAATCGTGCTTGCGTGCTCCATGTTTCTTGACTGCGAAGTGTCTTCCTCTCCTTACTCGCGATAGAACTACGACAACCGTCGCTCTATAATTTCTCGAAGAACGTACGAAATTGCGAGTAATCTTCCGAGACTTTTCCCACCAAATTATCGATTTTTCGATAGCTGCGATTTTTTATATGCGATTCTTACGTACAAACTCGTAGCACTGCGTCGCATTTCGCTTGGCAACAAGAAAAGAACTTCGTATAAAATGAAAAAATTAAAAAGGAACAGCGACTTTGGCTATCGAGCCACCTCTCGATTTAAAGCGTACGAAATTGTATTATCAGTCGCTTAGTTAATCGTTAGTCTACTCACGTGCTATCGCTGGATGTTTGGAAGAGGTGAGATTACCAGTAGTTTCGTTTTTCTTTTGATTTATTTATTATTATATATTTTATTATATATAATAAAAAATTATGTATATATATTGTATAATTTTTTTTTTTCTTCAAAGAAACAAATCTTCAGAAAAGAGAAACAATTTTTCTTCAAAATCTTCACGAGCTAACTCGACTTCAGTCGCTCGCCACGAAACTTTAATTATCCAACTACGTCTGGTCGAACGCGTTTACCCGATTGTCGATGTTCTCCTTCAATTTAACAGCGAGCGACGCAGTACGATAATAAAGTTCTTTTCAGGGAAGCAGATATCGCAACGGGGAAGTTTTCTTTTCTTCGAAGGCGCGCGCAGGACTTTCGAAAGGAGAGAAACCGTCCTCCGTTAGAAACTGTTCGATGATACTGCTGCATTCTCGTCCGAAGCGAGAAACGATTTGTATTGAGAAGTCACCGGAAGTTTCTCGCATTGACGTCGTAACTTTGGGTATCGCGTCGCAGAACGGGGCACAATGAGAAGGCGCGCGTTAAGTGGCGAAAGGACGACATTGACGATTTATTCAGTAAAGCGATATTTTCCTACTTCTTCGTCGTTACGTTGAATCTACGGCGAAGTTTGATTTTGTTCGCGCGACTAGCGTCGCTTATTATAATATCGAAATCGCGCAATGAGGGCACTCGTAACGTCTTCGCGATAACGAGATATCACGGAGAGCGCGAAACTTCTTCGAAGTAAACTTCTGTAACGCTAACAATCGACAAGCGCCAACTTTTTTTTATCCATTCACCATATTCGCCTACGTATTAAGTTATACAACGTAAGAGAGACGATACTCTGCACGATTCTAAGGAATAAAACGTGGAATTAAGTACGTAGGGCTTACGTCGTGTTTTATTAGATTTTTCGGAAAGTCATTTGATTTTTTTAAATGAAAAAACCTTGATTTTTAATGTTTTTTTAATTTATTTTTTTATGAAAAGCTGTTGGGGAAAAACGAAATGACTTCCTAACCAACCTAGTGGAATGAATTAATCATCGCAAAAGTAACGAATGAAAAAAATTGACCGTGATCTCCGTTGTTTAAATGGTTCGCTAAATTTCCCGTTAGACTCGTGAAATTTTCCGCTTTCGGATTTACGTAGCCTTCCAGTGATTCGTCGACGTGACTGTCCTTGCGTTAGGCAAGAAAGGCACGAATTTTTCGCGTTCAATGGCTTGCCAAAGGGACCGAGCGTAACATATAGTGGTCGTATTGACGGTCGAACGATTCGGAAGAAAGAGAAACGTCGCTTGGCACTGTACATTCGTCGGCGCCGGAAGCCCACCGGTGAAGGACAAATGGCGTTGGTTTAGACCCATTAGGATAATTATGGATTGACCTTCACAGCCAAAGGGGTACGGATCCCGGACTAACAGGGTAATTATAACGGAGAGGGATAATCTTGCGAGCTCGCGAATCAGTCTCGTGAACGGAATTCATCGAACGACCGATCTCGAGAACAAGAACGAGGAAAAACCACTGGAAATTTGCCACTGATAAACGCCGAACTGCACGCCTCTTATCAGAAAAATATCTTGGTGGAGCGACGAGAACACGACGTAATTATAAAAACAATTTTTTCAACGATCGCTATCTTTCGAATGGTCGTTCCTCCCGTTGGCGTACACGGGGAAAAAATGCGACATTCCCTCAAGCTACACGATATTTGTGTTACACGGTTTTTTACCAATGTTCATAAAAAAGACAAAGTAATAAATGTTTATCAATACGATTAAGCTATTTGCAGAATCCTTTTGCTTCTCGCTCTTGAAAAGTTTGAAAAAGTATAAATCTGAATTAGAAGAGGTGTTTTGAATCGGTAGAATGTTTTAAGCCATTCTGCTGATAACAATAATTCTGGATGTAGGTACGTTGTTAAGCGTTCTTAGGAAAAATCATCAACCGCGATCTCTGATTTTGTACAAAACCTGAGAATCGTGTAACTGGAAGAACACCTGTATGATAAAAATTTTATATTTTTTAAAATTAAAACTTTTTCGACCCGAGAATCATGGTTTCGAGTTAGACGAGACCAATTAATCGTGTAACTCGAAGGACACCTGTATCAAGCAAATTTTTACCATCTTTGTCGGGCAACTCTGGAAATTCGTGATCAACGTGCCGACCTTTTCACCGACCAAGAGATAAGCAAGGTTCGACCATCGTCGTCCGATCGAAAGTAGAACGTCGGGACGACGTACTCGCATGCAGGAAATCGATCGGGAGATCAAAGTCACGGGGTTAACCCGGCCGAGCTGGGATAGAAAAAGAGAGAAGGAAGGGGATAAAGCGTGGGTTTTTGAGAGTACCTTCTTCTCCTGAATTTTACGTCGTTATTCGGTCGAGGGATTGCCAGGCAATTCAAACGCCGACGGCACGCGACTTAACGGCAGCCTTTGGCTCCCTTCGCCACCGGGTCTTCCGCTGCTCCGGAACACCTTTCCAAGGAAGATAGGATGCATCCTCTTTTCACACCACGCCCGGGGACCCCTGGAAAACAGGGTGGTGATTTATGGGACGGCGCTGGACGTAGGAATCTCTCTTTCTCGCCCTAATGGCCTTCCTAAACGTCTCAATTTCGTCCTTTCGATCCTACGGCCAGTTCCCTGTAAAACCTAACAGACATCTACGTCTGTTCCAAGGTCGATGTCTTTGTCGGTAGCGCAGGAGTCTAACCTCCGAAATAATTCCTACGTTTTTCATAGGCTGTACGTCAGACCAACAAAAAAACGGAATATCCAAGCAAAGACGAGATATATCCCTAGTAAAGAGGTACTTTCAATCATCGAGCGAAAAATCGAGGATAAAAAAAATGATAAAAAAAGGCGGAAGAAGAAGAAGAAGAAGAGAGGACGAATTAGAGTGCAAAGAGGCAAATCGAAGCGACGTCGTAATCGATGACGCGATCGATCGATCGATTATCATCGAGGATGCTATCGTTTCGTTCGGCTGGTGCGTAGGTACCCAAGGAGATCGCAGGGACTCGTTCCTTTCTTCCTTTTTAATAAGAGCCGCCTGTACTGCGCTCGCTTGTATCGCGACTTCCGGCTGGTCGTGTCGCCCCTGGCCCCTCGCGCACGGCTCCCTTCCTTCCTTCTTCCTTCTTCCTTCCTTCTTCCTACGTCTCCGGTGCTACCTAACACAGAGATGCATTGTGCGCGCGACGAAGCACCTGGCACGCGCCAGCTCCTGTCTTTATGTAGCCGCCCACTCGGTCGGCGCGTCTCTCTCCTCTCTCTCTCTCTCTCGTTCTGTCTTGGTCTCCCGAGAGGCGAGCGCGGAAACGCCGTTCCGAGAGCGCCGTTCCAAGCGTTCCAACCGTTCGGACCTCTTCTCCTTCCCTGGCGTCGCATTGTTTTATCTTTGGTGGATTTTTCGAGCAGCGGCGTATCGGAGGCACGACGACGATCAGAGATACCTTACGCGAGATTTTCCCCCTCCTTCGTTCCGTCCTTTCGATAGGTGCACGAATATGCGCACGTAGGTATTCGCTTTCGAAGAAAATTCAAAATTAAAAATAAAAAAATTGAATGAGAGAGGAATAAAATTATTATTACGTTATTACAATAAATTGATGAATGCGCTTGGAATCGACTGCGCAAACACGAACGCCACCGTCGTTCGACTGACGAATTCGTATGCCGAAAAACAGGAGAGAAATCGTGGAGCAGGAACCGTTTGTTCCTTTTAACGCGCAGCGTTCGTCGAATACCTAATGGTTGGAGTTGAATTCTTTGCGCGCGGTTTGTAGACTCTTGGAACGTAAAATTCTAGAAAGTCTTGGACGAAATCGATAAATGTCCTTGCCTTCGATTGAAGTAGATTGCCCCTTACGAACGTTCGCGTCATAATCGAATTTCCAAAGCGACGATCACGATATACGGCCTTTGTTTGTTCTACTTAACGTTCATCAAAGGAACTTTAAGATGGAATTATAGTATCAATTTTCCACGCGTTCCAGCAAAGTTTCAATTTAATTTCGTGTTTGAGATTTTAGGTCTGAAAAGTGTAGGCAATGTCGATCAAATCATGCGATTGAAATTGTTGCGAGTAGAGCAAACAGTCTTTTTATTATCGTTTTTACGTAGTTTACGTTTTACCTTAAAATTCAATCTTTATCGAGGGAATATTCCACAAGAGATAAAAACTACCCACAAAATTGTTTCTTTTTTTTTTTTTGGCGATATACGGGGGAATTGGCTTTTACGGATTTTCCCTTCATGCAAAGGCTGGAGGCCGTTTAGGTCGAAACGATTATGGCGTTCACCCTCGTAATCCGTGGGACCGATGGTTTTGGAGGCCCCTTGTCCGCCGGAGTAACGACAGACGACGCCGGTCGTCGACACGCGTCCCACAACGGCTGTCAAAATAATACGAAAAAGGAGGCACCCGAAGACGTAAGCATTTTTCTTCTCTTCGACCTCTCGACCGTCAGCAACTAAAATTTTTTATTTTCGTCCAAGAAGGGATCGCTAAGACGAAGCAGAATTTTAATCGAATTCTGTAATCAATAACAGCTGAGAACCATTTCGAGTTCGTAATGTACCCTTTTTTTAAGAAAAAAGATAAAAAAAATTCTTGAGAAAAGGAAAACTCCATTTCAAAGAAATAAAATACAATTCTGATTACGAACGAACAAAATTAAAGGATTCGTGCAAAAAGTGAAAAATTATCCGAAGTAATGCGCGTGTTACCAATAACTGTCGATCGCGCGTATAAATTCATCTAATGTTTTGAGATAAATTTAACAGCAGATATAAAATAATAAAAGGTATCCTTCGTTTGCATAACGTTCAAGGAAACGAATTCACGACGGCTTTAGAGACATTTCCTGCGTTTATCTCTCGCGATGTTCCGTCAGGCGAAAGGACACTTCGTTCTTTTCCTTCCTTTCTTCTTCTTTCGTTTCTTCATCGGTGCTGCGATGAATGATAACATTTTTGTCTCCGTTCGAAAAAAAATATCTAGTGTTTTTCACGTTTTGAGCCTGGTCAATGAGCTTAACTCGATAATAATCGATGATATCGAGGCGAGCACAGTTTCTACGTCCATCTTACGAACTTTCGTTCTGCCTATCTAATCTCCTTGCACGGATTTCCTACGAATCCAACATCTTCGATTTTCCAGAAGTAACCTTTATTGAATCAACGAAGAACTTTTGTTTTGTATTAGTATCCGTGGTGTATTAGTATCCAGTTGAGTTGGAGATTGTATCCACAATTATAAAAGATTGAATTCGATGAAGAGTAAAAACTTATTGATAAAAAATAAACGTTTTGAAATTAATTAGCGTCGTTATCGAATATTCGTTCCACGTTATAATTTATAATTCATGTAAATCATGAATTCAATGCTACTCCAACTTCGACTTGTTAAAAAGCAAATCGAATATATTCGACGAGAAATTCATTGTCGTAAGATAAATATCGAACTCAGCGACATCGTTCTTAATTTTAATAACGAAGGAAAGATTGAGAGTAACTTACATCGGTCGGAAACAAAATTAATTACAGGAATATAGTGAAATTCGTTGGAATGTTCATCGAGCTATAATTTGAGAATCGCTGATACAAAAATTCAATTATGATTTTACATACGCGTCGAGGTATTACCAAAGGTAGATCACGTTCGCGGAGATGTGATTTACATCGTCAAAATATTCGCGTTTCCGACGCGGAACGATAAATCAAGGACCGCGTCATCCAATGTTGCCCGGGACAATGAAAAATTTCAAGGGTCTACACCTTCTCGGTGTGTACTTTTTATCCAGTCTCGTCTAAATTAACTTTGCCATATTTACCTAGACCTTAAAAAAGTAGAATAATGTTTCGTCGATCACGCGTACGTATCTACACTCGAAGAAAAATTGAAGCAATAACGAAAACGTAGCTCTTCGATTGAACTTCGCGATTACCTCGAAGTAATAATCATTTAATCATCGATGCTCACCGCATTGAATTTCGAGGTATCCTTTTTTATCGTTTTTTGTTTTTTTGTTTCTTCCATTCTCTACGTTCTAGCGTAATGGCCGTCGATCGAAACGATATTCGCATCTGTGGCTTATCCGTACGATCCACACTGCGGAAGGTGCGGCCCGGGCGATAATGGATTTTCCCTCCTTCTCGAGACGAACCTGTCGCTCGTTCCTGCGAGTGATAAATAAATGCGTCGCGGCATCGATCTGCTGAACCGCTCGTTCGTCCCTGCGAGACCCGCCTTCTCTGATATTCTATCGTTTATTCGCGCGTTAGAAGAAGGATCACGATGACCTGCCAGTCGGTTGGTCGATGATTAGAATAAAATGATTCGATTCCTAGCGAAATTATTTTACGCGAAAAATTAATAATATCGTCTATTATGCATATTATGGAACGATTTGTCAGTTAGTTTTATCTGAACTGATCTCGACTCGATTTTTTAGATACTTAGAAATTCGTTATATACTTAATGGTACTGCTTTGATAAGCTTACGAGGACGATCGATCCTTCCGAGAACATCCTAATATAATATCCATATAAATATCGATGAAATTCTGCCATGATTTTTAATTATCCTTTACATTGCGCGACAACCGATAGAAGTTATAACGTTGAAAATCTCGACAAGAGCTGCATTTTATAAATAATAAATCTACTTCAATGGCAGAAGGATAAGGACGTAACTGTCTCTTATCGGCATCGAGATTATAATTTTTCCAAATCGCATTAATACACGTGTTTCGCTAAAAATGGAGTCGACCAGGTTCATTGAAATATTAAAAGGATAAAGAAACACGATTATTGCGATTTCTCTGTGATTCCGTATTTACGAGAATCATCAAGTCGAGTGTAACGTTCGCAAGACGTTTTGAGTCTGGTCTTTTCAGGATGAATCAGGTAATCCGATTAGGATGTTTCATTCAAATGGTTCTTAAGCGTTCCGTAAGTGAGATTTACTACACGTATAAAGCGATGCCCTTTTCAACGTAATCGGGCGCGATATCATTTTCCTCCTACGACGTCATTTAAACGTGACAAAAAGAATGGAATTTACGAACTAGCGGCTTTTAATATTTACGTCGACAGATCGTTCCCTCCAAATTGAATTCAGCTCGATCCAAGTGTACCGAAAGAGACGGTAAAACATAATAAAAATATAAAAAACATGGAAGAAAAATATGAGATCGCTTTTGCAAGATCCGGGTACACTCGCTACGTTTTATTGCAACGATTACAACGACCACGACATCGCAGCGTCTTAGAGGACGAAATATCCAAGACAAGTTTCTTTCTGTTGAGAATTTATCCGACGAATGAATAAAACGCTACCACGAATAGCAAAATTAGTAAAATATGTTTGCTGCAAAAAATATGTGTTACTGTTACTAAAGCTACATCACGTTAGGTCTACCGTAAGGTTTCGTCACATAATGTCATCTCAAGTTGAGCATTAACTTTTTCGACCACTGCATTTCTACTTACGCACTTGGCATGTACGCGAAGAGGTGGTCAATATCGATGAAAATTATACCGCCCAATAAATATTTGAATTAATCCATCTAAAATGATTTAGTTTCTTTTAATTCAAAAAGGACAGAATTTTCCGGTAGACCTAATACAAAAGGTAAACAGAAAAATACAGATGTGCCCAGAAGAGCGACCATTTCGCAGAATGGTGAAGAAAAGCTTTCTCCCGTTAGGCACAGCGGCAAAAACGGCGACCCTCTACCTGCTCGAGGCTAATAAGTACCTTTAATTCTTTCTTTGGTGTGGATGAAACTCTGTCTTGGAAGAATTTAGTCTTAATCGCAAGAAGCTTAGAAAGAACGTCGCCAAAGATCGGTAAGATCGAAGCATCTCTCTCGTAACCCTTTTCCTCTCGTTAAACGCAGCCTAAGAAGCTCACCGACGAAGTCGTCTCCGTATTTTCGTGGCACTCGCGCGCCTCTTCGTCCCAGACGGCGGTCCACGCCGCCACGGTTTCGCGTTTTTTCGCGACGCCAGCGTGATTTGTCACGTGGTGGGTGGCGGACTATTACGTTGCATTTGCAATTTCACGCGTGCCTCGCGGCTCCCTCTTCTCTTCGTGTCCTCCTCCGGCCGCCTCTCGCCGTCCTACCTTCCACCACCGTGGCCCCGATCTCTCGAATGCTCGGTCAGTCCTCTTACTACCGAACTTCCTCTCTTCTCGTCCATCCCGCCGCCCTGCCAATCGACCATTTCGTGAGTCTCGGCGACGGCGGCGGCCAAATTACTCGCAGCGCAGATGCTTGTCTCTGATTCGATCCGAGGGCACCGCTACGCCGTCCTCGTTTCAACGAAATCGTCCGGCTCCGACGTATCTCCTACCTCTTCGCTCCGGGATTCTTCTCGCCTCTTTTCCTTCCCTCGTCACCATTCATCCGTCGCTTTCTAGTCGCCGTTCCGTTCTACCCTTTTATATCGTTATTGGCGCGGAACCGCTATAGGTATCGAGATAGGTGGACATCCGTCAACATAACGACAGCATCGCGTTAGTAAATTTGAGGTTGCTTTATAAATTTATTCTCGATCGAAGATGTCAGTTTTCGAGCCAAATTCTCGTCATTTGCGGGAGGTTTCGATTTTCTGCTATCGAACGAATAAAATTGCGTGGAAGGCTCATCGACAGCTCTCGAGTACTTACGCCTGATCTAAGTAAAAAAAAAAAAAAATTGTCGTGAATGGTCGCAACGCTTCGAGAGAGGTGATTTTGACGTCGAAGACCGGCATGGCGGTGGAAGAAAGGACATTTTCGAAGATTTCGAATTGGAGGTATTACCTAACGAAGACTCGTACCAAACGCAAGAAGAATTGGCAGAATCATTGGGGAGTGACTTGACAAGCTATTTCGAAACGCCTCAAAGCCATGGGAATAATTCAGGAGCAAGGAAATTGAATTTCGTACGAGTTGAAACCGAGAGACGTTGAACGACGTTTCTTCGCTTGTGAACAGCTGCTTCAAAGGCGAAATCGGGAGGGATTTCTACATCGCTTTGTGACCGCGACGAAAAATGGGTCCACTAGGATAATCCTAAGCGCAGAAAATCTTGAGGAATGCCCGGACGTGCCTTCGCGTCGACGACCTCAACGAATATTCATGGCGCCAAGTTTATGCTCTGTATTTGATGGGACCAGCTCAGCAGTGCTATATTACGAGCTGTTTAAACCGAGTGAAACCATCACAGGGGATCGGTATCGAACGCAATTGAGCCGAGCATCGAAGAAAAAACGACCACGGTACCAAAAGAGACACGACGAAGTTATGCTCGGCCACATGTCGCAAGACTGGTCAAGATATACAACTTTGTACCCGCTGTACTCTCCAGACGTTGCTCCTTCCGACTACCATTCGTTTCGATCGACGGCACGCGGACTGGCCAATCGGCATTTCCGCTCTTGCGAAGAAGTCACAAAATGGATCGATTCGTGGATCGCCTCGAGAGACGCATCGTTTCTTCGAGATGGTATCCGAAAATTGCCAGAAAGATGGGAAAAAGTAGTGGCTAGCTACGAACGGTACTTCGATTCGTAAACGTGTAATCACTTTCGAACGATGAAGCTCGAAATTTTGGGGAAAAATGGCGGAAACAAAGTTGTACTACCTACCAAAAATCTATCGTTGTACCTATTAAAAATAGACGAATATGCGAAAGATGCCTGCGACCCTTAGGAGAATCTGAGAAACGAAATACGTACGTACGTCTCGATCTAGCGTCTAAGTTGGAAACTGGCGTTTATATCGGTTCGATTACGAGGCGAATCTCGCGCGATACCTACCTAGGCGTACGTATGCGCGCATATGAATGTAAACGGCATCGCGGTGCTGACGTCAAGCTGCTTCTCGGCTCCCTCGAGGCCGCGCCGTCGACAACGATAATCGCTGACACCTGCCCAAGGGAACGATGGACGGTCGCACGTACTGAGTACGTGCTACGCGCGACATAAACGCCAACGAGTACGCCTCGTCGATCTCGAGCTGCTACTTTCTTCCCGTGATTTCGAAATTCGCCGATCTCTTGACTGGTATCCGAAGCAACGAATTTAGAATTTTTCCTTCGATCTAATTCGACACGTGAACGCGCCGTGTCAAAGAGACGATCGAACGGATTTTCGGTTCAACGTTCGCCACGTCGATCGTTCTTCGAATCGCCGAAGAAATCGTTCGATCGGTAATATGAACGATTGCTTTGTCGCGCATCGAGGGAGATCGCGATCGACACGCTCTCGCGTTGAGAAAAATATCGGTTTCTCTGTGATTTAGAAAGGAACGTTTTTACGCAGTTTTTTTCGAGTGACACGAAAGGTAAAGTGACTCTACGAGACGAGGTATCTCGGTGAAGTCGAAATAATTGGACTTTTCGCCGTACCAAGAAACGGTACGGGAGAATACCTGTAGGAGAACTTTAGACCGAAGGAATGATCAATTCGATTTGAAAGGTACAGCTGTGTACCTCGAGGAAACGAAGTTGCTGTCGCGTGCACGAGAGGATAGCCAGACGGAAGAGGTTAAGAGGTTAACGTACTTTACCGATCGAGAACCGTACGAAATTGATGTATACGCCGCACCTGTATCATCATTTCGTTCGACGAACCTGACAACGAACGGACAAAATATGCGCCGTGT
This sequence comes from Liostenogaster flavolineata, assembly GCA_025433975.1. Lineage (NCBI taxonomy): Eukaryota > Metazoa > Arthropoda > Insecta > Hymenoptera > Vespidae > Liostenogaster > Liostenogaster flavolineata. Next base: position 562,415 of record JAITYT010000974.1, on the reverse strand, counting down.
CCTGGTGTCTTCGGCTCTCCAACGAGAAGTTCTCGACGTTCGATGGTGGAAGATCGAAATTCTCCTGAAAATTGTACCCACATTTCCACCATATTCGCGAATTATCAGCTAACATGGAAATACGAACGATCGAACTGTGTATTTTCTATCGATCCTAAAAAACTCGATTTAAAGCCCCAGGGTTTTAAAACTTCCGGCGAACTTCGTTCCTTTCCTCTTTCTTTTTTCGCTTCTTTTACCCTTTTCGCGTTAATCGAGCGATGCGCTAAGAGCTCGAAAAAGTTAAAACCCAGTACGGCGTTTAATCGTAACTCAAGATCGTCGACGGCGCTCGAAATTTCAGGATAAACCAACTTTCTCCCAAAAATACGACAGTCCTCCCGAAATCATTTCGCTTTATCCGGGATTAGTACGGAAGCGTGGCGATAGAGAGCCACGAGGCGGAAGGGAGAGGAAGGGCGAGGTTGCGGGTGGGTGGTCGGTCGGGTGGAGACTCGGCCAAAGTTAATATTTGAAAGGCGCATCTCGCGAGTACACGCGTATAAGTTTTCGTCGGAAAGTATAAGGCGGATTTCCCGCGAAACTGCACCGCCCCGGTTTGTAACGTCTTATAACGAAGGGAATTAAAAACTTTCCGTGTAGCGCGAGATTTAAATTAGACGCCTCGAGCATATGGGCGGCTAACTTCGCCATCGCGTTACCACTCGAACGGGCTAACTAAATCGCTTGATTCGAGAAGCACGAAAAATCGAATCCAACGAAACGTTCGCTTTTAACCCTAGATTCGTAAACACTCGACTAACGGACACAAGCGCAAAATACAAGTAAACACTCGTAACTTTTAAAGTGTAACAGATAGAAAGACGAACTTCCAAGTGCCTTCTTAGATTTAAAGTGCGTTTTTTGCTCCTTCTATTCTATGAAACAAAAATCATCGAAATATCAGATCGGTGTCTCCCTATTTTCGTTATGCTTTTGTTTTTGGCATGACCTCGTTTATAGCCATACTGTCCATTGCCAGAGTCCTATTTCAACAAAGAAGATTTTCTCAAAAGTGTTTCATTTTGTTATCTGTTTTGAATTTCCTAAGGATACGAATTCAAGCGATATTCGTGTAATTTTTTTATACGAGTATAAACTTGGCGATAAAGCAGCAAAAGCTGCACGCGATATAAACCAGGGGTTTGGGAAGAATACTGTTAACGTTCGAAAAGTGCAGCGTTGCTATGAAAAATTTCGGTCTGATGATTTTTCCCGAGAAAATGAACGGGCTAAACAGTACGAAAATGGAGACAGCCTAAAAAATTCCATATCAGAGTTTATTGATTCTAAAGCTCAGAATTTCTTAAAGACAGCCATATATTCATTAAAATCTCGCCGAGAAAAGTGTATCGAAGCAAATGGAGCGTATGTTTATTAAATAAACAGCTCTTGGAAAAAAGATACACAGTTTTATATATGCCTAGACCTAATAACACGTTCGTCTGAGAGATGTTCGCGCATGTTCATGAATCTAGCGTTAACCCTATGCAATGGCGAATCAGAGGCGCCCACGAACGATCGCCGATTCGTTCGATCGTCGTTGGTGAAAATCGACGGGGTAGAATTTCATTGGATATCGTCGAAACGACGCGACCGATCGCTTTTTGTGGAAGAACACCGTGCCTCGATCGTTTGCATTGGAGATCGAAGGTGTCGACGCATTACAAACAATTCCAATTGACCATGATTGGTGGCGCTCGATTCGCTCAATTGCCGTACAATCCGCCGTACATTTATTTCGCGTGTTCGAATCGGCAGGAAGGAAGAGAACGAACTAGGTTGAGGGATGGGAGGGTGGAGAGCCGCGGGAGCGAGACGACGAGAAAGGGAGAAACGAGAGATAGAGAGGGAGAGAGCGACTGCACGGCGGTGGGAGGTACCGATAGAGAGGAGAGAGAGAGAGAGGAAAGGTAGAAAAGAAAAGACAGATAGACGGAGAGTCCGTAACAATGCGGCATATGGCGCGTGCTCGTCCTGCGTGCAGTAACACGTGATGCAGTTCAGCTGCCGCCTGCATCATCGTTCATTTCTCGCACGAAGCGAACGCTACCGGGTTTTCCCCTCCCCTCCCCGCCGTCGTCGCTGCTACCGCGCTTCCATCGTCTTCGCACGCACTCGCCCAAACGAAATTCGCGAGGCCGTACGCCCTTCGTCCTCCGAAGAACGTTTCCAAGAAGCCAGGGCGCCCGTGATTAAAAATTTCGATAATCGCGACCCTTCGAATTTCTTCCTGGATACTTCGAAGTACGGACTAGCGTTTCTCGTAGCGCGAAGGAGAATTTAAAGTTAAGCGACTCGGACAGAACTCGTAATTTGGAGTAATCGCGGAGACTGGTGAGAATGACGCGTGCACTGTTTTTTTCTATCGAAGGATTCGTGAGGATTGTCCTGACAGTTTACCGCGATAACTTTCGACCGATTCGCTCGCGGTAATTAGGGTATCGAGCGAGTTACTCGTGCGTCTTTGTTACGTGGATACGTGTGCGTCGTCTCGCTTGGAAATTCTGAAACGCGAGGATTTTCCAATTTATTTCGATAATAATTCTGATTTTCGAAAGATGACACGCCATTCCACGTTTCTCTCGTCGACTAACGATCGAACTAACGTCAGTGCTTCTCAAATCGGCGAAAATAAATTTCACGTCGTAGCATATTGTACCTGCGTGCTGGTAAATAATTGGACGTAATCAATTCGAAGCAATGACAAATAGATGTACAAGAACCGTCGTCGCTGAAAACGGCGGTATATCGCGACAGAGAGAAACGAGAATATCACAATTGTCTAAAAAATGTTCGATAAAGCGTCACGAAGGACGAAAAGCGTCGAGTTCTCTAAAAGCAGGAAACTGACGGTCGGAAATGCGAGAGGACACTTAAACGTCGTCTCTGGGAAACTTCGAATACGAAATTATGCGAGAAGAGAAGAAAGAGGCGACCAATGGTCAACAGGTATCGTTGCCTCGGAACTGCGTCGTTGATCGGTATTCTCGACCGAACGTTGCTCCCTTGTGCTCCACGAAACGCGCATTGCGATATATCTTTAACGCGCTATTTCGTCACGCGAAACGAAGGACACGTTTTTGCGTGTTCGATCGAAAAGAAACTGTCAATAACGTCGTTCCTACGAGTCACCTAAATTCGGGGTCGGAATAACGAGCGTCGTTCGTTCAAAACAAAATACAGATCGAACGATATTCGCGCCTTGACGAGGATCCTGCACGTATCAGCCAAATTGCGTAGGTGAAATACGCGAAAATATCGTAGTAAATGAAGTTAATGAAATTTTCGAGAGAAAGATTTCGACAGTAACGGAAATTAGGGCAAGTACCAAATACGATTTCAAATAATTTTTGTAGGAAAATCTTTTGAACGACTTTAATTTAATTTTGATTTGCTTGTTAGTTGTAACACCGTCGAGAAATTGGGAGAAGTGCAAAGCGCTTAGCTGTCAAAATGACGGGAAACGCAGGTTAAACGATAAATCGGATCTCGATCGAGAAGATCATTTTTCAATTACCGAATTACGAATACGTAATTAACGAATACGTTAAGAGCCATACGAGTTAATTAAACAGTCGCGACCTTCAAACTGTACGTATTCTCATCTGTAAGAAATTGCAGACATCTTAAGACTTCACGACGAGCGGCGCATCGTCGAAGGATCGCGGTTCCCGTTGCCACTTAATCGACTTGTGATAGAGACATCGAGGATACGAAAGAAAGAAAGAGAAAGAGGAAGTGGAAAGGAAGGATGAATAAGCGAAGGAAGGGGAGGGAGAGAAAGAGACTAAACGAAGAACGGAGTAAAAACAGGCCGAGAGAGAAAGGACCGACGAAAATACGACGACGACGATGACGACGTCGATGACGACGACCAAGACGACAACGACGAAGAACGACGAGGAGGAAAGCCAACGAAGACAACGACGATGACGACGACGACGACGAGGACGATGTAATGGTGTTGGTTTCTGCATCGAGCACGGTGGCTGCTCGCACCTGTCGCGATCACGGTGGTCTCATCCAACCGAGAAAGAGACGCCCCCACGACGAACGGGTCTCGAACTCGTTCGGATTTCTTCCGAAAGGCCAGCCCTCGAACGTCGTGGACCCTTCGTCGTTCGTCACGAGCCGCACGGATCGAATCGACCTCGTCGCGTAATTAGAATGAACGCGGATCGTCGATCCAACAACAGCGGGACATAGAACTCCGGCGACTCATCGTGGCTTCGTGCGAGCGAATAAATCTCCACGTGGACGCAATCGTATCGACGATTACGAGTCGACTGTCCTCGTCGTCATTATATCGCTTCTATAGTTATCTCGTCGACGTAAAATTTGAAAATGACGAATTTCTTCGTTGGAGGTACTACTGCGAAGTTTCACGATCACAGTTTTTATTTACGCATTGGTATTAACCCGTTGATCGCCACGACAAGTTCATACGTTTCGCTCAGGGCGCTACGAAAGTAGATATTTGTATGATTTTAAGTAACATAAATATATTATTTAATAAAATTATTTTATAATAATGACAAAATAATAATAAATATGGTTACGTAAGACCACACGCTTATTCATACAGCATCGTGCCGACGGTCGCTCTTTAATTAGCTGTGATACGCAAAATTCGTTGAACGACGATGTTCAGTTTTTATAATTATAAATTAAATCTTCGAGGCACTTCGATCACCGATGATCACCGTCATATACAAAACGATTTTCTGCGTTCAACGCGTTAATACGTTACTCCCCATGCTAAAATCGCATATTTTGCTCAGGACGCTACGAAAATATTTGTGTTTTATTTTAAACGTAATGATAAAGTAATAATAAATACGGTTACATAAAATCACCTGCTTAACGGCATTTATCGTGCTGATAGTCGCTCTCTAATTAGCTACGACATTTAAAATTCAATCTTTCAAGCACTTCGGTCACCGATGTGACCACCCTCGTAGACAATACAATTTGCAGACACGCGTGACCAACGTGGCGGTAAACGGGTCAACGCTTAAAGCGCCGATAATTCGACGCGATCTTTAAAAATATTTTAACTAACTTTACGAATAAAATGGATAACTTTCATGAATAAAACGCGTTTGGTCGAGGCCGGGGTTTAAAGTATTAAGCGATCGAGATTTTCGTTACGAGCCGTTCGCCATCGTCGCGTTCTTAAAAAATCGATCGTCCAATCCGGCAAGTTACGAATTTGCATGAGAGAAAAAAGCATATCCCCCTAAGAGCGCGCGACGTTCGTTCCTTCCGAATGGGTGAACGTTCTCTGAACGATCGCGTCGATTGGAATGCACGAGAGATCGTTTAAGGCGCCTCGATCGAACGGTCTCGATCGATAGAATTTAACGACGTTCCTCGCGAAACGAGCATCGATCGTTATGCTATGCTAATTTCGTGCGTTAAAACGTACAGTAATTCTCATTGGTGAGCGCGCGAGCCGCGACGCGTCGAGAAACTAGCTAAATTATTGCGAATAAAAAAAGAACGGAAATGAGATCGTTGCCGTTCTCTCGAATCCACTTGTACCACTTGTACCTCCTACGCGGCCACTCGTTTGCCCTTCTTCGCTCTGTCAGGATTTCTACCGTTTCGGTCATTAAGGGACGGTATCGTTAACGCGAGTCGCTGTCTCCACTGTAAAATCGTCGATGTTGAAAGTGCTCCTTGACACTCGCTTCGATTCGCATCGAATCGCTTGACCCTTTTAGTGCCAAACGCAAAACTATTCGAGAGATACGAGATGCATAGACTGCCTAGACGCATTGAAAAAGCGATAAAGAAATAATTGCATATAAAAGTACAGTTGAAACTTATCGACTGCTATTGAAAACTCGTGAATAATGTGTTTTATCGGAAGTAATATATAGAAATCCGTTTCGTTAATTAAAAGGTGGTTATGTACAGCGACAAAAGAAAGCATGTACTAGATGGGACATGGAGGCACCGAAAGAGTTAAAGTCCGTCGATCATTTTGTTTTCAGAGCGACGAGGAACTTCGAAATTCATTCGAACACAGTCGACTCAATTTTCCACGGCACCGGTACGCGTGAATATTGGATAAGCTCTCTTATTTCGATGTTAATGAAACAAACTTTAATAAGACTCGAATCGAATTCATACGTGATTTAAAAGTTTTGACAATTCTTCGCTCGAATTAATGATAATCGTGGAGGAAGCACGAAGAAAAAAATTAATGGGCTTTGACGGACAACGATAAGAAAGAAAATTACGTCGGATGAGAAGAACGATCGAAAAAGAAAGAAAAACAAAAGAGGAGTAACCACAAAGAACGAAAGTGATTGTAATCGCGCGAAGAAGCGGCAGAGAAGTAACACGAAGTTGCTTTGGCATGGGAAAACGAGCAAAGAAATAAAGAATCGTGACAACCGCTGTCAGAGTAATTGTCAATTTTGTGCGACGGAAGAAAATTCTTTGTACGCGAAATGTCAAAAGTCCTTGTCACGTTCTTATATTTCTTCTTGACGTACAAACTCGTGTACGTGCGCTCGTGTTACGCGTACGTCTACTTTGTCGCCTAAGCGACTCGGCAAGTAGAACCGAATATATCTCTTAAAATATAGAATTCGCGAACTTTCGATTTGAAAAAGATGGACGCTTTAAATATTTTAAAAAATCTTGCGTAATTTCTTACGAGACGGAAAAAAATGCGGACAGCCTAGAAATTTTTGAAGCAAGGCGGACAACCGAGTAAAATCGATAAAAGGGTGAACTATGTCGACCGTGCTTAATTGAAAAAAAGCGAAGCTTTTTCCTTGGAGTTTCATAGGGCGACACTGAACGCGGCCGAGTGTGTTTCCAGGCTGTATTTACATATTTTTCATATTACGGATATATTCGTCGCTACGAAGAGTGCAAGCGTTAATATTTCCTAATCGCGTTCTCTGTTACAGAACGAAACACTTTTAGAGTATAAAACAGATCGTGTCGAGAGATTAAAGGAATATCGAGAGGAAAAAATTGCTTTTAAAAGACGGCAATATCGCGAGAACTAGAACAAACATAATCTCGAGCTGAATCGATATCTCGAACTTGATAAAACTTTGGAGTTTGCCGCGACGTTCCCGTAAGAATTGTGCGCCTTCGCAAAGAAATTCTCGCGTATTCGCTCGGGTCTGAATT
>JAITYT010000974.1:514684-533470 GCA_025433975.1 Liostenogaster flavolineata | reverse complement strand
AAAATTCACTTTTAGCTGTTTACAAAAGCACGCGTATCTCAAACACTAATGAATATTTTGACGTGCTGTCAGTATTCCCAATATTTGCCGATTTTCGTCCATCGAACGTTCCGCTAATTGAGCGATTCGTAAAGCGCCGAGCTCCACTCTTTGCTCTGAAATTTTGTCCAAGTAAATACGTTTGGACTTTGTTCGAAGTGACGCGCGAATCACGGGCGAAATATCTTTCAATTATGAAGGAACGATCGAACGTCGAAGATTTTTCTGAACGCGAAATCGAGAAGCGAGAGGAACGTCGCGCCTTCGGACTCTGCGAGAGCCTTTCAAGCGCGTCGCACGTGAAAGCTCGCGCGACATATCGCCGGAATTTCTTAGACTGACCCTGTCCTTTGGAAGCTTCGGACGCTGCTGGAGGCTCAGCCTCGAGGACGAAATTTCTAACGCGTTCCGGATATTTCGTAGGTATGCACATCGAGGCGGTAGCTCTGGCGATACAATGTAGGCGCGACATCCTGCTCGAACGCGGCATGGCGCAGTCGAGGCACATAAATTTCGCGCGAACGTCGAACGTGAACGCGTTTAACGCGCTATCGTGCTCACGGCTGTAAAGCGAATTCGAACCAATAGGTTGGCACGCGGCTAAATGGCCGACATCGCGTCCATGGAATCGCCGCGCTGCTTTTAAGTCTTCGCCTTCGCGACAAATACGAATCTCTGATTCCATTCTGCGTTTCGACGCGATCGTTCTTCAGGAATTTACTGTACTTGTACAATTTTTACATTCGTATATCTGATCATACCATAAGCGGTCAAACGATCCCTTACGAAACAGACGTTGGTATTTAGAAAAAAATCGTTAGATTATTGAAAAAAATTATGTATTAATAAAATGTATTAATAAAATAGTCAAACGTATATTTTAATTTTTATAAGCAGTGTAAAGAATTAAAGTAAATTTTGGAAAAGGTCATTAGACCTCGTTTGGTACGTTTAGTGTTAAACGAATGCGCTACGATGGATCCGTACGTATTTTGCGTTAGTTTTTTAGAGTACGTCGAGACGACGAAGACCAAACGATTGGACGATTCTATCGCCAAACGAGCAATCGATAGAATTTTAATCAAAATTACGCAATGACGTATAGCAATGACGTTAACGACGGCATGTCAACGTTAATTCCGTTTCTATCGTGCGTTCGTCGCGTATCGTCGCGATGTCCTTTTTTAATCGTTCGTGTCAGGAACGATACTCTTAATCCACGAAACGATCCTTTATAATTCTTGCGGCCGGCCGTCCGCTACGTAATACGACGATACGTATTTCGGCTAAAACGCCGTCGCCCGTAAAATTTATACGAGAAAGGATAAAGATGTTATCGCTACGTGACCCCGTCTCCCTCCGTAAGATTACGTTTTTACGAATTTATCTCTTATATACTACAAACTGGTTTATGGAGCACGGGTCCGAGAGCCGTCAGAGACAACGACGTCAACAACGACGGCTACGATCTAACTTGGACGAATGGACGCCGTCGAAAGACTAGGAAACACTAGGAAAGACCTTATCGCGATCATTCTTTTATTTTCCTTTGGCTTCCAGTTTTGTCCTTTCATTCCGCGTATACCGAGTTTCTAATACGCGTTTCCGAACCGATTAATTTTTTTTTGGCAGCGCGATTAGTTCGAGGCATTACGAAAATTCACGATTTTTCCTCGCGATATAGCGACTGCGAGAAGAAAAATCGATAACGATCGCGATAGCGATACCAACGTTTAATCACGTTTACGTTTAAAGCAACGTAAGTAGAAAAAACGACGTACGTCACCGCCGAGTTGAAATATTTCTGAAAATAACTCGGTTACGACGCGAGCATGAATGGAAGACACTGCCGTAAAGTATCGACATCGATACTTTACGACGCTCGTATTTTCATTCAATGATTCCTGCTTCTCTCGATTTTGCATCGATCCACCGATGCTCCTGTCGAAGCGATTTTCCTTGGGTATCGCACCTTGGAAATTAAGCACCGTTTTATTTCGCTTTACGTCGCTGATTATGGATTGATTTGGAAAGCGAAGTTGGTACTCGACTTTCTTCGTACGGAGAAGATTCGTTACTTTAGTTCTTGATATTCGTTCGTCAAATTATTACGTATAATTAAGTATAACCTATAGATACTACATTACTATAATATTTTCCAATACGTATATATATATATAATAGACAAACAGTCTAATATCACGCTGAAAATTCGACAATGATCGCGATCGAAGCATACTGCGAGGATATCGTTGATTTCTCGAAGGACCGAGGAGAAAAGGTCGATGAATTTCGCGAAAGCGTCGGTGGCGATTATTTTCACAGTTAACGAAGTTATAAGCAACGAGCTAATCGCCCCTGTTACTTCGCATAATATCCTTTACGATGCTTCAAAACGGTACCCACTTTTTTTTAATGGATCGTATAATCCAGTTATAAGGCCCAATAAGGAAAGTAACGCTTCTTTCCTCGTCTCGTCGCCTTCGAAGGACGGAATCCATCTTTTAACGCGAGATATTTTCCATGCCGCCTCGATGCTTCGCGATGATATCGCAAAGTCGTCTTTAGTCCGTACGAAATGGAAGCTCATCGACCGGTTTACGCGTTGACGACGCTTTAAACGACGCTCGGTAGCCGTTCTAAGAAGGGCCACGCGATATAATGACTTTTGGAAAAGGCGACTCGGTCGGACAATGAACGCAGTCGGTAGAATTAAAAGAGCGAGTCACGACAGTTCCTAAATAAGGAGCGCGATCGAATAATAAGACGGCGCGGCGCTTCTTTCACTTTTCGACGTGGGTGAGCCGGCAGCTTTCGAGCAGCGTCGCTCCTTTGCGTGAGAGCGTTGCGTCTTTATCGAAGCCAGACAGAGGCGAAGATCGCCCCGAGATCGAACTAAGTCGAATTCAGAAGCGTATCGTCGCAAGACGGACGGGTTTACGGCCGAGATGGATCCCCCGCGAAACGATCACGCGAGGATGTCTGAATGGAAAATACGAGTTGGCGGAAAGTTGGCTAGGAGTATTCGATCGGGGCAGAGGGTATATATTGGAAATCTCGATTGTCTATCGAGCCAAACGACGCGACGATGGTCGTGCCAGAGAGGAGCGGCGAAGATTTAAAAAGAGATTTTTCCAAGATGGAGAGGGAGTTCGCTGAGGAAATTGACATTCAGTTGAGAAAATCTTCGTGACCCAGATTCGTGACTCGGATGCGCCAAGTTTTACGTCATCGAGGCGCGTTCAATTTCTCGCTCTTAAAAGACGAAATTGATGTGGAACTCGTAGAGGAGAGCGCGTAAAATAACAATTGCGATTTCCTGCGATCCTTTGGTCGGATGCATCGATGGTACGCGACGTCGTCAAAGCTGCCTTTTGTCTTAAACGACTTGCTTCGCGCGAAGCAAATTTATCAACGCCGATCTCGATGTTTCAGCGAACGAGGTCAAACGAGTTTTTACATCCTTGACTTCGTCGAACGTGTCTTTTCACTTCACGCGTGACATCGTTCGAGGAAATAAATTTCGAAGAAATTTCCGAACGACGAGAGATATTAAACGATGACATTTTGCGAGCAACCGAGGTTCGTCAAGAAACCGGAACAGAAACGGGATGGAAGAACGACAGAACCGGAATCGGAACTGGAACAGGATGGAAGTACGATAGAACTCGAACTGGAAAATAAAATGATGATACGACAACAGTAAGTAAATATGGCAGGACTATAGAACCGGAAGTGGAACAGAAACATAATGACAGTACGATAGAACAACAGGATGATAATACGACATGACGATAAACCCAGAACTCGAACAGGAACAGGATGATAGTACGATAGTATGGTTGGACGGTAGAATCGAAACTGGAACTGGAAAAGAATGATAAGACCTCGAAATTTAACAGGAATATGACGGTAAGTACGATAGAACATCAGGATGATAGAATCGGAGCCGGAACAGAATGGTAATACGATAAACAGGATCATAATAGGGCAGGACGATAGAACTGGAACAGGTGGGTCTATGGTATTGTCTTTAATGCCAACAAAGTTTGTTAACGCGCCGTTGTATGGTTCCAAAGATTTCCTGGTTTGCGCGTGGTAACAAGGTCTTATCCGTAGGTCCGGTTTGAGCCGGTAGACGAAGGTAGGCAAAGGCAGGTGGCCGCTCTCTCGTCTGCGCTTCGCTCTACGGTTCAAATAAGAAACGCGCTGATAGGATTGCTCGTGAACGCGGCTAGAGCCATAAAGCGAGCGTAAACGCTCATGACGAAGCGGGAACCGTACAGCCACCTGCGATTGCCACCGAATTCGGACGCCTCCCTTAAGATTTTAATCCCACTTCAGGAATAATTATCAGCCTGGAAATTTTACCTTACGAAAACGTACGTTACCAAAGGATTTTGTCCCTTAACGTAGCGCATTTATATATTTAATTCGCCAGAATTTATTAATAAAATCTTCAGTAACGAGCGAAGTAGGAACGGTAAATGGTGGACTATTTTGAAACGCGCGGTTTCGAAAAAAAACAACGGTTTCGAAAGAAACGAAGGGAACAAGAGAAAATTGAGCTAAAATGACAGAGAGAGAGAGAGAGAATGAAAGATACTGCGGGTTGGAGACCAAAGGGGATCGAGAGAGAAAGAGAAAGGTAGTAACCAGGGCTGACCGTCGGATTAAAATGTTATTCACAGCGGGCGGTCTTATCAAACGAGCCGTGCTGTACCGCGGCCCACCGCGCTGCGAATAACGATTTCGCTTTTCATTGTGCCGTTGGCCTGGCCGCGCGACCCCGCCTTCCTCCCGGAAAAATACTCTATGAATGACGCCGCGCGAACGTATCGACATCACCCTCGCGATAAAAGGAAAACGATGAAATAAAAGGAAAAATAGAGTTCGTTTACACGGCATCGACAACGATTCACAGAGAGTATAACGACGCGAGCTAACAATATCATACCGAGTAAACTATAGGGCGCGTGAACTATGCCGTCTAGGTGTGTAAAACGCCCTCGTGTGAAATAGCAAGCAAAGCGGCACGACATCTTCGTATACACTTTTTCTAGAAAGGAAAGGTGGATACGCAGCGAGAATAATTTCATCATACAATACAACACGAAACGAATAGAGCACCCTAAACATCATTTCGTAGGTACGCGTGAGGCAGTGGATAGAGAGCGTAACACGCACGACGCGATGGCGACTTCGTTACAATTTTTCACTTTGCGTTTGGAAGCGCATAAAGTCCGAAAATGAGACTTGTTGCGTTAATACGAAATATCATGAAACGCGTATTGACAAGTGTAAAAGCATTCGAACGAAAAGTAGCAAAAAATGTAACTATGAAAGTCATCACTTTTTGTATAATAATAATGTAAATCCCAATCTTATCTTAGACTGGAATGTTCAAACAAACTCCATTAAATAAGTATACACATATACATTCATATTATAATAATTACAACATTTGCTTTTTAAACTCAATATTATCGAGCTGGCGATGTGAGAACGAAAAGTAACTGGCGCCTCGTGAGTTGAAAGTTTAGTGCCGATCATTAGGTATCGGCACCGCACTCATCGAGTCAAATATATTTACGTTTCGTTAAAGCCATTTCACACTTATCATTGATGAAAAAATGACAGCATGCGAACTACGCTTCCGAATCGTACGAGCTCGACATAGTACGAAACACGTACGTGATTCGTTAACTGGAGGCGCGAGACGCGATACCACCTTCCGCTACATTTTCTCGTATTTCCGCTTCTTCCTGTCAGTCGTAGCGGAAGCACTTCGTCATGCTCTCGTCGATATTTCGCTCCTCGGATGCATCGGTATCTTCCGATACGTCTGAAAAATCCGAGTACTCGTACCGCGAGACTCGCCTCGTTCGTTTCGTTTCATTGGTTTTAATCTGCCCGTGGCAACGTACCGTCACGTTATGATTTCATTAGGCGATGGAATTTACATTTCACTCGCAACTCGAAAAGAGTAATAATTTGTAATTTCATTGACAAACATCGAATAACGAATTGCGAGCGATATATCGATAAAGTAAGTGATCGAGCAGGAAGGCGCCGTAAAAAAAAACGAAAATAATAGAACGACGAGTAGTCGTCACATCGAATAAGTATTAAGGTCGTGTAAGATGAAAATCGGTTTTTTCATCATCCTTGAATTAATTTCTCATTGGTTACGATTTGTGTTGTAGCTCGTTGAAGTTCCAACAAAAACTTGGAAGAACTTAAATTTGTAAAATAAAATAAAACTAATTAATAAAATTAGAAACTATTTATTTGAAACTAAAAATCAATTGTTTCTTTCTCTTCGACTTACGTTTTATATAACAGAACCTGGTGAAATCATAATACGCGATTTTGTCTAACGTCGCGTTGCATCGGTTCGATTTTTCCAATACGTCGATTAGACTGTTTCTAGCTTTGTCTAGTATCGACACTGTTTAAACGCTTCACGAAATTGGAACGAACAAGACGAATGGAGGGAATTCCCGTAGGAGAAGGACAAAATTCACTTTCGTTCGTCTCCTTGAGAGATTACTTGCTTAGTCTGGAAACAAGCACTCAAGAAATTAAGCACAGTTTGCAGCTTCGTCGTCGTTCTTGTCCTAGTCGTCGCCGTCGTCGTCGTCGTCGTCGTCGACGTGGTTGCATGTTTGCACGCGTAATCGCTAACCATAACATCGAATTTCGGCAACTTTTCAATTAAGACGCGACGTCTCTTTGACGCCACCCGATTCAGAACAGCTAGAATTCTATGGCCTTTGACTCGACAAAATTGCCATTTGTCTTATCCTTCCTCGCGATATAGATTGCTGTAAAAAAATAATACCAAACGTTCTCGTTCTTTTTAACGGAAAACGCTGAAAATACAGACGCGTATTCGTTCCTTCTTACGAGTGAAACGCGCTCTTTTTAACCTTTTTAATGCCAAATGCAAAATTAATGCTTGTGCGAGAGATACGGAACACACAGACTGTCTAGATGCAGTGAAAATGCAGTTGTCGATTAAATAGATGTAGCTACTTATATTGTCGACAACAATAAATATTTCATACGTCATTTTTAAATAGAGACATCGACCATTAAAATAAAAAAGAATACGGTTTTCTTCAATTGCTGAATAAACTACCAGCATCGACTTGCTGTAGAGGTAACTACTAAAATTATTTTTTCTTATTTTTAGCGCAAGTTTTGAAGAATGCAGTTCGATGAGCTTATTTTAAGAATAGCATCGCTTACTTACGGAACGATCCAATAATTTATGGATCACAGATAAATTCGATCGCGGCCACGAAGAGAAAAACGTGGTTAAAATTTTCCTCAATTCCGATATTCGAGTCGCTGAAGCTTTCGTAACGCGTTAATACAGTAAAGCAGGATGTCGGAGAGACGTCTCAATACGACTAAACGAATAGGAGGTGAACGATCGCGACGACAGCGAACGCGTTAAACATTAAATCGTGCGCATCGGCTTAAAAACGAGACGATGGAAGTTTTTTCAGTTCGCTTTCGCGCGTCGGGACGTTTGTCGGCGAACGAAATTACGAAACGCTTGGCGCACTTTTAGCGAACTCGCACGATCGAGGGTGGAAATGATATTTACCTCGTCCCCGGCTAAACGCGCCGCGTCGCTCGCAAATTAATGGCTGGTTGTTCGAAGGCGAGGACACGGAGGGTGGAGAGGAGGGCTTACGTATTGACTGTGCGTTAATTGAGTGACGTTGGGTAAATATGTTAGGCGGAGATAACCGAACGCTTCACCTTCGATTTTAACGTGCCAAATGTCGATCGCACGGTTTTCGTCATCGGCTCCGGGATCGATTCGATGCTTCGGTAATAGCGAAACGTATGAATGTGCCAAATCGGGAGGACGAAGCGACCGACACCGCGTCGATGCTCGACGTTTACGTCGTCCTTCAAACGGGATCCTTTTGTTTCCGCCTCTTCGAGGAAACATTTCCTCGCAAATAGGATCGCCTTTCTCGTGCTCCAATATATAATCCTATCTAAACGTTAATATACGATCTTTCGACATACCGCGAACATTATTACCTTTCTTTAGGGATTATTTTAAAGAAGTTTTTTTTTTAGATCATAGTAAGATTCGTTCGACGGAAGAACGATTCTGTTTTTCTTTCTTTCGATGTTGAATCGACAAGATTATCGCTCTTTAAGAATGTTTCCTGCTTCACATTTGCGTGGTCTGTTACGAATGAAATTGCGCGAGAAATTACGAAATGATACAAGCTAAGATTTCATAAGACCATCTCAAAACTAGATACTTTATGTTATATAAAAGTATAGCTGGAACTTATCGATTATTATAAAAAGCTTGTAGTGAATGTACTCTGTCGAAAATAATGTGTAGAAATTGGTTTCGATGATTAAGAAATGGTTATTTACAGCAACAAAGTAAAGGATGTATGATACTAGGTGGAGGCTGTTGTGTTTTATTTGACTCGATTTGTGACGATTTGACTCTTCTTTACGTGGTTTTACGTGGAATAATTAGTAATTTCTATTCTATATTCTGTTACGTTTGAGGAAGTGATCTGTGGAAGACAATCCAGCCAAAGGAATGCTATTACCGAGGAACACAATTTAACAATACACAAAGATTCGAACATAATACAAAATTATATTACAAATCGCTTAATAAATTATTAATTAATTTGTGTGCAATTAACCGATGTATAGAAGAAGCAACGTCCGTCCGGCAAGTTTTGGGAGTTCCAGTGATGTATTATACCATCGCCTCCAATGATATCGCGTCTATGATTTTTTGTTGCACTTTATTCGCGATCACTTCCACTCCAAACGTGCAACTCCAAACAATATATCACTTCACTTCACTTCGCTTCACTTAGCGACGCAACACGAGGCGAAAAATGTGTGCGAATTACGAATATTAATTCACCGATGCTCACGCGCCGACGATCGGTTACGAACTGACACCTAAGTCGACCAATGTAATTAACAGAAGAGAGAGAGTATCATGTTCGAAGAATTGTTATTATTGACATTTCGATAATAAATCACTTATAAAAATTCTTACAAAAACTCATCTGGTTTTATTTTATTTTTGTTATTGAAAACCACTCATATAAAAAAAAAATTAAATCGGATAACTAAAGCTATAAACAAAGAATTAATAATTTCGTATCTACATTCATCTTTTCACTATAGGATTAAAATATAAAATAGTTGATATCCCAAGAACATTTGTGATATATATAAAAAGTAATGATATAGATTTTCCATAAGAAAAGAAAAATGACAAAAATAGTACAAGACAATCGCGAATAATTGGTTTTATCGTACGACTAAGTAGGGACGAATGAAACGCAGAAATAGTAAGTGAGGGAGGGAGAGAGGGAGAGAGTGGGATGAAAGAATGTCGACGTAAAGAAGAAGCAGAACGCGAAATCGAGCGTAATAAATCTCTCGATTCTCCATCCTCCTTTCTGCGGAGGATCTACGTTACGCAGGAATTTAGAGTCCTTAGACTTCCTCCTCCACGAAATCGCGATAAGCGTCGAAACGATCGAACGTTCCTCCGACCCGTCAAGTTCGCGCAAATTAACGAGGCCCCCCCGAATACTTGAGCCGACCGTCAGGAATTTCGTCGCGTCGATAGATTCCATAGAAACGATTAATTTCGCTCGAGGTTGTATGGCCCATTGGTAGTGACTCCCGCGTGATCTCGCAGGTAGCCAAATTTTTCCATATAAAGAAACGTGTACATTTTATCGAGAAACAACGGCCGTTCTTCAAGAATTTTTCCATTAATGAATTTTCGATCACAAAGATTCCACGATGGATACCTTGAAACGTATTTATCGCGAGCATGTATTCACTACTTTTTTTCTGTACAATTTCTCCAACCTAAGATAAATTTTTGTATATCACTTATATCGTATCTTATAGAAGCGTTACGTTGTTATTAGAAAGAGACGTTTATGTAACTATTCTAAAATACGCGAATGAAGTAACAATTTCTAGCACTGCACTGTTAATAATTAATGACTTAGTATCGTCATAATACACAAACCGTATCTTAAATTCTGATATTTAGGTTAATAGGTTTATTTAAGTTTCAGTACTGAACCGTAATTGAACTATAATAATACCAAATGTTACTTTGCACACGACACTGATTCGGTACCGATCCAGTTCTAGTCCTTCGACATTATGTCCTAACAAAAGTGAAAAGTGTTTCGTGTAATTTGTACGATTTTAAATATCATAAATCAATACGATTATTATAACAAAAATGTTTTGCCATTTACATTTTACATTACATTTTATCACCGGAATGTTTAAATGTTTAAGAGATATATTTCTATGGAATTAACGTAAATTCAGGATGTGGTTAAGAGTAAAACCACATTTTTAGCGTCCGTTGTATCATAGTCGTGTTCCTAGAATTCGTCCTTCCTGTTTGTCTTCCGTTCTTTTTGCATCCGCGTAACTATCGATAAATCTATATTTAGAACGGTATAAGTACGGGGAAAAAATTCGAGCGACAAATAAAAATGTGACTTCTTTCGAACGATTAAAATCGAATCTGCATTGTCACCGTATACGAATATACGAAGTACGTTATGCGTTAAATGTTTTCATGTCTTTAGAAAATAAATATCGAAATAGAATTGAAGAAATTTAACATTTTTGTACGCTTACGTTCTTGGTTTCTTATTGTTCGAAATTGCGCCTCTGATAAAAAATTAATTCGATGTATTAAATCAACATCCACGTCCGATGCGCTTGCTACATCCAAATTAGTCTCGATCAAGATGCGAATAAAGTCCCGGGGAATTCGCCGCATCTCTCGATGAGCTCCGTACGACGAGTGCCTTTCGACGCGACTTAAAAGATATCTGCTCGGGAGGAAACGAGTCTGCATAATAATTACGACGATGACGGACACGTAGTAAATAATTACTTAAATAGTAGACATCGGATGAAGTAAGAGACGAAAAAATCGATCGAACTAGTAATTGCGATCGTGCTCGGTACATACAACCATTGACGATGTTATTCGTCACTAATGACTATGATAACGATCGGAATATACCGAAGCAATTTTAAGGTCCTTCGTTACGCACGTAGCCATCCTAATATCGCGGTATCGACGATAACGACGACCCTGCTAATTGTAATTCCCGTTATATCTTGATTTCGACTTCTCGATAAAGTACCTCCTTCGAAATATATTATCCATACGTTAAATTTCGCTCGGTCGTTGCACGTTACTGATTGATTCTTAATTTAGATTTTGTAATTTTCGTTTTCTCCTCGTAGGTATACGAAGTTTTAATCTTCGTGTTAGGCTTTCGTTCGAAACGAAACGTTTCAAGCTTATAAGAACAGACTCGCTACAAAATTAACTACGCGTATAAATATCGCGCGACGATTTTCAATGACAAAATCAAACGGACCGATCTCGTTGCTCTTCCTCCTCGATTACCTCGTAGCGTTCCGATCTCTTTATCTTTCCCGTGCGACTCGAAAGTCTTCTTAATCAACGATCGGGCCGGGGGGAAAAATAAATTATCGTATTATTCAAAGTGCAGGTATTGCGGATCACGTAATAAAAGGAAGGTAAAAAAGAAGATGGAAAAACAAATGAAAAAAGGAAATGGGTAAAGGTAAAACGCCCTGTCTTCCTCGCTCTTCGTTTCTTTCTCACGACCAACGGAAGATAACTTCCCGTAATTCGAGCATACGACGACGAATACTAATATCCAGCATTTTTCTCGCAAGCTTGCGCCATCATGCCACGGCACCTCTCCAACCTGGAACGCTGTCTATGCTTTTTGGTTAAAATCCGTCCGTATTTTGCTCTTGCCACGAAATGACGAATCCTTTATTTACATTGAAAAAAAAATTCGATAGAAAGTCACAAAGCGTATAGCGTAATTGTGTTTAAGTAAAAATATTATTTTTCCGTGGATTTCAATACGATATGTAGAGTTATTTGAAGTTTACTTGTACCGGAGAATTTTTTTAGCCGTGATATTAAAACAAGAAGCGATACCAAAAAATCGATATCTTCTTCCGTAAAATCAGTCTCTTTTTATATAATTTTTCGAAGCTTGGAATATAACGAGAGAAATTACCGCGATTTCTAAATCGTCTATGAAAACTAAATAACAATTTATACTTACGTAACTCGATATTTATCTCAACGTTCGTAAATACACCGCGAAGTTATTCCACATATTCAAAACGAATCTTTTACAAAATGACGATAATTACTCACTGCGTGTCATTTCCATGAGCATATGGAGGAACGCGACATAACGAGCCAACGTTCCAAAATAAACATCCCACTTCTGCTGCTTTAACGATGTCTCGTGTCGCACGCGTACAGTGTGCTACGATGAAAACTGCGCCTTAACGACTCATCATAGTACGACGATACTTGGAACATTTTGACGCGTGTTACCGTTAAAAGTCGATACGCGACGATAGAATTTTTTAAAGGTATAAGACATCAGAGAAGACGCTTCTCGATGCACTCATACGAAGCATCCCAGTATCGATGAAAAGGTAAAGAAACTATTTGATAGGACGATACTCTTTCAATTTCTCTTTTTGAGAAATTTTCAAGTAACGTACGATTCGCAAGTGCGTTTAAATCGTACTATCTCGTTATTACTCTATTTTATATTTCAAATTTTTTCCCTTTCACAGTATTTGTCTTAACGAGAAGCGACGCTTAAATGCGCAACGTCTGCATTTCGTAACTTAACTTTTCTGAAATTACAAGAAATTTCGTTTGATAATTCATTCGTCGTTCATATGTGTTTTACGGAGCGAATAAAGTTTGAGACAATATCAATCGGTGAACGGGAAAATTAATTGCTTAAGGAAAACAATAAGAAATTATTGGAAATGCACCTGTTGCATCTACCAAGCTGCATTCGAATAAAATTATTTTTAAATTATCCGAATATACTTACGCGACGCGTCGAACGATTCGTCTTATCGTTGAAAATTTCGCTTTTCTGCGATAATAAACTTGTGTTTTCCAACAGCGTTCGGAATAAACGTTCGCACGACGCGAAAGTCCGTCGCTGCAAATACGTAGGTTCGTTCATTCGATCGATATGAAATGCCATCAAAGGGAATCCTGCAAAAACTTAAGGGCAATTCCGACAGGCGCGTCGATTTCGACCTAAATTACGAGGACGAAATCAGCGATCCGTTCTACGAGTCTTGAATTAGCTTGAATTGGCTTAAGATCGAATACGTGCAAATACAGTGATATCACCGCGAAACGATATCAGTTTGCCTCGACAAATACATGCGATACAATTTGAATATGCGTATTCGTCACGGTCTAAAACTAGCGGCCGATCGTCCTGATATTCCGTTGAATAATTCTGTCATTAAACACTTGCATGGTATTAGAGGCATACATTACTTGGTGCTAGGCAAATGCCTCGCTACGGTCGTATCTACATCGAGACAACTTACCCGTGTAAACGTAATCAATGCTCATCGAATATTGGAACAGTATTGGCTGCTGTCACAACGATGACCGATCGTTTCTCCCTTCCACTTAGCTATGCACATTCGCGAAATTTCGACGGAAGATAGTCACGTCCTACGACGTCGTTTCGAGCAAATCAAAGGGAAGAACTCGATGCTCGACGAGAAAGAGATATCGCGAACGCGGATATTTATCGACGATCTATCTCGCAACGCCTATATTCATAATGCGCGTTAACGTACTTCGAACAATCGCATATCTCGTCGATAAATATTCCTCTGAAAAATGCATATTCACGATCCAACCCGATCCCCGCTCACCTACGATCCGTTGCAATTTTATTCGCGTCTACTGCGCGTGAAAACGTTTTTAATCCATATTTTTACGTTCCTCCAAACGTTATTTTTTCTCGTTTATAAAAGAATTACTTCAACGAAAACTGTATTCTTCCGATTCGTTAGGTGTCGAGGATAAAATGCAGCTGTAACTATAACTACAATAATTTCAATTTTACCCCTAGCTTGGAAGACAGGTCTCGTGAGATGTTTCGATGCAACAACAATCTCTATCGTGCAAAACAGAGTCTATCTTCGAAAAGGAGGAAGGAAATCGAGTAAAATGGATAAAAAGCGCGTTCACGACGGTCGCCGATCGAGTCGAAAAACATCGGTTGGTCCCTAAAGCCGAACGCGTCTCGGAACGGGCGATTCCTCCTCGTTCGTCGGTCGGCAGACCGCGTGTTCGAGATCCGTGACGCAATTGCAGCTTTCCGCGCGAGTCAGCCCCGTCCCTGCCGTCGCTCGGGCTCGGTGCCCTCCATGGGTTTTTCTCGTTTCGCGTAACCGGGTTATCTGTCCGTCGCAATTAATAGCGACCGGATTAAGGGGGAATTTGTCTCACGGACGCGTCACGAGCGACCGTACCCCGCGGCGAACGAAGCAGCCCCCGTCGTTTATCCCCCAACGTGACAAAAATCCAGTGAAATCCGGTAAGCCTCTTCGTCCGTACGCGGCTGAGGCGAGGCGTGACGAGACGAAGCGAGGCGAGGCGCGACGCAACACGACACGTCGACGAACGATCCACGCCGAACTCCGTGGCTCCCCTGGTAACATCAAACAACAATGATTTTGCCACTCGAAAAGCAATACGCGCGCTCTCTGTGCACGCGTAATATGCCCCTTTTTTCGCTTTTCTTTCTCTCGCCTGCGAATTTTCCAGAAAAGATCAAAGCGTAGATACGCGAATGGAAATCGAACGAAAGAAAATATTCCCGTGATTATGCCAGTGATTAATATCGATGTTCGAACGCGTACGTGTTTGACAAACCTACTCATTCGCGATATTTACATACGCGTCGTTAACTTTCCTCGTGAATTATACGCGAAGCGAAGGAACAAAAAGCAGATGGAAATTCAACGCGAAATACTTTATCGTGCGAGAACTACCGTTCGCAGTTGTTATCTAATGGGACGAGAGTGTCCTGGTTACGTGGAATTTTCCAACGCTTCTGTTTCCTGTAAAAAATAATCCCGAAACCGCGAAAAGTTCGCGTCAAAAGGAATTTCGAGGCTGTACCACTGATGAAAAATTCGTACATTTATGTAAAATAGTGCGAGAATATCGTAAGATTTTTTAATATCGCGAGAGATATTACAACGAAGAGGCGAAAGATACGTCAGCAACGTACTAGCGATCTATCGGATACGACGAAGCGACGTTTACGTCGCGTTAGTTGTCACCAACGAGGTCAAAAAGCTGATCTTCGCCTTCTACATCTCGAAAAATGCATGACGCCAATTCCGCGCTCGAAAAAAGATTCCCTGACGTCGAAGAAGTCTTCGTTTCATCGATTCGTCGATCTAGTTACGAGACAGCATACTGTAACAAGCGAAGAAAATAGAAAGCGTAAAAGGAAGATACGAAAAATAGTATCTCCCGAAGACGCAACTATCGCGAATATTATATTTATCCGTAAGTGCACCGATGCAATCCTATTTTCTCTCTCTCCGATAACCCATCGTACCTACTTTCTTGGAATATCCTCTGAATTATTCCACGGGAAATTTCGTTCGTGTCTCGTCCCTGTCATAAATCGAAGTCGTGATTGGTGAGCGTGCACGAAGCATTAACGAGGATCGATATCACCGCGGTCGATCCGCTTTCTGTGCCAAAAAGTACCTGTTACTTCTTGGGATCTTTCGTGTACCTTGTTCGTTCTATGTCATCGTGAAGCATTAATGTCCTCTATTAAAACAAACAAGGACCACTATTTCACGGATTATGAATGTTAGAATAAATACTAGAAAAAATAATACGATCTATTTAAAAGAATCGATTACGAGTTTGGGTGTGTGGCATTTTCACGAATTATCGGAAATAATGAAGGTATTTAAGGTGGACAAGTTAAATGATACGTCTTCTATATTTATATTTTAAAAAACGTATGCACGTTTACGTTACGAAACATGGAATATTAATTTCTCGAAGAAGCCAGGCACGTAGATAGACCGAAGAGTTTGTTAACGTAAAACAAGGTAGAAATTTCAAAGCACGTGCATGGCGCGATTATTAGCATGGCAGAGCCATGCTAATAATTAATCGTCAAGAGTAAACTCGAGCGAAGTAGTCGTTAAAGAGTCATTAATCTGAACTTTCTATTTGACGAAAGTTTCCTTGGTCGTGCTTAAAGGTATCGGAACAAAACTTTTGCTTACGATATATTCGATAGTGCGAACTTTGGTTAAATGCAGCAACCTGTGCTAACAGAATGGAGACGTGGAATGGTCACTGAAGTTGCGACATTTGGAAAAAAAATAGCCCTGATGTTTCATTAAAGAGAACATTTTTAAAATATCGCGTAGAATTTATCTTTCTGCGATTACTGCCTCTATACTTATCAAAACTAAATCAGACAGCGTACGGATGAAAATTCGTACCATCGCGTTCCATGCAATTTATGATCGCGTTCGTTCAAATTTTCTCCTCGATATTTGATATAGCTATGATATTCAGTCAATTTATATAAGTCAATATTTATTTAAAAGTTTTTCATCAGAAATAACTGAAAAAAACATTTCGAGGAGAATTTAGCTATACCTGGTAATTCAGTACACTAGCGAAAAACAATTAATCTCGCGTGTTTATGGCTCTTTGTTATAATTCAACTCAAAAAATACAGATCGACACGAAATAAAGCCGAGCCCCGGAGGAACGTGCACGTAGGTAAAGGCGTTCCTCGAATATGTCATTTCTGGTACCTCGTTATCCGTGGATCGTGTTACGTTCGCACGTTGGTCGTTACTCCGTTGAAAATTTCTCTAAAAACTATCCGCAGGTCGGGCGATTATTAAAGAAAGAAAAGAAAAACCAACGAAAAGCGAAATAACGAAGTATTTACTTGTATCGTACGTCTGAAATTCATCAATCGATAACGAAACGGAAAAGAAACCGACGCTAAAAGCGAACTGCGCGTGGAACGCGATAAATGAAATGCGTTAACTAAATGTCACGTTTCGACGCGACTAACGTGTTAAACCAATTCGATATATTTTCTTCGAACGATATATGTTCTCTATATTTTTTTTTTAATTTCAATACTCGTAGGTACAATACATAAAAAATGTTAACATACGATTCGCTGGGCACGAAACGTATCGGATAAAATCATTCGTCAAAAATACAAACGCGGCTTTCATTTTAAAATCAAAACGACCATTATTCTTCATCGCTGGTGTATCGATCGAAATGCACGAGAGTCAATAGCACGAGTAAGGATTCGGATAAGCGAGAAATTCAAACGAAACGACGAGAACGCAAGTTTCGAGCATTCGCGTTCCTTCGCGACGCCTTCTTCGACGAGAGAAGAGAAATTACAGCGATGAAAAAATGCGATTCTCTCAGAAGCAAAAAAAAACACGTACGCAGAACGCTCCAGCGACGGGTTCACAGACTTCCTACCGACCGTCCTCGCTAACCTCGATATTAAATCATCATAAATTTGCATAGACAATTGCCCTAATGGGCAACGTAGCGAGTCCGCGCGTTTCGAATGTGGTTTCGCGCCCGACGTCCACCTCCTTCCAACGCCCGACGTTCCAACCTTTTCCACCATTGCGCGCCATTGTCCTTTTAGCCTTTGTACCGTCGACCAAGCGCGCTTCCCTTTCCTTCCGATAAGGAGTGGGTAACCACTCACGGCGCCGCTCGAGAGACGAATTCCCATGGACCGACGATGATCTTCCAAACTGACGAGCGCTCCGTTCGAAGAGATCGTTATCCTTTTCAGCGCGATGGCCTCGTAGACTCGCGTCAAGTCGAATTCCCAGCGAATTTTCCCGTGATATTGGAGCGTGGATACGTGGAACTGCGTTTTATCCGGTACGAATTTTATTCTCTCGCCGGATATTTTCCGCCTCGAATTCGTCCCTTTCGAGGACTTTCCTTTAAATTAGTCGAACTAGTTTAATTCTCCTTCGATACGTTCGAAGAATATAGAGAAGCTCGTAGACGAAAATGGCGATTATTATAATCCGCGAGCCGCGTACTATCGATCGTCGTCGCGTGGAGAGTGCCCTTACATTTTTTTTACGTTTAGAAAAATGAACCCGTAAATCCTTTCTAAATTCTACCCGATACGATCGTTCATCTTATTTTATTTTAGCCCTCTCCCGGTTCCGTCCTCTATTATTCAGGTAGCTTCTTCTTATCCCATAAGATTTCTTACGCTCGCCGCACTTCTTCGGGAACCCTCGTAAAGGACGAAGGATCGAACTTTAACATGAACCTTTGGCGCGAAAGAATTCTAGATTCCGCTCGTGTACGTATTAGGAAATGAATTTGACGGTAATTTTTTGCTCGAGGGACCCGCCCTGTTTCGTCCTCGTATGGCGATACCCGCGCTTCTGGACGATGGAAGAGAAAAGAAGAAAGAATGAGAGGGGAGCCGACGCTCGAAGGAGAAAAGGCGTACGAGAGACGTCCTACGTCGTTTCTTCCCGCCAAAGTATGTATTAACGAACGCTTCTTTTCGAAAACGAGGAAATAAAATAACATGTAAAATACCATTTCGGGTCTACCGTGAAAAATCCGTGACGAGAAGAAATAAACTGTTAATCTTTCGTAGAATACGATATCGGCCTGGTACGTCGCTCATTAATGGTTCGGCTCTACTCGATTCGCTCGGATTGAAAATGTACAATTATTAATTTATGAAGCGACGCTTTAAATCAGCC
>JAITYT010000974.1:471776-491106 GCA_025433975.1 Liostenogaster flavolineata | reverse complement strand
AAAAAAAAAGTACTTTATATCCAGCCTAAGCGGAAGACTTTGGCGTTAATCAGCTAAATTCAAAACAATTCGAAAGAAATTTTACCATTACATCGTGTAACGTCGCTCTTGCGTTTCCCTTTACGATATTTCAAAATAACGACTTTGCATCCTTCTCCACGGTTTGGTCGTCGCTTCGTTCTTCCTTAATAACGTGCAACAAAGATCTGACTAAGATAGAAGGTGCCTTTCTTCGTAGTAACAATGGATCGTGTCGCTATTCCGTTCTACCATCGCCTTGACAAAAGATCGGAATCACGCCGTTCGTATCATCGGAGTCGTTTACAATTATATCGCAGTGAAAGATGGAAACTCTCCTTAAGAATTGACAAGTATCGGACTTAACCGTGCCTAAAATGTACATTTTTCTCTTAACAAAATTTAATCGACCAAGAATATTCTCGAATACCGATTGAAATCTTTCATTACGAATCACCGATACGAGAACGATTTCGATCCCGATACATCGTCTATTTCACAACGTTAATTTGTAATTTATCCTACACTGGGAAGCTACGAAATATTATTATTCCGGAACAATTCACGAAGTGAAAATTACGTTAATCAAGACGGTAGTAAGCTCGTAAAGTTATTCGTATGGCCATAGAAGCATAAAGGTCCCCCTTTATAAGGCGAGTTTTCGTGGCGTAACAAGTGCCACGAATGATTCAAGGTAACTCGTAGCTCAAAACGAGTTAACCGGCAATTACTGCGAACGGCGAATTACATCTTGGCTACCCAGCTGCATCGATTGCCTTTCTCTCCCTCTCTCTCTCTCTCCTTCGCGCACGCACACACACCGAGCGAGCGGACGAAGCTCGATATTTACGGTAGCTCGAAAAAGTAAATCATACACCGTTGATACTTCGATCTTCGAGCAAATAGATCGAGAAGGAAAGTGTCGACGATCGTCGATTCCCTATTATCTTTCCTTTATCGTGAGAAAATAGACGCGATCGGTTGTGCCTTCGTCCGTCTACCTAGGATTACGTAAACATCTCTACCTTTTCCCAGAACGAGTCCTTGTGTTATTTCGTCTATTGACAATAGGTCTCGTCTTAAACAATCCTAGACACGCCTAGCTAAAACTACAAATACTCCGAAGCTCGAGATAAGATTCGGATGCATTCCTGGATACTTGGACGATTCGTCATCGCACCTGCTGTGCATACGTGAGATAATCGTCTTCGCCACGGCGTTGGATAAACACAGACCCGATCGTTTCGCCGATCGGTTCGAAAACGAAATCGTCCAAGTGTCTCGTTGGTAAAACACGAGCATCGCGTAGTTTTAATACGCGTGCTCCAAGTCCAAAACTTTCGCCGACTACGATTGATCAAATCCCATTTTGTATTCGATTGTAAGAAAAATTCAACATCTACAATTTTATCCGATCGATTAATTTGCTATTCGACGCGACAAGACGGCAATATTTTTATCGCGGCAAAGAGACGGATCGATTCGATGTTATCGCCATACAATTTTTACCGATTCATTGTTCACGTGCTACCGAAAACGAAGCAAAATTTGTGAAGCATGAAAGAACGACAATGCCTCCGGAATAAACAACTAACTCGAGTCACCGAACGGGTTAATTAAAGAATAATATTATATTTAAGAAGTTGAGTTCCACGAGAATTTATAAGGAAATCCCCGTCAAGCCACGCGCGCTGCTTAAAAGTGCGCTGGTAAGGTGGTGTAGCAATGCGAAACGCACTGCTAACAAATTCGAACTTATCCAATGCAGAAAAACATTAACGATCCTGTGATAAATAAAAATTAAGTAAATTTTAAACAAATTTTAGCCAATTACTTAAAACAGTGCGAATCGTTTAGCTTTGTATCATATTTTACACTGTCAATCACCTGTGACTGACGCGGCTTGAACATAAACTTCGGTGTCAGTCACCGATGACTGACAGCACCCAACCTGTCAACGAAGAAAAGAAATCGACGAGACCGAACAATTCGGAATCCCATTCGACGAACCCATCGCAATACGGTCTCGAACGAGTAGGCTTAGGAAACGATCGCGACGGGTCGATACCGTCTGGAAGGCGGGACCGGTCGATCCGCAATCGGGAGGAGAAATTCGCCGATTCTCTCGGAGGATATCCCTGGGGCCGATCGGAAGGCAAGAATTTCTACCTCAAATCTTAGGAAAAGGCGCGGGTTGGAAAGACGAAGGATCGCGAAAAGGGGTGGGTGAGGAGGGTGGAAAGGGGCGTACGGTTAGCGCGAGCTCGAAAGGGCCGTTGTCCCTAGACGATGGAGCTCAGGTGCAGCCGGGTTTGCCAGTGACAGGGGTGAAATTTGTCAGGGCGATTTCGAGCTAAATTTTACATGCCTCTTCGGTCACCTGGGATCCAAAGGATGCGATCTCGCTGCCGAGGAATAGGAGGAGAGCGAAAGTGTTGGCTGTTGCACGGAGCGAAACAGGCTACGATAGTTTTCGAGGCACTAATTCCACGACGAATCTATAAAAACGTAACAGTGATGAGTGAAATTATAAGTGATGTAGTTGACTATATTGACACATATGCACCCCAGTGCTATCCAGAGAAACTTATTAGGTGTTTCGGCGAACGAAATGGAACAATTCGTTTTATAAAACGACACCCTTAAGCTTTTATGCACGAAAGTTGAAAGATCGTTACTTCAAAGTTACAAAGTGAATTAATTATAACGAACTTGTTTAACCTGGCAAAAATTGTTTAATCCGCATATGTAAGGGCATAATCGTTGATCTTCCATTGCACACGCTTTTTTATATTTAACACGTTGTATACGGGCTATTCTTCGGAATTCGACGCTCCAATTAATTACTGATGTATATTTCTTCTCTTCCAGTACTATTTAATCCGTACGATATCGACTAAATCGAAGCTTTGCAATTTCGCTTTCCAAAAGTTCGGTTCGTTTAAAAATAGCTACAGGAATCTTATTTGGACGATTGGCGTTATATTGGCGTTGCAATACGTATTTATACGTTTCCCGCGTATAATGCATTAAAAAAGAAAATTCGACGCGTAGAGGGTTAATTTCCATTACATAAAGTTCAATTTTCACTCGCGTGGAAACGTAGACGTTACCTCGACGAGACACCTACAATTCTTCGCGATCGCATTACCGACCTTTCGAACGATCCTCACACCGTACCACCTTCTGCCGTTTCGAGCCGATTTGCCGAGAAGACGGTGATCTGTGCGGGAGCGCGACACGCCACGGAGGTCACCGGTGACGCCCGACGGTAGAAATCGCGTGAATATTTTAGCGTCATACGCGATAAAATAGCATGGAGAAGCGATCAGAGGCGATTGTAAGCTCCGCAATCTCTTCGTAATGTGCACTCGTCCACGTGCAGTCGTTAAAAGGAACGCGGAGCGCATCGGCGGCGGGTGGCGCGTGCGAG
This sequence comes from Liostenogaster flavolineata, assembly GCA_025433975.1. Lineage (NCBI taxonomy): Eukaryota > Metazoa > Arthropoda > Insecta > Hymenoptera > Vespidae > Liostenogaster > Liostenogaster flavolineata. The sequence goes on along the minus strand of JAITYT010000974.1, from coordinate 487,655 downwards.
AGGTCGACGAACGATAAACCGGCGTCTGCTGCTGTATCGCGTAGAAAAGGAGGAAAAGGCACGGACAAGGAAGAACACCTCCGTATGCAGGAACCGCGTGAAAGAAGGGGAGCAAAGTAAGGAGGAAGCAAAGAGAAATAAATAAAGTCGCAACGGAGCCGAGAGGCGTCGACTTCTCGGACGACTCTCTTCTTTCTTTCTTTCCTTCCTTCATCCTTCGTTCGTTCCTTGGTTCTCTCTCTCTCTCTCTCTCTCTCTCTCTCTCTCTCGCGCGCGCGACGACACATCGTTTGCATGTCGCGTATACGTCGTCGTTGCGCCAGCCGACTGTTTGTTTAAACTCCCACCTCGAAGCGATCTCGAGGCGACTTCCGATGCCTTAGGAGGCTGACACGGCGGCCGAAGTAGACCGAAGAAGAGGCCTCCGGCGGGCGACGCTCTCAATCTCAAAGATTAGAAAGGACGAGCCCGAAACGGCGACTGGCCGTGGGGCGATTCGAAGAACAAGGAACGAAAAGGAGGAAGAAGAGCGAAGGAAGGAAACCGAGCTCCACGCCCGTGATCTCTCGTCCTTCTCCTACCGTTTTATATGGGTTTTCTTCTCTCGTTAGTCGTCCTACTACCGACGAAAATAAAGGAGACGATGATAGATGCGAGAAAAGGAACGGAGATATTGTCCTACGATTTAGTCGTCGCTGTGGGCTGATGAAAACGAAGGAGTATGTTTGGCAAGTACGTTCGAATCTCCGTAACCGAACGAACCAACCAACGCGAGGAATCTCGAGCGTCTCTTTTCGTTCTCCAACGATTTTCAGCATCGTCGAACCTTTCGAATCTGTTCCTTGATCGACGTGCTAGGATCGAATTGATTTTGCTCGCTGTACCACCTGTACCACGTCGTTGCCAAGACGACGGCTGCGTCGCCTCCGCTGCAACGTACACTATGCATGGTATGCTAACGACCATAATCTCGTAGACAACGTAGAGATACGACGTATAGTCGTCGAACGAATTCGAACGACGTCATCCAGTAATTTATCCGTTGCGTCAAATATCGAGTGTAAAGTAGCGCGATGGTTTGAATTTTAACCGGTCGATTAAGAATATCCGAAGATCTTGAAGAATCTCGCGACTTCGTGCCGAGAATGGTTATGTTATACTTGACTTTTTGCATTATCGAGGATTTTAGCCGTTAAGAAGAGGGGAAAGGGAGGGAAGCGGAGAAGAGCAACGTCGAGTTCCGAGAGCGTCGTTGCGCTCTCTTAGGGTGGCGACGAAATGCGAACGTCGAACAATCGATGCTTCGAAGCGAAGAAGGATACGGAGACACGGACGCAGAGAGAGAGAAATATGTCGGTGAATAACGAAGGAGAAGAATCGAAGAAGAGAGCGAAAGAACGAGGGAGAGGGAGAGAAGGAGCAAGAGGGAGCAATTATTACGCGGAGCCTTAACGCGGGGGTCCTTAATATGGCGAGGGCGGCCTTAATAAGGGAGGGAGTTTCGGGCGCGGTATATACGGACGGGGACAAAGCGGACGGCCGATACAGGAGGTCAAAAATGCGCTCAAAAAATTGCCGCCAATTTGAATTGCTAATAAGGATGGCGGTGCGCGCGTTCGGCCTACCGGTGCAAAACAATGGTCCGCGGTATAGCGGTATACCCTCACGGTGAAACGAACGCCGGTGACGAAGTCCATATAAGTGTTCCGTTTGGCTCCGCAGAAATGCAGCCAAGGGGAAAAATAAATGGGCAAGAAGGTAAGGATGTCTCTCGCTGTAAGGAAGGAGAACGGATGGGATGACCGAGTGGTGGAAGGGGGAGAGGGTGCACCGAGCTCGACGAGGAGAGAACGACCGAGAGAGAGAGAGAGACGATAAAGTAGAAACGAAGGTGAGAGGAAGCGAGATGGAGGGAAAAGAAGGAAGGAAGATTCCGAACGCATCCTAAATAATTAGTCACTGCCACGTCCACCGGCCTCTCCGTCCACGATGGAGGAAAGAGAAGCTCCACGGCTGTTGTAAAGTTGAGGAAGGACGAAAGATCGCGGTGGAAAAGGAGGGGGAACGGGACGAGTCGCGTCACGTGGGAAAGGAAGAAACGAAAACGGCGAGAAAGGAGCATGGAAGGACTACCGTGAGCTGGACACGAAGCTAAAGAAGGAGAGAAGAAAGGAAGGAAGGAAGGAACGTCAACCCCCGCCGTCGAACAGACCAATCCGGAATTCCCTCGATCGGGGGATCAAAGAGTAGCGCCGATCCAGCGCCTAACCCCTTACACCGCCCTTTCGACCACCTTTGACCGAATACCTACGCGTTAAAAGCGAGCTAGGAACGCGAAACGATCATCGCTTCCACCATTCCCACGATCCTCGTACGTCGTAAGGATCGATTGTCCCTCCATGTCGATCGTACGGAGATCTTTCGGGGCATCTTCGAAGAAGAAGCGCCTGCCTTACCGTCCAGTATCTCGCGTCAACGTGGAAAATGGAAAAGTTGCTTGAAAAATCGATAACGACGAGCATACGTTTAACGCGTCCTCCGCCGATATCGCGAAAATAGAATCTTTTACGTTTCGTGCGTCATCTTCCGGAAGCGCGTGCGACGTCTATGAAATATTACGAATATTACGAATATCGCGATCGTGCCAATATTGAAATCGAGCGAGCTCGCAGGACATCGTGTTTTTACAGACACGAACCAACGGTACGAGCGATAAATCGCTCGAGTTCCGAATGGACCGAATGGATCGATCTTGAACGATAATTAGTTGGCTATTGTTTTTCTCGAAATCGTGAAGAATTCGCGAAAGAACAATTATCAATCAAAGAACGATCGAATCGACGCTCGTTACCGCGTTCTACCGGGCATGAAAATCCCGAACGAAATATTGGACGAGAAGTGGCTGGAAGATCCAAATCGAAGCATCCCCCGTAAGAAATGGACGTTCCTCGAATGCCATTCACCGTTCCAACTCCATCGAGGTACTGGTGCTTCGTCATATTTAAAGAAGATTCCATCGCGACAAGCTCCGCCGAGGAGTCAATATCAACGCGATGGATCGATATCTCCAACTTCCGACGCGCGAGATAAACGAAAATCATTCCGTCTACCGTAATATTCTGCTCCTTCTTGGCGAAACGAGTTTTCCTTCGAGCTTTTCACGCGGGCTGCGTATACGGACTGCTGCGATACCGTTTGCACGTACTCGAAAGTAGCTACGCTCTATTCTTCCACTGGGCCCTTTTTCACGAGCGAGTGTAATGGCGCCACGCTGGCAGGACAATACGATCTAAGGAGCCGTTAGTTTTACAGGAACGTGTGTCCTCGCGAGAAAAACCATTTTGTAAAACAGTACTCTACCCGAGAACGTACGGCGCGTTATCTGGACGATTTAGGATAGAGAATTTATACTTATATTTATACTTATGTACTATATAGTTATTAGTATTTATACTTGTTCGATTTTAAATGGCATAGATCGAGTAGCGATCAGAGATTCGATAAAGACGTTAAGAGTGACGTCAGTCCACTGCCAAGAAAATTTTCGTTGGGACGACATCGGTGTTTGGGTGGTGTTAAGATTAAAAAATGAGTGTTGTAATTCTTAGTTAAATTGTTCGCTACTTTTTGCCCGAATGGTTTTACAATTGTCTCGTGACGAGTCTCATTTTCGGACTTCGTCCATTTCTTCGAACTTCGGAAGTCGTTACAGCGTCGTACGTGTTACACTTTCAATCTCACGCACTCATTGTGAGCTCGCTCTCAATTGCTCGCTGCCACCTGAACGGAAGTGTTAAACTTCCAACGGTGAAGATCGAAACGAACGGTTTCGAATCGACTTCCTATCGACTGACATTTTTGTCGAGACCTGGCGCGCATCGGATGTCCCCTCGTCCGAGCGTACAAAACGAAAGGCAATCGCGCTGTCACGCTCCAAATCGAAGAATTCCGGCCATCTTTGCGCCCTTAGCCCATTGAGTGCTGACTACTCCCGACATGAGCGTTCCTTGTGAACGACTCGTCGCTAGTAGTTGAAATTACCAAGGAACGAATTCTTTTACAATTTTCTTTGACGTCATTGCTAAGGACTGCGCTTACGAAGGGTACCAGAATTTCCGATCATTTTTACATATGGTCTAGTTTGAGTTAGTCCGCATCCATAAGCGATGGAAGAAAAATTTACAAAATAAACGTTGAGAGAAGATTAAAGTCGACGAAAATTATATTATATTTTTGTAAAGATTTTATTTTAACAAAGTTAAATCTTTCACTACTAAATAATGATTTACTTCCTGATCCCGCTGGTATAATCATCTCGAGCACGGATAATTGTGTCAGCGACACTCGAAGTGATAAAAAATAATAAGTGAAATGGCATTGAAATAATTCGTACGTTCGATCGAATAATTCCCTCGCTTCAAATTACCCGTGAAATACGTACGTTCACTCGATGCATCGACCAACGGTAGCGTCTTCCTCGACGGCTCGAAATGCGACGGTCGGATCGACGCGTAACCGATGTTTCTCCCAATGAGAAGAGAAAATGTGATATTCGTTATTCCGTCGTCGACTAATTAATTTCTCGTTTGGCGATCGACTCGTGCTATCGTCCAACGAAATCTTCCCTCCTACGGACGGAGGGACGGTAGAAGCGGACGGAAGAGGAGGTACGAGAGCAAGGGCCGATCGGTCGAAGCATCGCGCATCTGTGCGTTCGTCCTTGATAAGAATCCTTGATCCGCGAACCTACCGCGCGCCGCGTTTACGCAGATAGCCGTACAACCGGTAACCGGCAAACCGCGAACCGCATTCCCGCGCTAAATACTACTACTATTACTACTACTATCGCTCCTGGCAGTAGAATCAGTGATTATGGTGGTGATGTTGGTGGTGGTGGTACCAACAGACCGGGCAACGTGAATTCTTCTACGAGAACACGTGCACCCAATCTCGGTTTCCGGTTAACGTCATCAAGACTTCGCTTCTTGGCTCTTCTGTCCGAAGGATCGCGAGATCGACTTGGCGATGCCATCGCTAATCGCAGATCGAGACGATCGCGGATCATCGATTCGATTCAAATCTTCGAATCGTATCGAACGTTCGACCGAACGGCGCTGCCTCCCAAAATTTTTGGACTCATTTTACGCGTCTTACTTTATAAATATGGACAGCTTGCAGAACAGTCAAGACCAAAAATAATTTTGTGTCTATATTTCCTTAAACAGTCCACTATTTATATCGTGAAAACATTTAAAAGTCACGAAGAAAAAAGATTGAACGCTTTGGGACTATCGATAGTTCGCACTGACGTACATAAATAAAACTGGAATCAGGGACAGTCATTATGTAATTCCTACGACCTCTCTCTAAACTGAGGATGTAATTATGGAACCGTTAGAGTAACTTTCCAGTACTTATGCTATAAAAGATAGTAAAGTACAGAGTGGGCTCAAACTTTTTTCTGGCTGCGTATGTCCAATATCTTCCATGGTCTCGATATCCTCCAGGTCGACTATACGTTGAATTAAAAGTCAAGAAATAGGTTAACGGTTTTTATCGAGAGTTTAAGTAGACGCTGCACGATATACCTCGACATCGAACAGCGAGCTTGGACAGTCCCGAGATTTGAAACACGCACCGTGACGTACGATAAAATATCTCGCAAAAATAGCGCAGGATTACGCTGTAACGCAGAGGGAGGATAGAATAATATAACGAAGCGAATAAAGCTAAGCCGTTAATCTTTTTACATAAAATCATTCGACCTTTACGGTAATAGGCTGCTATACTCTCGTACCTTCTTACAGAATGCGAGCTTCGTGTGGATTAGATACATCGAATTTCGAGATATTACATAAAGATAAGATAAAAAGAAAGTTCTCGCGAAAAAGTACGAATATCGCTTAAATCCGTTTGAAAGGGTGGGGCAAAGTTTTAAAAGTATGTTACGTACTACGTAATAAAAACCTGCGTATTGGAAACGCTGATTAATTACACACTGTAAAACGGTAACTTCACTCGAGCGACTCGACGTTCTTCCGAGACCTCGTCCGCAATTTACCTCGCTGTTCGTTACGCGCGAATCGAAAATATCGAGTTGCAGACTAGGCAACGTTCGGCATTTCTATTTATTCAGAGATTCTCGAGCCACGGTTTCGGCTAAGCTCTCTCGTCGCCTTAGGAGCGATATTTCTTTTGGCACTTCTCGAATTTCATCAAAGCGACTAAGGTGGCTTTTTTATAACAATTTTTTTACGTTTTAGATCATCAATTTCATAATAATGCGCTATTCGAAACTTGAACATTTAACGAGAGCGACCAATCCCTATTAGGGGCAGAAGGGGCATTCGGTCCATATGACACAAGCCCCGATATTTTTGGGGCCCTCGAATCATTTCGGATTACACCACATGATAAAAACAATGTTGAATTTTGTATGAAATTCGTGATGTCGCTAAACGATTGAATTTTAATTCCATTATCAATAAATTCGTTGGCAAGAAATCAAGAAAAGCTTCTAATTTGTAATATTTTTATTTTGCGAAACTCGTGGCACGGGCCCCAAAAATTCTCTGTTAAATACAGAACAACTTACTTAAACTTACTATCCGCTTTTATAGCAAGTCGATGCAACTATTGCCATCCGCTTCGACTTTTGGTTGGTGCGATTGAAAAAAAAAGACGCATTTTTGCGTTGCTGCGTGGAATGACCCAATAAGTCGACCGAGGGTCCTCGAGCGATTCTCTCTTCCCTTTGTAAGCGCTTCCTTGCGCATCGGGATCCTCGTGCGGGGAATGAGAAGGCGCGATTGCGTTTCGTGAATACGCGATTACGTGCACGCAATTTCCTATGGCCTCGGTGCCGTTGTCGCCGTCGATTCTCCTCCGTGGATTCGCGTTGTTCGAGCATTACGCTTCAGGACGCGAAACATTTCGAAATTAAATCCCGAAAATTCTCGTTAGCCTTAACAATCTCCGGGATTCGACGCGAGTTGGTCATTCGAGAGGAATCGATTTCGACGCGATTCTCCAAAAGAACGCCGAATCGAAGGTCGTTACGGACGATCGCGGCGGCCGACGATTTCTGTATTTCGCCTTGAATCGCGTGTCCGTCTATCGTCTATCCTTAAACGGCGTCTTCGTTTCGCTAACGTCGACGAACGACATTATTTCGAAGAGAGACGCGTCAGCGCGCCTCGTCGTGCATCGTGCAGATAAGAAGATAGAGAAAAAGACGGAAAAAGAGGAAGAGAGAGAGAGAGAGAGAGAGAAGAATGAAGTAAGAAAGACGAAGAGATACGATAGAAAGAGAAGGAAGGAAGGAAGGACGAAGAGGGAAGAAGGCAGAAGAGAGGAGAGAGAGGAGAGAATCGCTCGGCTCACAGTCGGGCTCCTTTTGTTTTTCTACGACCGGCTCGCGATGTATTTGGTAGCCGATTCGTCCATATAAAGCGACAAATGTCCTTTTACGGTCTCCATCACCATCCAGGGACCGCGTGCCATGTACGCCAACTTGGTATCTTATGCCAGAACTTTCCTAGTAGCAGTCGCCGTTCCGTCGCACTTGCCTTTGATTAAAATCCTTAATGACCACTTAGCATTCACTCAGTTACGACAAAACTCGACTCGACGTCTATCTCGCTCCCTCCTCCAATCTACCTCTCGTCGCCCCCGTCGGGATCTCGTTCTTCTTCTTATCCTTCTTCCGCAGCTTCTTCCTCTTTTTCCTTCTTCTTCTTCACACCCTTCGTATTTTCCTCTCCGTTCCGTCGTTTCTGGAAAGGTCAACGACCTCTTTCGCTCCATCGGAAATCGCCAAGGGATCGGTCGCCTTTCGTTTTACTGGATCCACGAATCTCTGGTGGAAAGTCCTTTTACTAGATCAACGATAGACGATTTTAATCGTTCGATGAAACGAACGCGTGATCGATGTAACCGAGCTATCGGATTTTATTAGTTCCGTCGCATAATGTCATCGCAAACTTCAACATCGACTCCTCCTTCGGCCATTGCGTTTCTACGTATTATATTTAATTATATTATTCGGTGAATTATCGAAAACGTATCGATCTCTTTTCATTCGAAAACGACAGAACTTTCCGGTAGACCTAATAGATTCGTCTCTTCTACTCTCGGAATATCGGAGATGTCCGCCGTCGAATCGATCGAATGTCGAGAAGACTCGAAACTGGCTCGTTCGCAAATGCGTCCCTGAGCAAAACGCAGGAAGGCACGAGCGTGTAACGAAAGGAGATCACGCCAAGGAGGTAAGCCCTTGTAGAGACGGTCGGTTCGATCTTCGTCTCGGCATCTGTCTCCCTCTCTCCACCGTCGAATAGTTTAGTTCTTTCGTTCTCCGTCGGTCGAGAGCACGAAGAATCGCGTGTTGAGTCGTTGCTCGTTCGCTCGCGCGCACGCACGCACGCACGCACGCACGCACGCACGGAAGCGCGCGTGCAACGGAAAAGAGACGCGACGTTATTCCCGCGTGCAGCTGCGACTCGGAGCGCGACGACACTTTGCCCGTACTTGTTACGACGACCGATGCGTCTATCTAAGGCGGCTATCGATATATCCGTATCGATCCGAAGACGGGTCAGCCTCGCTTCCAGGAACGAGCAGTCGCTCCTCTTTCGACGCTTTGCGCTCCACCGATGTCGCGCGCGCGCTTCCTTCGAAAGTCGTAGCTCGAGAAAAATGGAGAAAAATACACGACGATGACGCAGAGTCGAACCACGCAGCGTCGATCGTCTCGACGCCTGGACGCAGTCGTCGTCTTCGAAATACGCAGAGTTCCACGTTCCGCTACCAACTTGTCCGTATTCGCCGAATCTCTAAATTATAAATTGCTATCATTCCCGTTCATTTTTTATCCTTGTTGCGTCGTAATCGTGCTCTCTTGAAATATTTCGAGAAGACTCGAATGAACATCGCGACGTATGAAGCCGATCTCTTTACGGAAAAAACTTCATGATTCTCGCGTATCGTTTGTGAAATGACTATTCGTGGCTTGGTGAGTTCTCTGGGAATCGTAGGGCGTGGCGCATCCCTTTCAGATCTCCCTATTGCAATTTTTAAAAGAACGCGCGCGGTGAGCGGCATCGCCATTCGTCTACCATTTTTGGTAGAAGTTACTTCGCAGTAACGTTTATTGTTAATTCTTCTACAATTTTTTCTTATGTTTCCTTAACATATGTCTCTGCGTTACACTTGCGAACTAGTCTACTTGTCGGTTCAGTATTGTATCTTTGTTCGCTATTTTAGTGTTCTCATTAGTTAGTGCTTTTTTTTTATATAAATTAAAATCAGTGTGCTTCTGTCGTGAGCAACAGTTGGTAATTACAAGCACAATTCTAAAATACATATTTTTCCGTTATCGTTCTATTTTTCCTAATTCAGTATCTTACAATTCCTCAACCTCTCCTATTTTTGTACTCTACGTTCTTATCAACATAGTAGGCTTCATGATCCGAAAGGAGACGCTAATTCGTTCGTTTCGAGGTCTCGAATGTAACAATACGAACCGACTTACGGAACAGGCGCAAACGCGGACCGTGAAAATCGCATTTCGTTGAGACATAATCGTAAAGCAAGGGGCTGATAATTGCGTGTTGCGCCGCGATAAGAACGTTCGTTCGGCTCGTTACAATCGACACACGGCCGTGATCGTCATTTCGATTATCAGCGATCTCCGGACGTCGCGGTATTTTATTTTCAGTGGCTATATCGATACAGCGTAGTCTCACCCTGTAATTACCATTGTAGTAATGAAAATGCAAATAAGTCTTCCTGGTCGGTCGATCGGTCGGTCGGCATTTTCGCGTCGCGGACGAGGTGATATTATCTCAAACGTGTAATACGCCTCGACCCATAAACGGGTTCAAGTAAGCGTCTCTTGTCCACGACCACGACGACCACGTACACCGTACTTTGCCACCGACTCCTCAAATCGTGCACGGAATCACGGATAAATCCGACAAGTAGGCGCTAATGTTCGTGTCAGGAATCGAAGATCCTCGTACATCGAAGAGGATTTAACGTTCCTCGTCTGTGAAAAATCGAATAGGAAAATAAGATATTGCCTAATTTCATGCCAAGATTGCCAGGCATTATTATAGCAAAGATTTCAGAAAAAAATCATCATTTAATTTTTATTTACATTTACAGCCTTCGAAAAGAGTCGCTCAGGGCGACGCCGGCATTCTAACGAAAATTTTCCACGTCACTGTGGTCGTCGTTGGCACTTAAAGGGTTAATTTGATTGATCGAGGAATAAGAATGGAGTCTTTTCTCTAAAACGTTCGTATCGAGCTGGACGTTTCGTAACGAAAAATGAATTTATTTAAAATATATACAAAGAGTACAACTTCGTTCAGCACATTCCTGTGCTGCGTTTTCCCTGCACAACGTCTTGACCGTTTATCTCCCCTCGGTTCTTCCCAACCGCCTGCCTTTCCCTTTCTTTCCCCTTACACACTTAACGAAACACTTAATCACGAAACGCTCGCCCGAGGAAAGAAGACGCTTTCTTTCGAGAAATTCTCGGATACTACAATCGCCTGATCGTTATTTGGAAGTTGAAGTCGAACGGACGAAAGAAAAAATTCGTTGTATCGACTAAAGATGACAGGAAGGAGTCCATGAGGCTCGTAAGGGTGGAAAGAGAAGCGTGATCGTGCCGACGCGCGTCAGGAGCTCGAATAGAGCGGCGATAATTTCGCGAGTTACCGATTCGCGCGGTAAACGAGCGCGAACGTGCATAATTCCGTGTCAGAAGTCGGGGATCCGCGACGAAAGCACGGTACGCGCGCAATGTTAAACGCGAACTTTCAACGTGAGCAAACAAGGTACTCGAAGTCGCCGCGCTCGATCCTCCTACGTATATAAATTTATGGGTGTAACGTCGTTGTCGCGACGCGTCGGGTCAAACGCCGACGAACTATCGGCAAACTGTTCCAGCGCTGTTCGACGCGACGTCCGACCAATCGACGATCTTGTTATTCTTAAGCCGGGCGAAAAATAACGAGAACAACGCCAACCGCCCCTAGAAAAGAAACTTGTCCGTCTATTCGAAGGGAGAAAGGCGATAACGAGGACGAGAGGATCGCTTAATTCATCGACGTCGACGGCTTTCAACGATCGGTCAACGTCCATCTCATCGAACGCGCTCCAACCTAATTTAATACAAAATTTTCATCATTTTCGATCTCGCTTGTTTCGATCGACGACACGCGTATTTGGCGAACAGCACTTCGTCGATTTCGAAGAAACCGAGAAAAATTGGGAAGAAGTTATAGCAAACGATAACGATTACGTTCGATAAAATATCTTTAACTATTTTTTCTAAAATAAATGATGGATTTTTAATTTAAAAAAAAATGTAAATTTCATTTCGACGCACCTTTTATAATTACGCGCGCTATGGATCACGGCTGGAATGTCCGTCTATGAAAGTATCGTCAACGAAGCTTCGATGATGGCACACCGACGTTGTAAAATACGATGATGTCTAGTCACGGTGCCTTTGTATTTCTTTCCACGCGAAAAATATTTTGGGACGTTCGCTAACGAGCGACATTCGATGGAATCGATCGAATGGTGACGGGCCTATTCACGAATCGAACTGGGACAACGACGAAACGAAACTTTTAACGAAGAGGTGTAATAACGACGTCTGCTTTGAGGTCAGTCGATCGTCTCTGGCTTTGTAGTTCGCGTGTAACGAGTCCGACTGGAACGAACGCGTGCAGTCTCGACCTTGGATTACTTTCGAGCGAAACGTTCGATACCGGACGCCGTCGTGAAAAGAATTTTCCATCCCACGATCAACGATTCGCGTTTCCTTTCCGCACGACGGATCCAAATCGCGAAAACGTGGCTAAAAATAGTAAACAAGATAGAATCATGTTAAAAGGAGGGTAAAATTTAGGTAAAATCAAGGTACAACCACTTTACCTTGTCGACTTTTACGAGTCGTTACGAGTACGGATCGTTTCGACTACCCTGAAAACAGTCGTGTATCAATTTTATATGTGTATTACACTTTCTTCGTATTGGTCGTATCAACTATTCTTTTTGGGAAAATTTAGACGGTGGATTTTTAATCGGTGACCTTGAGACTGTGTTGAACTTCGCTTTAAAAAGTTTCAAACGCGTAAATTTGGAAGTACGAATATCTCCGATCATATAGAAGATATCGAATGTTTTAAAAAGATACCGGATATTTGCTAAACCGAAACGAAACGGGGTCGAATAAAAATTGCGGTGAGCTCAAACAAACGCTGCTTCGTTCCAAAGAGAAAGAGAAAAATAGAATCGATAGCTGGCGTTAAGATCGTTCGAAAGCCGCCGATCGATCGTTGCGCGATATGCCGTGATCACGGCCACGAAGCTGGAATCGTATTTTTTCTTGTTTTATTCGCGTGCTCGCGACGATTACAAGCGGTACACTTCGCTAGTTCAAAATTTGAATTTATCACGAACGCTTTACGGTACAATGCGCGCATTAACCTTTTAAGGACCTAGGCGGCCAGTTCCGTTCGGAGTACGTATGGACACAATCACCAAAACGGACAGCATTGTCCGTGGAAAATATACAGCAGCGTCGGTGTAATTTAAATTCCATCCAGCCGAACCTACGAGAGATTTAAATCCCGTCTTTAAAAGGCTAAATCCCAAACAGCCCCGATACCCTTTTCGCGGCTATGCCGCGGTTACGGTCGTTCAAGGGTGCAAAACGATTGGCGCGGTATTGCCACAAAAGCGTTTACAATGGAAGAGACCACTCGAGGAACTTCGATCTCGTTCCTTCGCCTCGTTTTATGTCCGTTCGCTACGTGATATCGAGTTTACGCGTCTGGTCCTTTATTTTCCTCGATACGTTTCGCGTCGAAATTATCCCGTAACGAGCTCCTACAGTCCGCGAGAAATTAATTCGTAGTCAATTAGTTGAAAGTCATTATTTTTTAACGCGTACGAACGAGAGGGAACTGGCATTTCGTTTCGCAAGCGCGTATATGTTCGAAACAATAGCTGTGTCGAAATGAAATTTATATTTTTTTATTAAAAATTGATCATTTATTTTACAAAAATGACTGAATAATATTTTATTGAATGGAATCGCCATCGTTTGCTTTAATCTTTTTCCAGTTTTTTGGTAAGTGATGAATACCGTCATGATAAAACTGTTCAGGTTTTGATGCGATCCATTCGTCGAATAATTTTTTCATTTCTACGAAATCGATGAAATGTTGCTCAGCATGTTCGTGTGCCTTCGATCGAAACAAGTAATAATCTGATGGTGCCCAATTCGGTGAATACTTTCCATTCAAAGTGCTTTCAACGTATCTTGGATTAGTTTTGCAACATGTAGCCAGAGCATTGCCATGCAACAAAAACACTTTACCGTATTCGCTGGCCAATTTTGGGTCGTTTTTCAATCGATGCATGGTTCAAATTGATTAATTATTGCCGATAGCGATCAACGGTAACCTTTCCACCAATTTGCAACAGTTCTGGACCTGTTAACAGGCCTGGTAATAGACCAGACTTTTCCGATCCCACCAAATACATACGTTATATTTCGTTGCTTCTCCACGTTCTTTTTACATGTTGATCACACTCTTAACAATTGACGCATACTAAATTTCAAAGATGACTATCGATGCTTCAAAACGGAACAACTGTCGATCGAACGTAGTGTATGGTTTACGAGCAAAGCCGTTCGTTGCAAAATCGTGGTTTCATTCCGACACCTGCTACGTTCGCCTGGTCGTGTTACGCCCTTCACCGATTTACGCGACGCGATGATTTCCTCCGCGAAAGAATAGAATCGCGTATGTTCGATTCGATCCTTGTCTACGATCGCACTTCCGGAATGCCGATGTAATCCACGAAGACGCTATCCCGGAACGTCTGGTGCATCTACCAACGCGCGTTATTCGTTTACTCATTCCCATTGCGTCTGCTTTCAATCCCTTAAGTCGCGATGCCGAAATCTTGACTCTTCACGCGCGGCTTTCGAGCGTTTCCGATTCTTTCTCTTAGCTTGCCTCCTCGTAGTCACCTTCGCCGATAAGATTCACCCCGTAATCTCCGTATTCTCACGTGCCACGGTTCTTGTGGATTTTCTCACGAATACGGGATTGCCGATTTGCCAAGGGGAAATTTTCATCGTTGGCGCAACCGAAGGAACATACGTGCGTACGGACGAGCGAACGAAGAAAGGAAGGTACCGAAGGAGCCAGGTGAGTCGCGAGGACGTGTGCGCCTTCCGCGCTCCCCAGAAGTGGAAGTTTGCAAATTCAATTTCTCGCTTCCACGAAGCGCCGCATATTTCGCCGCTCCTCGAGCCACACGGAGCGTGAAAAGCTGCTAAAGCGTTAAGGATTTCGTCGTCCAAGGCCGGCTCCTCCTTTATCGTGCCTCGCGTCCCGCTGAAAACATCGAATTTTCCGACCTTCGAACATCTACGCGTCCGATAAATTTCATTTTCGAGGAAAGACGAGCTCGCGACCAACGACGAAAAAAAGAAGAAGAAAATTCGTTCGTCTTCTCTCGGCCGTCTCTGTTGCGTGTGTTAGTTCGCGCGCCGTTGCTTCACTCCTCCTTTTCGAGCAGCTATTTTCGCGCGAGGCAACGCGACTCCGCCACTACAATCGAGAAAGAAAGGCGCGAGAGGGACGAAAAAACTGCCGCTATGAAATAAAGCGACAGGGCGCGTCCCGCAAAATCGATGACCGAATTACAACATGCCATTCACCGATGCACGAAACTAATTTCACACTTCGCTGTAACCGTGGTTATCGGCTCGGATAGATCGTTAAGAGCGTAACGATGTCAAATCATACGAGTGCATATCGTAAATTATTACACCGGTACGGCTGCTTAAAGTTTTACGATCGGTCGGAGAATTATCGATGAACGATGATAATCGATCGTACCTCCAGCCCTGCTGCTCCATTCACCTCTGTTAATCCCTATTGATCGTTACGAGATGAATTTGGTCTTTGTGTCCACGAGAAGTAGAAAGTGCAACTATCGAGCGTGATAACATCGATACGCGTCTTCGACTAATTCGAGTATAAGAACACGTGGTGGATGATTGCGATATAACGAACGACGCGGATTACGACGTTTGATAGATGAAGACTAGAGCGATGGACGACGCATCTATCGCATAGCGCAATCCGTAAGGATTTATCCGTCTTTCCTTAAAGGAAGCCTTTCGGACGGAAATTTATAACGACACCGTAGTAATCAGCGATCATTGAAAAATATTCTTCGTTCCAAATTAACGCTAAAAGTACCGGTATTTCCGAAAAAAAACCGGGATTTCAGAAAAAAATCGTTGATTCATCGAAGAAAATAGTGTACAACAGTCGAACGTATATTTCCATTTGTACAAGCAATATAAAAAATTAAGGTAAATTTTGAAAAGGGTCGTTTGACGCCGCTCGGTGCGTGTTAAAGTAAACTTAATTCCGATCGTAAGGGTAAATTCGTTATCAAAAGTAGGGTAATGGATGAGTTAAAATTATTTATCGAATTTCGATCGAATAGTAATATAATTGAATCACTTAGCTCCGGTATTAGACTTTATTTCGATCGAAGGAGAATTTATTAACAAATTTATTTAATCGATAACGTTTATCTATCGGTTCAGTTTAGGCTGCTTCTCCCGCGAATGACTTATCAAATAAACGAAGACCGAACGAGAGAACGATCCTCTCTTTATATCTGGAATTAATCGTTCCGCTGTGCCGCCGAGAGAAACTCGACGCAAACGAACTCAAAGGTAAAAAATAGCGGAGCGGTTTCGGGGGTTCGTTGCATTTTCGAGCGCCCGATAGGACAACGAAGGGTTTACTTAGTGCGATG
>JAITYT010000974.1:444821-455645 GCA_025433975.1 Liostenogaster flavolineata | reverse complement strand
CATTTTTTAATACTATTTATCAGCTCTGCGATGTTTTGAGGTTATACGGCGTAACTTTCAACACATTCCGATTGGTCACTCTGCATACATTATTTTTTTTCATTAGGATCAAGATCAGATTAAGAAGAGCGAGGAGTAAGGATAAGACAAGCGAATGTAAAGGAAGTGTGCAAAAGGTAGTAAAAGTTAAGTAAAATCAATGTTAAATATTAACTAAAAGCGAATAAAGACTTAAGGATAAGCATACGAAGTTGGTAAGAGTTCTGTAAAAAATCCCCGCAGCTCTTAGTGAAGCACTGAATTAATATTTATCTATCCACCTATCTACCTATCTGTCTACCGGTATTTCGAATCAATCTGCATCGGTTCTTCCTCCCATCATCAATAATTTCCAAGACGAGTCATCGCGTTGAATACGAATGATGCCGAGCGAATAATTTCTTAATACGATGCGAATTTCATTTCCGAATTTCTATGAGCGTGTTAAAAAAAATATTCGACGGATTTCACAGAACGCAGGGGAAGCGCGTAGAATCGGCGTAAGGTAGCCACCGTTTCCCCTGCAAACTGTCGGTAGTATCTGCGTTTAAATTACCTAGTAGTTTATTCATAACGCGAGGACGAGTGTCGGGGGATTTTTACGCGCAGACGGAATTACGGCCGACAATACCGCGAGGAGAAAGGCCTCTCGATTGTCCTTGCGACTTTTAATACCGCCCGGTCGCGGGCACGAAACTTTTTTTCGAAAAAGTACCGTCGAAACGAGCGTACGCGTCGAACGCGGTATAAAATTGATCTGCATCGTATTCGACGCGAGACGAACGGTTCTCGACTATTTAGACTCCGTTATCGATCATCGATTTCGAAATGCCGATTTTCAAATACGTATCGGCGTTAAGCTTGATCTAAAGTTGAATTTTTAGCCACGCCACTGCATCCACCTTTTTGTAATACTCGCACTTCACCGTATGCATACTCGAGGAGCGGGGCATTATTCTCCGGCAATGCTTTAATCTTCCAACTGAGATAACTCGTCATACTACAGCGCCCGCAGTTGAAAGCTCTTCAAAACGTTCCCGCCGTCGTAACTTTGAACCTTTCCGAGCACACTACAAAGGAGTAATGATTCGTTATTTCGCCCTCGTTTCCGTGCGAACCCGAAATTTGCATTTATAATATCCCGTCCGACCTATACATTCGAAAGTGTAACGTTCAAACGTTCGTTAAACGATCGCAGCGAGTCGCTCGATTGTTTGTTTCTACCATCGCTTCTCGTCTTTGTGATCGTATCCTCGCGATCGTCTATCCATTCTTTGACTTTGCAAATGGTGAAATTCGTCGTGATAATATCCCAGAATAAGTTCTCCAATTTTTCACGAGCTGAGACGAAAAATAAAACGCATGGATTTCCGCCCTGTTACTGCTCGTCGTTCGAGCGTCGATACAAGAAACATTTATCAATATACGATTGCAGCGTTATATAAAGCGATAAGAAAATGTCGCGGAAAGCCGAACTTTTACGAAACGCAAATGGTATTCGCATCGCCGTGGCTTCGAATCGTTCACGCAGACGAAGCTTTGCCGACAGCCTCCATTCTTTTCGTCGAAGCAAAACTGTGACGTTTCTTTGATACCTTATTCTGGAAATCGCGTAGTTCCTTTCATCGTAAACGGACGACTTTGTGTACCTTCGTGATAAAAAAATGGCGCTCGCGAGGGAAACGTAAAAATAAAAAAAAAAACAAAAAAAAAACTTAACGTTCTCGAACGACCGACGCTTAAATTCGATGGGAATTATTTTTGCTCGTGCAAAGAATCGTTCGCACTCTGTTTCGAATCGAGCCGAGAAAGAAAGGGAGAATAGCGAACAGCTCGTTCCTCTTTAAACGATCTCGCATTGGCGCCAGTCTGCTTTACGACGTCTACGCCAAGATTCAGACCCTACGAAGATGCCGTAATAGCGACAGATAGTCCTGGACAGTGCGTCAGGGGGAACCTATCGACTTTATTTGACCACCGCGTGGGTTCTCGCATCGAGGAACAAGGTATTAAAGCGGCTCGCGACTCGCATTACTCGTTACGACGGCGAATTCTGAAACAAGCGATGAAAGTTGTTTGCGAGCGTCGCGACGGACGATCACGACGTGACGACCAGGTCTTTACGACGACGGTCGAGGGAGACATTAAGAGAGGAAACTGAAACGATTTCAAGCACTGATTAACATTTTTACGACTGTTTTCGTATCTGTGTATTCTTTCTCTGTAATTTCATAAGACAATAACCATCGTAACTCGATAAACATCGAGGCAATCATCGGGAAGATCGACCGAAAGGGTAGGTTCTTCCTCTTTCGTCCAGGAACCTTCGTGACGCGTGCCAAAAACTCGTCGTACGAACGGCAGATTTCCAACGAGAATGGAAACGAGACTCGAGTTCACCGCTCTTGCCCGACGATTCGTTTGGTCGCATCAACGTTCGCGACTAAAATCGATCTCGACATAAAAGTGCCTACGAATTTAATCGTGATGCACTTTCGTTATTGTCTCTCTCTCTGTCTCTCTCTCTCTCTCTCCTTCCGCGTACCTCGATACGATGGCGAGTCAATCGGTGACGGATGTGATTTACGATGACGCGAGGTGTGTCGCCACACTCTGATTGCCTCTATAACAATTTCTCCGACTGCAACGATAATCGTCGCCCCGATTAGCCATCATCGATCATCGAGAGCCTCTCGTTCGTTTATTCGTTCGTTCGTTTCTACGTACGATGCTTCGCTAATAGCACGTATCAAGAGATACGCGCGCGCTAACTTTGCGTTTATATCCGGCCTGCGTAGAAAACAAGGCGCCAGGCGTTATTATTTATTACACCTTCCCCCTACCGCTGGATGAGGAATCATTCGAAGATGACGCATCGGTTCGGATATCGCTTCTGTGCCGACCGTATCGCAAGGATTCCTCGCGAGAGGAACGTGACACTGTAAAAAGTTTGTCAGGTTTTCAAGAAATGTAAAAAAAAAATGGACGAAAGGTGTACGGCTTTAAATACGATATTAATTTCTATTGGAAGCTGAAAGTGCGGGAAGTACGCGAAACGTCGATCGAAGACGTTTCTGTTTTATTCTTAAATACGTCTCTGTCTTATCTTTAGTAAAGCTACGCAATATATCAAAAGCGTGATGAATATTTGCCGAAATACTCAAACTTAAAGCAAATATTCTGCTATTTGTTCAAACTGTCTTCGAGGGAAAAGTGAAATATTCAGCTTAAACGGAGAACGGTTACCAAACTCCTTGCTAGGGAAATAACGATTGAAATTTCAATCGGAATCGATATCGATATATTTAATAATAATTACGCGAAGCAAAACATCGAGCGAAGCGATATGAGGGAATAATTAGCTCAATTACGATATTTCCAACGAACGAATATTTCACGTTAAATTTAACAAGCGACTTCGGTGTCCCTCGATGTCGTTCCTTGAACGCCTCTGTCGCGAGATAGAAATCACCGGCAAGAGGCATCGAAGCAGTATCGAACCAGCATCATCCTGCGCGTCTAACTCGCGTTGGGTAGTTTCCAGGAAGAGGATGAGGCGAAGGGAGAGGAGAGAACGTCGTCGTCCTGGACGAGCGTAGGGCGATGCGCGTTTGGCATCGTAAACGTTGAGCGAAGACATTTGCACGTCAAATCCGACGTTCTCGAAGACCAAATGGCTTAAGTAATGGCGATAATGGTAATACAGTAGGTCTTTTCTATATATTTGTCGGTCGCGCTTTGGCGAACCGGCTAGTTCTCCGGCACGTAGGAAGCGTTCTCGAAGTCCTACCGAATATCCAGTCGGTACGCACCAACGCACCAGCTGGCAGATCGAAATTGCATTCTACCTAGACGTGCCTCCGAGGAAAACGCAATTAACTAATTCCAGTGGTCTAAGATGGCGTCGGCGAAGTCGGCAGAGAAGACGAAGGGAAGTCACGAACCTTCCTCCGGACTGCTCCTTTCACCCTGCTCTCCCCCACCACTAAGCTGTCTGCCCGTTCGTTCGAATCGCTTTGCTTTCTCTCCGTCTTCGCGGCAGATTTCTACGTTACCGGCCACTACGCTCTGTCTCGCCATTCATCGTTCACCGTTCCTATGGACAGTTATTAACGTTCCATATTCTTTTCGATTATCGGTAGAATGAAAGTTGTCCTGCCTGCTTGCCCGCTCGTCTTCCTTCTTCTAGCCGAAGATGTTCTAGCGGAAAAGTATAAAGCTGCGATCGTAACGAGAGACAGACGCCAGTCTTGAAATTCTCCAACGACGACGATATATTCGACGATAAACGATTATATCTCGGTACTCTGAGAGCGGAAGATAGATTTCATTTGATCTCTTTGGAAGTGATGGATGAAAGAAGAATAGCGCGGGTTAGGCCAGGTCAGGACAGGACTATCTCTTCGATGCTGACAAAGCGTTATATGCGCAGCTAGTCTGTACTCTCTGACGAGGTTAGCATTAGTTTACCGCTCAGCCCTGGTATCGTACGAATCCCTCCTACTCCCCTGTTTACCCGACAATGTACGTGTACTCGCGAATAAATTAGTCGGTCCTTCTCAAAGGGGACGGTTCCCACCTTGACTATCTAAACATCTTCTATCGATCGAATTCTGCATCTTGAGGCCGTTGCCGACCCTATTCCTCTCTGATATATGATTATAACATTAGCAGGCAATTTACCTAGCCATATAGCTGCTACCGGCAACAAACGCTTTACCCACTTTGGTTGTTGGATGTGCTTTCTATCGTACGCGTGCCTCCGAAACAAAATATAAGACAGGCCTGGCTTTGATCATGCCGCTCGAGCTGAATCGCGATAACTACGAGAGAACTGCCAAAGCTGCTGTTGAGAATATTAGTAATTTCAGTCTCGATGGGCTTTGTCCTTTCCAACCTCTCTCTTTCTCTCTCTCTCTCTCCTTCTCCCACCCTCGACGCATTATATTGTATAATACGAAGGTTGGAAGAAGCGCCCATCCATTTTTATTGTATTTCTTAAAGGAGCTATAACATCGCTATCAAGTATCATCGTTGCTTCGATAATTACGAAACCATCGAAGAAAATCGCTTCCACGAACATGGCCCGTATTACGTACGACGAAACAAGTTTTTCATCCATTAGTTGACGTCATTTAGTTAGAAATTACCCGTAAAACGACAAAACCAAGATTGGCCGTGCCAAGAGCAATGACGTCGTTATACAGAATTTATCCTGCATCGCGGCAATTTATAGCGTTCGGGTGACTTACCTAACTTAAGTACCTGAATTAACGGTCGCCCTTGCGATGTTTTCTACCTGATAAACTTCTCCCAGAAACTTAGTCATCCGTCGTAACTTTCAACGTGGGTTTTTATCGTAGTTTCGTCGTCCAAAGAATCATTCGTTCCGATACGCCGTAAACCGTAAACGTCAAAGAACGAGCACAAACGAACCGCACTGTGGAAGGGTATTGGATATCGGAGCCTGACGTCGGCCAAATCGGTCTCATCGCTTATACCGCGTTGCGGACTCTACGTTGTACCGTGGGCAACTTTCCATTAATCGCACTGTCGAGAATTTAGAATGATGAGAATTGTATAACAGTCGTCCATAAAGTCGAAGATCGAGGTGAACTAAGAAACGGTTAAAGATCAACGTTTAAACGCGATCGACAGGCCAACTTTAAAATATCGCGCGCATTTTTCCAAGAAGAAGAATAATTATCGATAAAAGTTCGCAGGTAAATGCAAAGTATTTCGGTAAGTTCAAAATATTTTATATTTCGGTCAAGATAAAATAGCCGATAAGACGCGCACGACTATACGAATTTTAATACATTCTTCATTCGTAAGAAACTTCTCGCGGAATTAAAGTCCAAGAATAATGCATTCCGAGAAATGAAATATTCAGGAGTAATATAACAAGGAAATACTTAGGCAAACCCGTACGGAATAACGCAAAATGTCAACGACATTTCAAGATTCCATGTAACTGGCGAAAATCTCTTGCCAAGAAAATACGAACTCCTTCGAGAAAGTGCGCTACAACAAATCAAAACCATCTTGAAGGATAAACGTGACGTATTCGCGTGCTCCCCTCTCGATCCTTCTCGCCGCGTAGATCTTCCACGGAACAAATCGAATTTACTAGTTCCGATGAAAGCGCGCATCCTCTCGTTCATACGTATGAAACGCGTATGTTTACCGATGTTGCTCGAGTAATCGTACTTCTACTACCACCAAGTCTCTCGCATAAAGCAGCGAAATGCACGCGGCACCGACCGATTGCATAAAACGATCTAAATTCGCTGCACGATTCGCTAAAATGATGCAGAATATAAATATTCGTACGAATCGAATCATTATCTTTTTACGTTTCATCGATTTTAAACGAATATCCTATTTCTTATATTTTGATATTTTTACATTTCGACTAGTTACCGTGAATCTAATAAATATTAAAATACGAAAGATTTGTTAATAATTAGACAAAAAGCAACATTACGATCGGTGTCCGATCGTTATCACGAAACAATATCGACGCGACGCGTTTTACTCCTATAATCGATATTACTTTTTTCGATATCGGACGAGCCTATATCCGTTTCTTAGACCTACGATATTTACCTTCGCGTATTATCCCGAGGAACATCGAAAACTTGCTGCTGTATGGGAAACGCGAAACTGCTGGGAAAGCAGCGGACGAGCAACGATCGCTCGTGCGATAAGTGGCATTTTAGAAGAATATCGTGAATTCGCTTTTTATCGTACATCTATTCGGAATCCTAAGAGCGCTTCGCACGGCAAAAATAGAATGGACGACAAATCTTAAAATAAAACGGCGTGTCTCCTTCGATTTCCATCGCCCTATGCATCTATCGGCTTGCGATTTTATTCAAATCTGCGTGAAAATTACGACAAATATAAACAGCTGTTAGACGCCATCGAAATAGTCAAACGGTACGCCATATATTGGTTATCGATGAACATGAATGTCGATCTATCTTCGATGAATATTCGTCAAACGTCTGCTAGGATGGACGTACATATTAGCTACCTATCGATATCTGCAAGTTCTACAAGAATAAACCTGAAGTATTCATGAGCAACGTATACGCGATCGAGCAGGTTTAGATTTTATATTGTCAAGGAATCTCCATGCTTTACCGAACGAGACTTTCGTAAATATCCAACGAATAACCCATAAATATTAATGTTATTTGTAAATTTACAAAAAGATTTTATCCCTGTTCTTACGTAATCATATAAAATCATCTAACGATGTAAGTTTTCGCGACTCACGGCTATCAACCCTCTTGATTCAGACCCTTGTTTGCTCTCATTCTTCGACGAACTTCGTCGAATGCAGTTTGACGTTTTTTCATTCGTCGATAAAGCCAGTGAATCCTTTCAATGATTTTTAAAACGATCCTGTTATCGATACGAGGCGGTTTCAAAGATATTCGAACAGCTCTCCTCCGTTCTGTGCGCTCAAACGAGGGTAAAGCAACGCGACGGCATCGGCGTATCGACAAAATTAAGCGGTACTCGCGCATAAATAGTAATTATTGGTAGGTTGTCGCGGTACAAACTGGTTTAAGCTCTTCCGTGACGGCTCGTAGAAGAGACGTGAATGCACGATCGGAGGCATAACGGTGCCGCAGGAGTCGACGATGCGGGAGCCATAACCCGACTCGAACGCGGCGATTAGTCCTGGACTACCCCCTTTGTTTACTCTAGACAGGTTCTGCCTGCCACGTTATTATAGGTGCATGTTTGTCCCCGCTTGATAGTCGGCGACCGTCAGCCTGGAATGCAACGATCAGCCAGCCAACCAACCAGTAAGCCAAGCCAGAGTTTTCTGTACTGCCCATCGACACACAAGATGCGTTCGACGTCATCAACTTTCTTCCCGACGACGGCATGCCGATAGTCCCCCTTCCTAAAGAAGTACGATGAACGATGACGTCCCTCGAAAGTCGAATTTTATCGGATGTATATCGAATTTATCGTCGCGCCAATTGGAATTTCTTCTGTATTCTTTCTTCGACGATGAACATATACGTCCATGGAATTTAATCGTTGCTCTGAATTCTAAAAATCGATCTTAAAACACGGCCCCGTGCTCTGTTCTTACAGTTTTTTCTACATCGTATTTTATACACTTCCATAAATCCAGATATCGTATATTTGAAATCGCAGTCAGGTAAAAGAATCGATAGTTTCGTTTTAATATTTTCCACGTTACTCGATTTTACAATTATGTATGTATTTCGTCCTGAATATCATCTTGATGGGAATATTTTACATTTTGTAGAGTGTAATCCTTCCGCGATGATATTCCATCACATTTTCGATAAAGAAAAGAATCACTAAATATCGTACGAACTTTCTCCTGTAACGTCTCATTTATTTATATATTGGGTTGTCAACTAAATGACTGCGGATTTTTCCGGTAGTTTCAAACGATAAAATTCGCAATCACTTAGTTGCCAATCCAGAAAAAAAATATAACGATTCGAGTATCTTTAGAATATTAAATTTTATTCTACTTAAAACTAAGTCAATGACGCACAAAGAAAAAAGCGTTACATTTATTCGATGAAAAATTATTCTTACTCTCTTAAACTTTTCTTATTACGGCGTAACCCTAAACTATCCTCCTATCTAACGACGGTATACTTTGTATGCATTATTCTTTGTAAGTATGTATCGTTTCGTTGCATTCAAAATGATACCGAACTATTATAGCAATATTACTTGGCAACCTTCGTCGATGATAATAAAAGTCGTATTATCCTTAATACGAAATGTTTATGATGAAACAGGAATCGTAGCCTCGCATGGTCAAGCGCGGCTATTTACTTATCGGGCAGAAACAAAACGTTTAAAATTTTAACGGTATTATTAATTATATACGTGCCAGTAGTATATGTAAACTTACGGTCAACAGAATATTATAATATTCGTTTCGTCGCTCCAAGAAGACAAACGAAACGCATCAATATTTTATGATAGTGGTGCAATTATCATGCGCACATATTCATCGACAATCGATATATGCGAGTCCATCGAATATCGATATATGCGAGTTCATCGAATATCGAAATTTCCTTATTGACGAGTGACCATAAAATATTTAATTTTTGTAATATAATTAATGGCTGATTTCGATTGTATAAACAACCATCGGAGCAGAGGCAAACAAACATAAATATACGTGATCGTGACAAACAAATACAATGATGTCGTTACCGAACGATGCAAAGCATTTATCGCTTAACGCGGTATACATTCTGATTTTCAAAACTACGATTGAAGTCAAAATGAACCTTTGAACATATCGCATTCTAATTCTAGATTCTTCGAGCCGAAATAATACGAGAAAAAGGATTTCAAAAATCTCTGAAAGAGTATGAAGATCGAATTTCTTTGATTCTTCGATTTTTTCTATTTGAACATTTAGAAACTTGGAATGTACATAAGTATAGTCAGCTTGACGCAACTTGAAGTTCACGGACTCATCGGTAACAAGTCGGCAGCATTCAAACCCGAGTGTTTGTCCAAATAATTCTCGATTTAGCAGCGTAATGTTTGAGCAAACCCGAGTAGGAAATGCCGTGGCTGAACGATTCCAAACGGAGTGGTCACTTACTGCAATAGTCGCGTTATTTCATCGAATCAACGGGATACAATCAAAATTCCTAAGCAAAAGAAAAAAATGAAAAGTACGTATCTTGATTCCATTTGCTTCGCCAAATGTTTCTACACTTCAAACCGTAAAAGCACGAGTGCTCCTAAGATATAAAACCTGTTCTTACGGTTTCGGAGCTTTTTCAGGCGAGTTACAAACGAACGCTGAAAGCATCCGACGAGCGACTTTAGACAGCGCGTTCGTTTCAGTAAGATTGATGATCTCGGAAACGAGAGGTACTGTCATCTCGTTGCGCTTGATCGTAAGATTTGATAAGATTCAATCGATCTATCTGGTACGTACTTATCGAACTTCGCTTCCTTCTCGTCGCCGTGTATTCGTTACAAACGTCTTAAAATCTTCGACAATGGAAAAATTGATTTAACGCAGTCGATCGGAGAAAATTTTCAAAAATATCGAATCTCAATTTTTCCTCTAGATTCCGACTTATAGAAAATTAAAGGGTTATCGCGTAGAGCGCGTACGACACGTACGAGACGAGGAGGAAGAGGAAGAGGATGACTACAGCATCGATGAGAATAAGTCGACATCGGCGATGACGACAACTCCGGAGGCCGCAAGACTAGGCATTGCAGTTGAGAAGAAAGAAAGGAAGAGAGATAGAGAAATGCAGTTTTTCAAGCGTTCACCCATAAAGAGTCGAAGACAAGGCTATCTCTAAATGGTTACGAACGGAACTCACCGTGCCATGTGTCGTATGCTCTTACGCTCATAAGTCTCAACGCGATCCATGGCTATCTTTTCGACGAATCTTTTTGCGTCTATGCCAGTGCTACCATTCGTAGATCGCACGCTTGTTGCGCAGCGAAACGGAGAAACGATCGAAATTATAAATGCAACGACCAACGTACAATGCTCGAACGATTCGAATTTTGATCTAAATGTTCAAGAAGTGATTTGGTTCGACGTAAATGGACATAGATGCGCTTTTATGCAGGCCCGGTTAGAAAAATTACTTCAAGACGTTAGCGCGGAGCAACTAATCTGCACCAACAAATTTTACTACGAGTAAAGCTCATTAAGGTATAGATAAACGACAAATTGATACGTACAAAGGCTCCGCTTGTTCCATGAGGATTACAGGGGAG
>JAITYT010000974.1:434558-444672 GCA_025433975.1 Liostenogaster flavolineata | reverse complement strand
CTCTCTCTCTCTCTCTCTCTCTCTCTCTCTCTCACTCACTCACTCACTCACTCACTCACTCACTCACTCTCCTTGTACATACACACCGATATTCTACACACATTATTATCCTTTAAAGAGGACGTAATCGAGTCGAGCATATACGAGGATAAAGTGCGCGTTGTGCTGACGCAGTAAAAAGCTTTTTGTACTTGGAATAAATATGTATGTAGACGTGAAAACGTTTTATTCGAAATTTCGCGTTATCTCTGCTTTTGAATGGTTGAAACGAGTAATATTTGCGGCGTCTTATATATGCTGCGCGATTATAACGTTATGATATTTGAAAGCTCGATTCGCGATGAATATTGATATAATACGAAATACCGTCGGTTATTCTACGATAATTTAATTAGCTGAGAAATGGAGCAAAGGAAGCAGCTTCTTATGACTCATTTTTATTCGATTACGAGATACGACCTCATAGATGAACGATGTATTTCGATACGCGCTTCACTATAATAAATAGATGACGAAGACATTTCAAAAGTAATAACGCGAATCATATTTAATGATTCTGTCGATGTCATAGACTCTTTCGATGTTACATTACGCAAAGATTGAATAAATGGACGACAAATTCAATATAAAATACTGATTCGTTTTAAATGTAAAATTTTGATTGGAAAATAAAATTTTCATTTAACGTACAATATTGGCAATTAATAATTTCGGCTTCTATAAATCTGATGCGTTATAAAATTGTATCACTTAACTATCTTTATTTAAATGTACTTTTAACATTCGTTATCGTAAAAAGGCAACACAACTCTTAGTTATTAACAATCGTTCGTTGGTGTTACTAGCGCGAATGTTCTCGATGTCTCAAAATGAGGATAAAACCTGAGAGAATAACACCAATACAGCCTCGCATTTTGACGGAAAGTTTTGTTCACGTCAACTCGGAATACCGGTGTCATTATAACTGACTCTGAAACCAAGCCGGTCTAACGAAGCCAAGCACAATGAAGAGAGAAGAAAACAAACGACGAAACCAGGAAAATAAAGCAACGAGAGCACCTTTCTGTTAAGAAGCGAAGAACTTATGCGCATCCCTTGTCGCCATTGTTGTCGCTTTCGTGCAAAAACCGCTTTTAATATAGATTTCAAATAAAAAACTTCACCGGCTAAAAAGAAGATCTATCGACGTATGTAATTCGTAAAAGGTGTAAAATGCATGAAAATGCTAGTTCAACGGTTTTACATCGTACGCGAACAAAGTTCTACATACATAGAACTATTTTATCGTACTTTTTATCTCATAAAAATATATACGCATTATTATAATTTATGTATCTGCAAGCTTTTACTTATGGTATGAAGCGGAATTATCGAAAAACCGTTGTGCCGTGAAAGATAAATCCTACGCTTCCGGTTCTATTTAAAGAAAATCCAAAAAACAAAATAAGATTACCAAGAGAGGAAAAGTAAAAATGAAGAGGAATTTTAATATAACACTCTCTGTATAAACTTTTCATATAAAATTACTTATTTGCTACATTGGAGAAGGATAAGTTACTCTGAGAAGTATATTTAAATATGTAAACGATTTATACAGATCTGTATTAAAATTTCAACAGATTTGGTCCATTTTGAAACCCGTAGCTCCATCTATACTTCCATATTGAAACAAAATTTAATAAATATACTATTCTGCGATTAATATAAAATAATTAATTAACGTGATATATTTGTCTTTGTAACTAAAAAACGTTTAATTGTTTAATTTATGCAGATATTTGTTTATCAAGCAAAATAAAATATATGTTTTATCAGATATAAATATTTGAATAAATTTCTGAAATGTAAAACTATCACGTGAAATTAAATCTAAGGAAGTAATAACATTTTAAAGGAAGATAACACTTTTTAACGGAAAAATGTAACTTCGGATGAGTAATGTAAGAATTACCAATTATCGATAATGGAATTTATTGTACTTTTCATTATAAAAATCTGTCTTGAATACTATCCAAAATTGAATGTTATCCGAAAACGTTTTTCTGTTTACAGACTGTATACAGTTACTATTAGTTTGGATACGCTTCAATTTTATTAAAATATACAAAATTCAGTAATCATATTATTGAATTTTATACAAAATATTTCAAACTCTTTTTCGCACAAAATAATGTAAAATATCAGATATATTAATACTATATTATTGATAACTAAATTTGTTTCTTCCATTCCATGTTGTGTTCCTGCTTTTATACTTCTGATAACATTCCGCGATCGGTAATGATGTACACAGAGCTCTGTGCGATCCTGAAGAGACTTTGATAGAAAATATTGCGAAAAATATAACAAAAAAAATTTGTTTTAATAATTAATTTTCTTTTTCGATCATCTTCTTCAAGAGGACACTGTGTAACGGTTGTTGGAATGTGCTGGCGCACCACAGCCGCGAGCTGTCATTACATAAATAAATAGTAGACATCATCTTTGTCTCTGTTTATATTATCATTATTATAAAAAGAAAACGAGATTTCACAAGGTTTAATTTCTACGTGACGGGTTTGGTAGTGTGTCTCAAAATCGAGATTCATGTATCCCAGACGGATAATATTAAAAAGCTTCGCATTGACGTCAACGCAAAGAAAATTTCGTGGAATACGAATATAAATAAACAGGTAGAAAACAACGTTTACAATTTATTCCAATATTATCCTTCGCGAGGCCAATAAACGTGTTACATGAGTTAAATAGAAGAAAATTTTGTACAGTTCCTACACCTCGTGGCCCGGAAACCGGGTGAGGACCAATGTTCTCCAGCCTATAGGTGGCGTGTCCAGCGTGGGGATGCTCCGCATCATAGGGACGAGGGCGTTACATATCTGTGAACCGCCAAAGTTGTGTCGGCATAAAGGGCACACGGGTTACCGACTGCGGAGAGCTTGTTGATATCCCTAGGACATGTCCACTTCTCTCTTTCGGTCGTCGTCGGAAACACAACGAGGACAAAAGCAGAGAACAGCTGCGCACGAATTCCTTGGCAGTTCGAATACACTATTTAATTACAATATGCCCATACACTTCGAAAGATGGTGAGAAAATGATTGATAACGCAGTATCTCGGTAGCTCATCACAACACGAACGCCAGTCCAATGTAGCGGAGGAGAATAGAAGCTGAGGAAGCAGTGAAAGCCGCTGCTTGTCGTTTCCACGCCTTCCACAGCTTCTGCTGTTTTACTCTACATCAGAACATCGGAGTTGGACATTTAGCCTTGGAGATATTAACTATTGGTTGGATCCCCTACAGTCGGTAATCTTTGTGATGTCAAATCTAGATGGCCATTGATGGTACCGACAGTTAAAACTGGTTACTGGCGACACCTACGCGATATTACTAAAATACTTCCGTAGAATGTTTATTGCACTATTTTATTAATATAATATCATGTATTATACATTTATTAATTCTGTTGTGTTCATAATGCAATACTGTATAAAACTGCCTAGCAAATACACGTATAAAATTATTTATAAAAATTATTCTTATCTTTAAACGCTAACAAGTACGAGTATAGCAATATTATAGTCCTACTTGCATTAAAATAATTTTTAATTAAACAGCTAATATATAATGATTTATGTAGCCTTATTACTTCACTGTTGTCTTTTTAATGGCAAAGAAGCTAATAACAATGCAATTATTAAATAAAATCAATAAATCAAACATCCAAGTACACGAAAATTAATACGAATTGAATTAGTCGATTTTAATTCCACGTAATTCTTTATTAGTCGCGTCGCGCGACGTACGTACCTTCGAACGATCACAATACCCGCAATGTAGAAACCATTGCGTTTTGCCCTCTATCGATATCCACGATGCGAAATGATATGTACCTTTTCACTCGATTTGAGAATTTCGTACACTCGCGCTAAACTTGCGATTGATTTAGCGTATTTTTAAAGATTCGTTTTCTCGCTGAATCTCGACGCAACCGATCGAATAATTACAAGAACCGTCGATGGTACACGAAATGTAAAAGAGGGTCGCGACGACCACGAAGAAAGATGACGACGAGAAAGGGACAGAAATTTCTGCATGACACACGATTTCGGATATCGTGGAAACGCATTATTCAGATTTTATATTCGATTATGCAAATTAATGTGAGCCGCATAAAACTGTCTTTGACGATGGTGGGGGGAAAGAAGGGAGCGTCGATCGTACAGGAGACCGATTTTTATGCTTCTTCGGAAACAAAAGTCTGCCGGCGCCAATCTCCTCTCTCTCCTTTTCTTCCTTCCTCCCATTCATTCTCTCTTACTGGGCTGCGATCTTTCGTCACCACCCTTTGCATGAACGGCGTCGTAACTTCTGGCTATGCGCCTCGATACAAGGGACAAGAGATACGTCTCGTGCATATGTCCCTTCCACCTACCTACTGCTCCGAATGACGAGTCGAAAAATATTGCGAGGAGCATCTCCAAGCCGCGTATCCAAAATTACTTCCGATTTGTCGTGAGAACATTTTCAATCACGCGACTCTATCGTTCTCAAGATCGCCTATGACTAACTTCGAATGTTTTAATAGAATCTAGTTATCGCTAACAGATAATATGAATCGACGATCAAGAAAAATAAATGCGATTAAATCCTGCAACTTCAAATCGTTCGACTCGATTGAACGCGATCCGCGCTTACAGACGGTATAAATATTCGATCTACCGGAAAATTTTCACAAACATTGTCATCTCAAATTAAACATTTACTCCTTCGACTGTTGCATTTCTACGTATGCGCTCGATATATACCTGAAGAGGTAGTCAGAAACAATGAAAATTATGACGATCGGTAAATATTAATTAATGTATTAAAAATGCATTAATTTCTTTTATTTCAAAAGTGGATAGAGTTTTTCGGTAGAGCTAATAGATCGTACTGTTACAAAAAATACTAGGTGGTGTGACGCATCCTTGGATTTAAAGAAAAAAATTCAAAAGAAACCGGAGTACAAAGTTCTTCGTTTGATGGTTCGATGTGCGCGGATTTGCACAACTAAATCGAAGACTCCTTAAAACGGATCGTGATTCGCAATCATTTCGAAGCTATTTCGAATGTAAACGAACGACGCGGCTGAACGCGCCTTCCGTGGAAACAAAAATGTTTCATTTACGTGGTAAACGGTTGTTAAGGCATTTTACGTTGCGCCGTTGGCCAATATCGCCCCCGTGACCGTTGTATATCGAAACGCGGTGTATTTAGATTGCGGTTGGTAAATCGAGTTGAAGCGTCGGTAGACAGCAAATGGAAGGAAAAAAGGAACAACGGGATTTTAACGAAATCGCGATGATGCCATGCAAATGGCTCGGTAACAGCTTCCGCGCCCTGTTGTATATTCCCTGTACCCTAGCCACCTCCGGGGGCAACTCGCCGCAGCACGGATCCTTTAACTCGATTCCATACATATTTTAACGCGCGCACGCGCGACGGCACCGCGCAAATGCACCTTCATTCAGACAAAACCGTAAGAAAATTATCTGATTCGTCTAAGCGTCATCCTAAATCGATCGTCAGTTTCTTTACGTCTGTAATTTTTCGTGTCTCGATATCTCGCGCTCTCTTTTCCTCTTTCGAATATCGCACCAAACTCCGAACATTCGATGAATTCAGACGATGAATTCTGAAGGAAGTCGAATCATCGTCGCTAGGCGATGTTTCGAAAATTCTTAAAATTGGTATAAGATGGATTCGAATATTGCGATTCCGAGTTTGAATCTTTCGAAGCTTTTATCAAGCAAAAATATTTCGTCTCCACTAGCAAGGAACCATTGGCTATTGTATTAATACAAAATTAATGTAAAAGTGTATGTGTAAATTTGTAGAAATTTGTAATTTTTCTATTACAAATTTCATTCTTAACGACCCAATATAATACATTGGTATCTAGGGACAGTAGGGAATCGAGTATTAAAATTTGACAGTTTTGCGAAACGATATAGTTCCATCGAACTAGACGAGTTCCTTGAGCAGCGAGAAGTAAGAGAAAAGATTTTAATTATGTCATCGAAAGACTGGTGACTGACCGTAACTATACTTGGCACACGAATACGTCCTTGCTGACCGCACTCTTCTGCATCGTCCACATTAAATTATCTATCGCACAATTATTCATTTATGCTTATTCGCCTTGATACACGCGCGGATCTTGAATTATTACCGGCTTAACCGCGTGCTTTTAATTCTAACATATTACCATACTTATCGTAGCGTACGAGCGATTCGCGGTCTCGCCGCGCACCGACCGACCGCCACTCGTCCTTCCCATACATATTATAGCGTTTCTTTCTGCCTCGAAAGATCGACTCCTCTTATATTCGGTCGCTATCTACAAAATTCGGAAATCTACCAGAACCGAATCGCTCTTTTCGTGCTCGTCCGCTAGTCCTCTCGCGTTACGTGCAATTAAGATGAATCAAGGGTGTATCGCTAGGCATAGAAACACGTACGTCCTGTTTTACGCGTGATTATTTTGAGATTACGTTACATTAGTCAAATTTCGTAGGCATTGGTGCATTTTTCTCGATCACTTGCAATTTTATTTTTAATGGAACGGAACAAGATCGATCAAATTTTCCTATCGATCGTTATCATTTTCCTTGGTCCAATGGAAAATAGTTAGACGCTAGTCGATCGAACGCAGCGTTTCGAAACGATGAACGTATAACTTTCCTTTAAAATGGCGTGTTCGATTTTGAGTTAACTCGACTGGCGCGTAGAAGGTAAAAGAGGCAGTAGTGGGCGAAGGCAAGGAACTCCTGCGGCGGTTGGTTTACGAAGGAGGCATATTTAGTACATAAATCAAAGCACAAGTGGCCCTAGCTCCAGGGTACTGGAAGTTTGTATGCTAATACAGGCATCGTGCATAGGGCGCCATCTTGACCGCGATTGAACGTCTTCGTTGGTAAATGCCTTGTGTTCCGAGATCACCAATATGGCACGCTCATTTTCTGCGCATTTTAATATCGTCACAAAACAACCGAAAAGAATAACAAATTTTTATTGATATAAGATTATGAATTTTCCTGCATGTTCTTAAAGAAACCATCTAAAGTTACAACATTATTTTGCAGAATATATTTTTAGAGAGGTATCGTTCCAAGTTCCTTATCAAAAAAACATAACAGAAGGTAACTTTAAATTCTTTTTCGATGTTTGACATTGTTCTATGTAATTATTTTGCTTTGCTCTAATTTGCCTTTTAGATGTACAAGTGCTAGTTTGAAATCACTCTACCGCGGCACGACAAGAGAATTAACACGATATCCACGAACCGAATCTAATTGGTCTCATGGTAATAGCGACGTGAGTTCAACGAGTACGTGCTGGATTCGGTCTGGAAGAGTATTCGAGCAAGTTCTTCTAAATACGCGCATAAACATATTCGCGAAAAGTAAATAACAGCGATGAACACAAATGAATGCGTTTTATGCGATACTTAGCGATCACGGCTATGTATCGAAGAAATCGAAGGTGCTCGATAGTTCAGGTTACGATTCAATTTATTACAAACTACAATAATTCAACATTACGCAAGTCAGATAATTTTTTACATACACATTTTTTATTACTTTAATCAAAATGTTTGGAGGAACCAAACCCGTTGTTTGCTTTAACAACGACGATAAAAATTGATTTGTTTCCAGTCCGTGCGTAATACACGTTACCTTAAAACTGCAAATTTTAAATTCATTTGACTACAAAACCATCGATGCATCGAACTTGGAAAATTCCGTCTCTTCGATAATTACGATCGGTAAAAACATTTCCAATAGGAGAGACGCAACGAGAGATAGACCTTGAAAGAAGGACGCTTCCTTGGAAGAAACGAGTTTATATGCAAATACAAGATGGAGTACGCTCTACGGAAGACGCCATCTTGACCGCGATAGCGTCTTGCGCGGTTGCGGAGAGGGTGGTAGAAATATTCTCCACGGTTGAGATTACCAATATGCCTGCGACACGTCGAGTCCATTCTTTCCCAGTAGGAACGATAGCGGAATGGAGTTTCCGTTTAAATCGTGCCCGCAACTTTGACCGGATTCTGCCGCTACGTGTATTCGAATACAAAGTTTTGTTCGTTCGTCCATAACCAAGAAGTTTCTACGAAAATTGCGCGCCAACTACCAATGGATAATATAATACTTCAAACGTAACCATTTCGTTTTACGTTGCTCTATGATTTCTGGTACAAATCTTATTGCATCGGTATCGACTCTTAATAACTCAACGACGTTGAAAGAAGAAACAACCATTTTTTCTCTTCCGTGCGTCAAATCGATACTCAAAACTCGGTACTTCGTCTCGTCTTCGTCCGAGCTGCTCCATCGTGATAGCATTGATCACAGCCACGAAAGAAGTCCCGTCGAATCAAAGGTGAACCCGCTTAGTTATAGATAAGACAAACGTTTCGATCAAATGCAATCTTCCGTTCGTACCTAGCATCGACGAAGCATCGTCGAGATCCTACCGGCCTTTGAACTAATCGTAAATTCTCGCCGGTCGAATAAGTGTCGTTATCGAGGCATCGCTCATAAAACTGGAAAGGTTAGCTCGCGCGGAATCCCTTCTTCTTCGGTAGCTTTCGAGACTCCCAGTTACGACAAACATTTAATTAAAATTGTAACGCGACGACGACGACGACGACGACGACGGCGGTGGTAACTCCACAGACTCCTCTTTTCTCCTTCTTCCTCGCTCGAACACCCTCGCTCGTCCTTTTAGCCCCTCCATCGGGGTTGCCAACGGGTTACGGTTGTTATGCGCGGAGCGTAGAGAGAGCGTGGAAGGAGAAAGAGAGAGAGAGAGAGAGAGAGAGATCCGCGTATCACGGTAGCGTCGTAAAGGCGATTGCCGGTTTGCTCCGCCGTGTTTCGTAATACCGGCATCTTCGTGTTCGTGTTACGACTGCCCGTTTTCTTATCTACCACGGTACGAACGTGTCATCTGCTACCGTCGACTCCTCCTCTCGTTCCATCTCGATGCCTCCACGCGAGCGCACCACCTTGCCACGATCGCTTAAGCCTCCTTCCTTCTCGAATCTTCCTACGATCCGATCGAACCCCGTTCGAAAAGATACCTTACTTTCGAACATCGATCTCCCATCGATTCGTGTTTCTAAGCGAACGCGAGAACCTCTGGCTAGTTCTCGCGATCCATCGGTCAATCCTTTCGTCTATTTTTCTTCGAATAAGATCACGCGCGACGTCGACGTTGTTCTCAACGTTCACGGCGATTTCTCGCGCCTTAACGAGAATCGCGTCGACCTCGTAAGATTCGAGAGGAGATAGGATGAGCGTTACCTTTCGTTTAGCCGCGTGGATAAAGCGTAACGTCGTCCTGACGAAATCGCGATAAAGATGCCGTACGAGATAAAATTAAGTTGGAGACCGAAAGCGAAGGTGGGTTCGAATCTATCCGAGTGACGGAAAGGATTGGAGAGCGTCGGGAGGTTAAACGCGTATCTCGTAGTACGGGCAGGGATAAGGCAGTCGAATCGCTATTTCCATTTTTCATCAGGAAGCGCCGTAATGCCAGGGAGAAAGCCGCGGTGGCCGTAGGTAGGAGATGGGTCACGAAGAGGGCGGAACGGGTGTTGTATAAAACCACTCGCGACATTACCTCCAATATTCGCAAAACGGATTCTCCGGCAGCTCGCTGCTTCGGTACCTCCCTTTCTCTCTCCCTCTCTCCCTCTTCCCCTCCCTCCCTTTCCCCGTACCCTTTCCATCCGCGATTCCTACCCTTCTCTCTATCTCTCACGCCCTCCAGTCCGTACCACGGCGCACAGCCGTGGTAATGAGGTGGTTTCAATTCTGGCCTCGGGGCACACCCGGCCCAAGTGTGTAGGTACACCAGCTATTGCCATGTAAATGTCCAAGCGAGAGGGTACGGGACTCGAGTCGAGATTGATAGGAAGAACGAGGCGGTTGCGTGGCTAAAGGCGGCACTCCTTCCACGGTAGATATCTCGCAGGCCTTTCAGTTGGCTCAGACGAAAACGTGCGTGTATTTAAGGCGAATCCCCGAAGCCGGAAGAAGCCGTGCTTTTCGCTTATACGT
>JAITYT010000974.1:404315-430418 GCA_025433975.1 Liostenogaster flavolineata | reverse complement strand
AAAAAAAAATACAAAGCGACATTGGAAAATCTCTACTTGCAAGACTTTCCATACATTTTACGTAACTGAATTGCTTATCGGCAATCCTTGACGACATTTCTCCAATGGAAGAGATAGTCGTGTGTTACAATCAACATTCCGTTTAAACAATTTACCGAATATCGGACAAATTATAAATTCTTGGTTCCGAGTTCTCTTCATAGCTAGGTCCTCCTCGGCTGACGGCCGCCTCTCGTCTGAGCGTGTCACGGTGAGAATTTTATTATATTTTTATAAACGACGGCAATAGGAACTTTCTGCGCGCGCATCCTCAAGCGCCGCCGCTGCAGCCGAGCCGAGTCGCCGCTGCATTCACGGTCCCTGAATGCAAATCCTATATACACGATACAAGTATACATACAAACTTTCAAACGCGCCAAAACAAGTTTTCAATAAATAACAAAAATAAATTATATTTACGTACGTGGTGTACAAAAAAGAGACTATTCGCAATCTCTTAAAAAAAAAAGGTCTGCAGTGTTTATACGAACACAGTCAGATTGGCATACTTTTCGATGTCGTAAGATTATTCACGAACTGAATCAGACGAAGAACTTGATTTTTAACAAAAGTTACTTATTTCGATGAAGACTATCGTTTGGTAACAGATTCATTTATTATATAACGATTAAAATAAAGTTATAATCGATAAATGAATAATGAATATATTTGAGGAAATTTGGCTTTTGAAAGACAATTTGGTTAAAGGAATGCTATCGTCGAAAAACCCAATTTAACGATACAATAAATACGACACGAACACGATATCATCGTGTAAATTGCGCTTTGTTTTAAAATACATCGGACAAAATTATATTATAGTTTATATATAATTATATACGTATAACTTGTGAATACTTACCCGACGTATCGAAGAGGCAGGAGAGACAACGACTGGTTGGCAGGCCTTCGGTGTTTCAGCGCTTGGAAGTTCCGTTCATGATTGTACTTCGTTTCACTGCACTTCGCTTTATTGCACTGCACTACGCGACGCGACACAAGACACGCGTTGGAATTACGAATATTATTTCACGCACCGATGTTCACGCGTCGATGATCGGTTACGAACTGATCTGCTTAGGATCGCTCTAAGACACCTTGATCGACAGAAATAAAGAAAAAGAGAGGGCATCGTAGTTCGATGAATTGTTATTGTTGTCATTTTGACAGTAAATCAATTATAAAAACTCCTAGGAAGACTCATTTCGTTTCGTTTTATTTTTGTTATCGAATAGCATTTATATAAACAAAAAATGGCCTCTGGTAACTGAGTTTTCACGGTTAATGTTTTTACTTCAAAATAACAAAAAATATTTATCGTCGTCGGCAACATACGTAGTTACAGCGGTAGTTCAAACGAAAGCTTTCGTTTCTTCGCTGCGTCTAGGCAATCGACGCAGCTGCATCTCGAACGAGATATATCGTCCATCGCGTTTCTCGAAATTCTTCCAGACGACGATATATGGGCACAAACGGCGATTTCTGGCACAAAAAGGGTTAATTACGAAATTCGAGCGACTCTAAAAACGCGAATCGACGGCCCGCGCGTGGTTGCCATCGTAATTTTGGACGAACAATTTTGACGCGATCGCCTTCCATATTTTCGGCCCGCGGAGGGTCGATCGGTCGGTCGGTCGGTCGGTCGGTCGGTCGGATCCATAAGTATTTTCTCAGATTGAAAAGCTTTTCGCATGAAATATGGGTCAGAGATATGGGCGCAACCCTTCCTCGCTTTAATGGAATTAGTATTTAATGCCAGTAGTACGCGGAGAAAGAGAAACGACGATGGAAGAGGGAAGAAGAAAGACGGGACGGCACACCGAGGGGGATAAAGATTGAAGGGAGAGGTAAGAGGGGTCGCGGCGCAAAAGGGCGTTCTAAAAACTAAGTGGATCCCATCCTGGTGCTGCCTGGTGGTAGTGTTGCCATAGAGAAACGAGGAGAGACTCGTTTACCGGTATTGCCTGGCAAAAAATTTACAACGAGACGCCGAACTCGCCGTAAAAGGACGAGAACGAAAGTTTCCTCGTGGACCGGAAGAAAAAAATGTTACGCTCCGCGGATCGAGGGAGAGCGAAACAAAGGAACGAGCGCGATTCCTCCCGAAGCATCCTCTTAAATGGCCACGACGAGCTTAGCCATCGTATAGCGCGATTAACTCCTTCAACGAGCTACGAATACGAGTGCATTCATCGAGACGAACTTTCGTTCACACTTTATCAGCCGCTGTCACGTACACTTGACTTGACAGCGATGATTGAATCGAGAAAGGAGAACAGTGAAAGCAATTGTTTCTCTAAAAATAGCATCTCTATACATAACAACTTTTCTATAAAACATTAGGTTGTTTGGAAAGTCATTTCGTTTTTTTATGAAAAAAAATGTTATTTTACGTTATTTTTGTTTTTTATATTGTTTTAACGAACAACCTAATATTTTATAGGAAAGTTTTTATATGAATATAATATATACGCTATTTTTAGAGAAACAATTGCTTTGACTGTTTTCCTTTTCCAATTTATTATATTATACCAGATCGTTTTTCGTTAAAATCTTACGATCAAAATTCTACTAAATTTAGCAAAACCTTCGCGACGCTCGCCGGCGCTATCCTAACGACGATAAAATAAACGTGCGGCCGGTAAGGCGTTAATAAACGTCGCTTCGAATGTTTTGCCTCCACGAGAAGAAGAAAGAAAGGACGGAGCGCGCTTCCTGGGAATATCGACTCCGCGCATCTTCGAGCGAACGGCCGACGCCTACGTACGCGCGGTACGATCGATTCTCGAGCAGTGACGCGAATCGATTGGCGACCATCGTGAATTCACGGCACGGAAGGACACGGTAGGATTTTATTCTCGCGGGCGAATAAAATCGGCGCGGTCCGATCGTTGACCGATCGACGTCGATGACAATGAGCCCAACGTTCCGTGGCTCTCGAGGACCGTTAACGACAGTTCGTAGAATCGTCGTTGAGATCCGTGGCAGAGGATTCGCATTGTGGCTCCGACGTCCCTCGAGCAGAAGCGACGAAGCCGAGGTTGGTTCGCACCCTATTGCCTCGCCGCGCCGACACGAACGTCTCAATTAAATGTATACGAGGCAAGTGGGGTTGATAGAGCGTTCCGTCATAAATATGAATTATCCGCGGTAAACGCTCCCCCGAGGTTCCACGAGGGAACGATCGAACCCGACGGAACGATCCTCGCTATCGAGATGTCCGATTCTCGAGAGTACCGCCTCGCCTCGTCGTTGATAATCGTCGTGACTGGAACCCTTTCTGTCTCCGTTCGCGTCCGGAACGTACCCTTCGCCGGTCGCTTCGTCCTTCTCTCGTCTGCAACATTAACAAACCGAGGAATAAGAATTTCTTGTTTTCTCGAAGACGCGAATACGCATAGACCTTCCCTCCGTCGTAACTTACGACGATGTCCTCGCGCTTCCGACCACGAGGGCGACGATTTTATTCAATCATTCTAATAGAAAAGTAACGTAGCCTCTTACCGGGAAGGTTTACCCCGCGTTGATACGCCTTACGACGCGCGGAAACGCTTATGAAGTATGACGACGCATTTTAGCAGATTGCCGATGGTATCCGCCGTCGCGATGAAGCGGACTCGAATCCACGCTGCGAAAGAAACTTTCTTCTCGATGGTATAGATATGCGATTCGATTAGTTCATAACTTTTCCGTAAAAGTATTCCATGGGCGTAGGTGGAGGTGCTTTTCGGTCCGGAGCAGTCTGAGTCGATTTACCCTAGCGGAGAGAGGTGTCTATCGAGTGGTATCGAACGCGTACAAAACAGGACGATAAGGAGAGCAACTCATAAATATAAATTTCTATTTCTTACGAAGACCAGCCGCCAGCTCTGTCTTTCCGATTATGACGCAACTTTGCAAATATACGGGGTAAATGATAATAAGAAGAGCGTGCTTCTTTCTTTACGAGTTAACAAAGACGAAGAAAGATGTTAAGGAAAAAAGATACTCCATGGTAACTAAAAATCTATGGATATTGAAATATCGGCGAGGTTTGAGCCAGTCCTCGTCGATATTTTGTCACGCACCCTTCAAAATATCTTACGAGTCTCTTACGAACTCCATCTTGTAACTATCGACATAACGGGAATGCACTCACGCTCGATGATCGATTCTAAACGCAAGTAGGACTTCTTCACTTTTTAATAATAATTCGGAGAAACCATGACCGAAATCTTTCGTGCGATCTTTTCCATATCTCGTGTTCGTCGACAAAAAATGACAGAAGAAGAAGCGTCCGTTCGCGAAAGAATGGATTTTCATGGGGATCGATGGCATTCATTCGAGCAAACTCATCTTCGCGAAGGCAAAAAAGACGGAGGGCCCTTTCGAATCGGTACGCGCGAACCGGAGTTTGAATCGGAGGACGCATTAATTTCCGCGAGCCTGCGGAAATCTGTGTTCGGGAAGTCCTCGTGCCGAAGTACCTGTCTCCGACTCGCAATTTCACGAGGTTGCTAGGAGAAATGGTTCGGGTAACGCGAACGGCAATGGCGGCGGAGACGGAGGAGGAGCCGAAA
Organism: Liostenogaster flavolineata; assembly: GCA_025433975.1. NCBI lineage: Eukaryota > Metazoa > Arthropoda > Insecta > Hymenoptera > Vespidae > Liostenogaster > Liostenogaster flavolineata. The sequence continues at coordinate 425,820 of JAITYT010000974.1, read as the reverse complement.
GAGGACCGGGAATAGGAGCGAGCGGAATGGAATGAAAGGTGGCGGTACGTACCTACGTACGAGTGTTCGCACGTAAAGGACGACCTTCCACCACCGTCTCCCACATCGCTCTGGTTTCCTTCCTGCGCGGTAGCTAGGTACGAAGAGAAAGAAAGAGAGAGAGAGAGAGAGAGAGAGAAGCCCAGAGGGAATAGAAACCAGCTCGACGATGGTGAGGAGTGTGACTGCACGAGTCCCAGGAAGCGTGTGCTTTGCTAACGATGACAAACGGTCCCGCTCTAAGACGCCATATTTATGCTAATCCGCACGGGTGGTCTGAGACTACCTCGAACCTACCGAATCTCCGTCCTTCCTTCTTGCGCTATCTGCGTCTCGCGTATGGCCCTGCATCCTTTCTTCCTCTAGAGTACGCCTCGTTGGATGGAAGAAAGAAGAAAGCAGGGAGCTACGTTCTTTCCAACGATGGAAGAACGGAAAAAGATTATCGGTCGATCGGTCAACGAAAATAAATATTTTAAATACGATGTCGCGCCATAGATATCTCGATAACTTCTCCAGCTACGAAACGACTCGAACTCGGAGGTCCTCGAATTCGAAAGTGATGGCCACCGTGCGACTATCTAGCGAGACTTCTTGCTACGGTGCGAAGCGACTTTTTGCCGTTCCCCATTGTCGTTTCTTCTCTCGTATGCTTCATCGCAACGGCTCTCCCCTCTCCGTCGTCCTCTTCGTCCCCTTCGGCCCTCCGTGTCTCTTCCACTCTCACGGAGAATATGGATCGGCCCTGACAATATTGCCGTTGGAACCACCCCACGTCTAGTCTTATGATATACGCGGCCGCATTTCATATATTCAATTGTTTCCAAGTTTTCGGATCCATTTGTAAGATTAAATTTGTAATGCGGAGCTGCTGCCTCCTACGCCCTCTCTGCTCCCCCCAACCCCCAACGCCTTGCGTCCTACCCCCTACGCCACCTTCCTGCGCACGCGAGAGTTGGCGCATATGGCCAACCGGCCAATTTCCACGCGTCCTCCAAGTGTCCCTGTAGTCGTGACTGTCCGAGATTTTCCCCGAGAAGATGTCGGACGATTTCTATTGCTCGCGTCGTCCTAAGTCCGCGCTCGATAGATTCGAAAGAATAAATTCGTCGAATACCCAGCGAATTGTGCGTAAATCGAGATCGACGAAGGACGAGAGGAAAAATATGAACGATACGATAATACGAGGTAAACGCGGAAGAGAGACGTGCCGGACGATCCATCTCGCGATCGAAGTTCAGGAGAACGATTCCGAGTGGATCATGCTTAATTCAAGGGCTGTCACGGGCGGTGGCGAACCCGGAAGAGCTATGTCCCGCCTATCTCTCAGGTGGGTCTCTCGATCGTCGCCGTTTATCGCCGTCCTGGTATTCATCGCGCATACGTTCCGCTCGTACTCGACCCAAAATCTATGGTCAAAGCGGACAACGTATGCCGCCGTATAAGTTATTCCCGTTAACAGGCCATTTTCGGATTGGACGCTCCTGCGCTTCGGCATATGGATCGTCGCGGATTGACCCGCGGTATTCATCCTCTAATGGGATTTTCATTCTTGCCATTTCTCTTGCGGACTGGCTGCCAACGAAGTTACGACATCGGAGCGTAACGCGCCACCGCCGTTGTCGATGGACGATCCCAGCGGCCAACGGTAGATTTCGACTCTTTCGAACTCGGTAATTACTTCGTTCGCGATCAAGTTCAAGCTCGGAGAAAAAGAAGGACTCGAATTTCTATTGGAGAGCGTTTTTTACGAGTCGCGCTTTTGTCGAAGCGGCGGTTGGCAACTTCGCGCTCGTATCCGGAACCGACAAATAGACTTCTCCAACGAGCTCTCGGGATATTCGTCGCGCGCCACGCGCTTCGTTTTTACTTCCACGGAGTAGACCGTATCTATTCTCGTCGTAACTACGCGATAATGGACGCGAGTGACGCAAGACATATTAACCGAGTGCTCGTGGTCGTAGCAAAACGTGCTCGATAAATCACGTAAGGCTGTCCAATTGCGAGTAAACGTACGTTTCTTGGTTTGCGTTCGCTCTCACCTTTAACGCTAAACCTACCGGTTTGATCAATTTAATGGGTTCCGCGCTCTCGTGCAACATTTATGCGCGTAAGCGTTGTCGCATCGCTATCATCCTTCATGACTTTTCCTAAAATATGCCTACGATGTGTTTTTCGGTATTCGTTTCTTTTTATTTATTTTTTTTTTAATTTCCAAGCAATAAGGAAATACAGCGTGAAATCGAAATCTTGTATATGGCCTCTGTGTTTTTCAATATACCTGAACCTCTAGCTGGAATAAATGTCTGGATCTCGTATAGAGAAATAACAGGAGAATTTTTACTCCACTCAACCGTAAAATTTGCCTCCGCGTATGAAAAATCGCGAGAAGGAAGAAATACACAAAGATCGTCGATAAATCTAAATTTTAAACGATATTGTAAAAATAATAAATGTATATTTGAGAATAAAATAATTTGTCGAAGATGCAACGAAGATTAATAAGATACTTTCATCTTTACTTCTACATTCAAGTTTACAATAAAAATTATATAAAATAAATTGGTATCGTTATTTTATAAAAATCGATTATTATTCTCGTTTAATAGTAAAAACCACGAGGTTCTTCTTAAAAACCGGTCATCCTACACGAAACGTCGGTAGATTCAGTGTTAGCAAGAGCCGTTGAAATCGTTGCTCTTATTAGAACTTCTTCAAGGAAGAATTTTTCACGCGTACCTTTTGAAAATATCGCGAGTGGACGAATTTCGAAAGCTCGTCCGTGGAGATAGAAACGTCGAGATGGTGCGCGTGCACGGGCGACACCTTCGTTCTGGCGCGCTCGCGTGGCTGGCCAATTATACACGCGAGCTTTCGAAACTTTCATAAATTTCGTCACAGAGCGAGCAAATGGCTTCCGGTCCGACGGTCGGACATCGTCGATAACAGGCCACGTCGCCAGGGGCGAATTCAATATCGCGATTCGCACCGCTGTCGTCGCGGCCCCGTTCTACCGACGCCACCCCCGTCCACCCACCGACCGTGCACACGTCCCCTCACGCAGGCGCGCGCGCACACCCCTTAGCTTTGTCCCACGCATTGTGCCCAAAAGTTTACAGCAAACCGGCGTAGGTAGCCGCGTCGTGCGATTACCATATGAATTAAAGTAATGTGATATACGGTCGCGCGCGAACGCCATTCGTTGCTGAAGCGAGACGACCAGCTAACGAGAAGACGGCTGCTCCGCCTCGATTTTGTTCGCGGCCAAGGCGCTCTTCCTCTCTTCTATTTTCTTTTCTTTTTTTTTTCTTTTTTCTTTTACCTTTCTTTCTCTCCTTCGAAGAAGAAGCGAATAGCGAGAAGAGGTGGAGAGACGCGCGCGATAACCGGCATCGATCGCATTTCGTTCGATCGCGATCGCATCTCGCTTTGCACGCGACCGTCTTCGGGCCTCCAACTATCGCGCGCACCCACCGTATCTTCCGCCGCAGACACGAATTTGTCCCATTAGGAACGGTCCGGCGAAGAGGGTGAAGGCGAGAGAGGACAGGGGATATGTATCTTTTTCGTGGATCTTTCGGGCGCAGCGCGACACCCAAACGGACAGATTCGTATCGTATCGAAAACGGCTGGCCGGTTTAAAACAGTCGGCGCGTCTCCCTTCCCCTTCCCCCCGCCTCCCACGGACACGGTTCGCGTCCCGACAATTTCGAAGCAGTTTGTAGTCGATCGTGTCCCTCCCCCTAGCACCTACCGGGATGGACCGAGCTAACCGATTGCGGCTATCGGTTTGACGGCGCGCGTACCACGCGACTCCGCCTTTCTACTCGTTGCGATATCTCCATCGCAATAAATTCACATTAAACTATACGCCGCTGCGGCCGCGACTTTAATATATCCCCCACGACTCTCCCCTGTCCCCCTTCCTCCCACACTCGTGCGAATATTCCCGCGATACGCAAGTTGGCATCGTCCTTTATCTTCGACCGTTTCCACTCGTTCCAGTCGTCCTTCTTTTACGATCCTTCGATTTCTTTCTCCAGTCGAAAGCACCGGAACGTTCAAGTCCATCCCTCGAGTAGCACGCTAACGAAATCGCGAATATTACTGTTAAAAATTAATTACATCGCACAGTGCGCGTGTACGCACACGTATCCTCGGTTTACGAGGAAAACTAAGCGTCTGTAGCAAGTATTAACGGCAATACGTAGTTAGTTCTCCTATCTGCAGAAATCCCTCGAATAACACAGTTAAAAATTAACTACGTTACACGGTACTTACGTACATATACATGTAAGACTATTCTTTATACAGGCTGAACAAAAGTTGAAACAATTTCCTTTATTCGTCAACTATTTACATTTACACGTAATTATATCTTCGTTTAGATCTTTCCTCGACCTATCGTCGACTTACGAGGAAAACTGACTGTTTGTAGCAATATGTACTTAGTTCTCCTATCTACGGACATCCTTCGAATAACACGGAACCAATTAACGAATGTTATTTTAGGGTATCCATGAAATACCAAAAATCATAAAATAACACGGTTAATTGGTTCCGTGTTATTCGACGGATGCCTGTAGTCAAGGTCTGTCGCGGCGTTCGAAAGGTGAGGAAACCATCGAGAAGTATCTTTCGTCTTGGTGCGCGTACACCGTTTCCGGCGTGCGAATCCTTGAAAAATGGTTGGAAGAGTCAACGTTTCTCCCGTTCCGAACGAATCCGGCTCGTCGTATCGCGTCGAATTTCCCTAATCCGACGTGTCAGGCGTGTAACGATTAACGTGTTAAAAGCAGGTAGATACGAGGTCGCGTGGAATCAGCGACGAGCTCTGGCATTCTACCGGCACAATGGCCGGTATAAGGCTCGGGCATTAATTTCTAGTAATTATCAGAGGTGTAATTCACTCGGGGAGGGTCGCGGGTCGCGGGTCGCGTCCGGGGTCGACCAGCGCGTGTTAACGCCGTTGTTATGCCCCATTATATTGTCCTACCTACGCGCGCGCACCCACACGCCCGCCTACGCTCGCTCACACATCCACCCTGCGAGGGAGAAGCAATTGCGGCCAGACGAACGTTACGGCGCGCGAAAAGGTTTACCGTGCGGTCTGTTTCGAAAAATTAAGCGTCGCGACCATTCCGCCTCTCGTATGTTTTTCTCTCCTTGTTCACGCGCGCGCGCGCGCGCGTCCCCTCCCCGCCTAATCGTTGGCGAACTACCGTTGCCTCGTTGAGTCCGCGAAAGGGTCGCCAAGGAATGGGATTCGTCGAATTGGCGAGTACGATTTATCGAATTTAATGCGTCGAAGAATGGAAAATCGTTGTTTGTCGTTACGTCGACGTGGAAAATGAAAGCGCGGGAGCAACGTAAGAAAAATGGCGTCGAAGTGAACGAAACGAAGTAATACGAAATCGGCCGTAACGAAGCGTATCGAAAATTGATAAAATATCATTTAATCCACCCCAACATCAGACGCGGAGATAGCATTACTAATTTATTTAAATGGACTTATCTTTTCGAAGACCCGATAGAAATGTAAATTGGAACCCCTCCGAATCAAGGGTGTAATGGCATGAGTAAGATAAAGATATTTTATTGCTTTGCGGTCGGACATATTTAAGCAGGGTCGGAAGTCTTCTTTCTCCGTCAAAAATGATCTAACCGAGCCGCCGTCTCCTCGTATTTTCTACGACGGTCTACCGATGAGAATCGCAGCTCCAAATCGAATTTTAAGAGCGAGGGCGACACGCGTTCTCGTAAAGAAGCTCGGAACAAAATGCTAGCTTACGACGATGCTTGTCGAGAGCCTTGTGTATATATTCTGCGTTTTTAAGACGAGGATAAAAAAATCGATGTCGAAAATCGAAAAATAAAGGATCCTCGATTTCATAAAGAAATTCCTTGACTCGCGTCTATTTGCAAGCACGTAACCAGTCGGCAATCGCATTTTAATCGTTCCCTTTGATCAGCATCGTTTGTGAAATTTAATTCGTAACCAATTTTCCAGCGATGCGATAAAACTAATATCGGAAGTTTCATTATTTTCAAATACTTTCGCGACAAACCCCGCGCGGCTGTATAATAATTGATTATGGATTAAATAAAATTTTTATCTTATCGAAACAACGGCGTTCATTTATTTATTACAAAAGAAATTACATTATTTTAATCGGATTCGATTTATTCAAATTAAACAAAACGAGGGTGGACGAGCTAAAGAATATTATCAAACGTTTAAAGCCGCCTTGTTTCATCGAATCGAACGATTCTTGAAAAATGATTTCCATTTCCCACCTAAGTGCTGCTTCCAATACGCATCGATCGTCCAAACGCGCGTGGCTCGTCCCTTCTTCTTAAAAGATTTACCACGATCGAGTTCACTGATCTCTCTCGAGAAAATATTCGTCGAATCGTTCCACGATTTTCGGTAACGAAGGCGGTTCCGCTTCCGTTCGAAGTAAAACAAAATTTCTAAAGTATATCGGCACTGTACGCGAAATAACATCAACTCGATGAACGGCAATCGCGAGCGCGTGGGGAGCATCGATTCGAAAACTTTTCTCGTATCTCTTCGTAGACCGACAATCGACGTCATCGATAAAAACGACGAGCACTGTATATTCGAACGCGAATACCCTCCTTCTCCTCGAACGTATCTTCTTCGTGCTCTCGCCCACCGCGTCATCGTCGACGTCGCCGTAGTCGCGAGAGAGTGAGAGCAAAGAAAAAAAAAGATACGAGTAGTTGCCAGTAGCAAGTAGGATAAAACAATAAAAAAAAAAAAATAGTAGGCACGCACCGGCGCGAAGTCGGAACGGTAAAGCAGAAATAGAAAGAAGAGGCATAGGGATGAAAGGATAGAACCGGAGCTGGTGGAAGTGGCGTAGGTGACGGAGGGGTGGAGCAGAGGGGTGCGTACCTCGCCACGCGGGCAATAATTCGAAACAAAATGTCAAGCGGGCACCATTGTCGGGAGGCGCGGTGGTGCGGTAGGCGCCAACTAGCGCCGACGAGAAAATATCGTCGACGGTAAATCAAGGTGCTCTGCCGGCAGGAGCGAGAGGATACCGGGCATGCTAGGAAGCGGAGGAGACGGGGGATGAGGCGCAGGACGAGGAGGTGGAGGAAGAGGAGAAGGTGGCGCGGGTGGAGGCGCAGAACCAGCAGCCGGAGAACGAGGAGAAGGCGGAGGAGGAGGGCGCAGAAAGAAGAGGAGGTGGAGATGGCCGGGCAAAGACCGAGAGGGAGGATGGAAGTGGCTCCGGTAGGTGGAAATCTCTCTCCTCTTGGAGGTTGCCTGCCTGCCTGCCTGCCATCCACCGTCATCGGTACCTCCACCTTCGCCCCTATCACCGCACCACCCTCTTCTGACCGCCGCAAGCTCGCTTTTTCGCTTTTTCATCCTAACTTCCTACGTGACTTCTCGTTCGTTCTACTACCGTACGATCGACGTCGTAAATTGCCACGTTACTTAACCCTTTCGAAAATCCACGCGTTCAAGGCCGTCCTCTTTCATTCCCTGTTGAAACGCGTCTCTCTTCGCTACGAGGTAAATCTATCGTATCGCGAGTGATTTTTCTTTGTTCGATTGAATTAACGCAAGATGCAAATTTATATTAAGTCTACCCGGAGCGTTCTGTCGTTTTTGAATGAAGAGAAAGCGATACGTTTTCGATAGATCAATTAATTAATATTCACCGAATCATATAATTTTGATGGTCGTTGATCATCTCTTCTCGTACATCTCGAGCACATGCGTAGACATGCAATGGTCGAAAGAGTCAATGTTGAAGTTTATGATGACACTATGTGACGGAACTTTCCGGTAGACCTAATAGTTTATCCGAGATCGTGAAAAGATGTTGCAAGAACTACGTTTGGATGGAAGTCGCGGAGAGAATTTTTTTTGCGTGGAAGCGCGCGTGTGAAAGTCCAAAGCGAAATCAAAGCAAAAGCATATGCCCTAGAAAAACGTCCGGCTGTCCTGGTGAAATCGTTTAGCGACGCCTCGTTGAAAACCGAATCCTACGTCGGAGATTATCGTGAGACCGACGTAAACTGCGTGTTCGCAGTCAAGTTACATAATCGACGGGAAGACCGTGACGAATCAAGGAATGCAGGGGTCGCTGCTCCTGTCGGTTCGTTAGTATCCATAACGATCGTCGGAGTTAGCCAAGGGGATGTCTTTGTTCCGTGCTCCTTTCGATCATCGAGTCGATCCTCCTTCCCCCCGAAATCTCTCTCGCTTTCTGTCAATAGCGTTTGGAAATTAAACTCGATGTCTTCCTCGTGAACGTGACAATCTTGGCCGAGTGGTTAAGGAGTCTGACTAAAAATCGGTTTTCTACTGAAAGCGTAGGTTGTTCGAGTTTTATCGACGCAAAAAAAATCTAATGGCTTTCTCGCGAACAAACGGTAACCCTTTCACTGCTAAAGGCGTATATTTACGCCCTCGCAAGCCGTCTACGTTTTTCTTACTATAACGCTTCAATTGCTTTGCCAATTGCTTTTGAATTTATCGATCTATGCAACATAGTCACCGCATACCCGCATTTGTTTCAACATTGTTCAGTCAATGTCTTCGTATCTTTCGTTTCCACTGCTCTCAGGTTGGGTGAAAGGTGACATAGGGAAAAGCATCGTGACTCCGATTCGACGAAATAAAATTCCTCTTAATCTCGGTGCGTTCTTTCGATCGGAGAAACGTATCGACGCGCGTCTACCAATTCGCATTCGGAAACGTGGAAGACGTGACTCATAGCGAGTCACCACTCGTCCTTCCTTTCAACATGCGTGAAATAATCTCGTGAAACGATGGCGCGCAAGGAGGAATCGGAGAGAAAAGCGTAGAGAGCCGCGAAGGAGGAGGAAACTGCCGAAGGCGAATCCGCGAAGAGACAGCGTCGTCCATTGGAGCGACGAGGTTAATGTCTCGTAACGCGAAACGTCGCTTAGCTATTAGCATATCCGCGTCCAATCGAGGCTCACGTGCCGGCCGCTCCATGGCGAATCGGCCCCGACTATGACGTTGTCGTTATTTCGGTGACAAAACAAGCATGCGCGCCGATTCGCAATGGTAAGTATCGCTAACGAGGGTGGGAATCGAGGGCGAACGGAACCCAAAAGGCAGGATTGATAATGCGACGTTAGAAAGAAGGAGGACCCGAAGGCGAAGGAGGGAAAAGGAGGGATAAGATGCGCGCCAGGAAGGAGAGAGAGTCCTGAGGGGGTCCTCGCCTCGATTCGCGAGGGATGCGCTTCAGCCTCGTGTTACTCATCTTTATGGAGCTCGGCCAGAGGGTAAGTACACTTATCGCTGCGTGGGGTGGTCGAGGTGACCGGGTGACCGGGGTGGTCGAGCTTAAGCCCGGCCTCGAGGGTGGTAAGAGATTGTTTGTCGTATTGCTCGTGGTTTCGACGGGCTTAGCCTTACCCGTTTAGGGGATTCCTCTGCGGTTTTCTCCACTCGACGAGAGTGGGACGAAAGAGATAGAGCTGGTTGGATCCCTTTGGAAATCCTCGACCGAAACTCTCGATTCAACAAGTAATCCGAACGAACGGTGTCCTCTCCTGGTCCTCCTCTCGCTTTCGTCGATTAACGCGACGCTGCTTTTCCTTTGAGGTTGGCAAGATGGAAGAACGAGAGACGGAGTTTTCTCGGTAAGGACGATCGAGAAAAATGTCCGTCGTCTTCGTTGGCAGAGAGATCTTTGAAAGAAGAAGGAAGTTTGGCGCACGAGGTCAAATAAATGCGTACGATCGTATGAAATACGTCGAGAGGCGATTATAACGGTAGTGCTCGATATGATTGCTACCACAAGCCGATTCACGAGTAAGCTATAAATCGATTCGGCCGACGGAAGTCAGTAGTGGGCGGGTGGAAGGGATCTCCAAGTGGCTAGAAATTAATCTATTGCCCTGTAATCGGCTTCCAATGAGTTAGCGTCCAACAGACGAGAGGAGAAGGAACAATTTTCGCGAACTTGTAATCTCTATGAGAATCGGTTATCGTTCCTTTACGATTTCGGTCGCTGTGCTTTCTCGATTAATCAAATCTTTAATTACTGCCTCCTTCTTTCGTCCTGTTCGAGCTTTTTTCTCTGTGACGCTTCGCACATTCGTATGGATTCTGTCGAACCACGCGACTAAAACGAAAGGAGTTAAATAAAAATAAGAGAAGCGTACGGACTCGTTTCGTCGTGTTCTTTAAAAACAGAATTAATCGGGTACTTCTTTGCAAGAAAAGAACTACGCTAGCCCCAAACGAACAGAACGAAGTAAGGTTTTGCGAAGATAAAATACATTTTTCAATATCACGGATATTCTTTTATTAATTAACAACGAATTCAAATACATACAGAGTATATGTACAACGTAATATGTACATCAAGGCAATACAACGCGATACTGCCATAAATAATTCTTATAAAATAAAACAAAACTTTAATATTCTTACGGCTAAGAGATGGATAATTTACACGAGCTTACGAACCTACGAACCTTAAAGACGATTCTTTTGCGATATCACGTAAGTTAACGAGTGTCGTGGAAAGGACGATGCTGAAGTTTTTGAATAGGGGGATAGAGGTAGGAGTGAAGAGACGAAGAACGGGAGAGATCGAGAACGTGAGAGAGAGAGAGAGAGAGAGAGAGAACGAATACGACCTCGCGACAACATCGAACGCTTCTTGTCGCTCGATTCAATTTCGTCGCCTTCGATCTCTTACGAAAAATTCCAAATCGCGATCGACGATCGTTCGACTTCACAATTTGTCGATACGATAAACGTATTCGCTTCGAACAAAGAGGAGAGACCTACAGCGAATATTTACACGCTACTGTAATTATTGCTGTACAGAATACTGTAGTAATTTATCCTTATTTCTATTATGCGTTTTCTCCGCTTACGTTTCATTCCTCGCGGCGTAAATCCTCGCATCGAAGCTACGAAAATTACCATCGAACACTCGGTAGAAGTCAACACCCGCAAGACCTTATATTCCAAAATTCTTAAGATTTCTCTTACTTGGAAATATTCCATGCGCAACGATTAATCGATACCACCAAACACGAAATATCTCTTTCGGCGCAAAGAAACAATCGATCGATCGATTATGCATTTTTGTAGACGTTTTAAACGGCCCTTACGAATAGAGTAACTTTTCAAAATACGTTTACGCGGGTATATTCAAAATTCGCTCCCATGAACAAGACGATTGACAGGAGTAAACCTTACGCGTATTAATAAAATAGTAGCCGACGGATATTAGCGACTCTCTCGCCTATCTATCGTGTTTATATTCAACAATTTTACGGACATACAAATTTAAGAAAGAATATGTACAGTGTTTATCGCGATCTTGAAAAATACCTTTGATAAAACCTTTACCTAAACTTCGCTATAGTCGACAGCAATTTTTTCTTCTTTTATTCGTACTTCGTTAAGATCGATCCAAAGATCAGATCTATCGAAAAGTTCCGTCGAATGAGGTTATCAGTAACGATGGAAATTATATCGATTAATATCAAATAAATATTAATTATTCTATCGAAAATATATTAGCTACTTTCAATTCAAAACGGAGAGAACTTTTCGGTAGACCTCTCTTCGTATCGGCGTCGTAATCATCCAGCGACTGAAAGGATTATCGTCGCGGAAAGAAAGAAAACCTGAACCATCGTGGCAGACGTTCGACCCTATGTCTCTAACGCGTCCCATCGAGAAGACGAAGGCTTTGAGTGGTGACGGGGAGGGAAATTTCATGGAGAATCCAAAACGAAGCGTAAATACGCATCCGACGGTCGCCTTCGATGCCCTTCGTCGTCGTCGACGTCGTTGCCGTCGCACGGAGCCGAGGTCGACGAGGTCGCGTGTATTTAAAATCTCGAATACGTGCCGGCTGATTCACTGTTTGAAGTTAAATGGAGTGTAAATGGCAGATAACAAACCGGCACTGTTTCCGATTACGGCATTCATTGTTTCCTACCATTATGCGCGCTCCGACGATTTGTGTGTGACGCGGGATACGGTTTACGATCTATTTATTGCCACCGCTCGAATCTCCCCCACCAACCTCTCCCCCACCCTTCCTGGCCGTCATCCTCCTCGATACCCGTTGCACCTGTCCGCTCGGCGCCCTCTACGCGCCCGATATGATTTTTCGACGCCTACGAGATGCGTAATCGCGATAGGAACGCAACGAAAAATATTACGAGAAACGCGTACCTTCGGAGTGGATAGCGACTCAGGGCAAATTTACGCCGAGGGAAGAAGGTAAACGATTTCGAGTCGCTAAGATTATTTACAAATTTTTCCTACCTAATATTGACTAGACAGGGAATGTCTCAGTTTATAGCGAATGTCTCGTAAAGATAAATCTCGCTAGTTACATCGATCGTTAATGCCTACAATTAATTTCGCAATGTTACACGTATACGAACGACACGAATCCGTTTGTACGATAGGTACGTTTTAACGTCGCAAAGGGGTGCGAAAGTCGATTTTCGTCGGTGAGGAAAGAGCTAATTTCTTACATCTTTCCTAGCTAAAATTTAACATACCTACTGTAATGTTGCCATTGACGGATACGCGTCTCCTCCTACCTTTCGAACGAGAGAAATTAAATTCCATCTACCGACCACCCATCGTTTCGGTGGCGTGAGTTCCGCAGATCGGTAGAAAGACACTCGGAATAAAAATGAATTTCGTTTCTTCGCCGCGCAGCGGAAATAAAAAGACACGTCCTACGATCGTTCGAACCATTACGCTTGGAGGGTAACGAACAATCGTGAAACGCCAATGCACAAGCCCGATTCGTCTGACCTCCTCGTCGCCAGTGAGTCGATGCATTCCTCAAAATCCAACGATATCGTATAACAATGAGAAGGGGAGTCGAACCGTCGGTTATCAAAGCGATATCCAGCGGCGAGGACATCGTCGTCGCGCATCGCTTTCCCTGCCCCGATGGACGGTCTTGTGCCTCGCGAAACGACATTAACCCCTTGACGAACAAATAAAATGGAATTCGATGCGTCCGAAAAATGCCATTTAATTTGACTCGAGTGAAGAGTTATGGAGTTTGTTATCGTTACTGTTACCGTTGACAAGATGGAAAGGTGTAAAGCAACCGAGTGAAATAGCTCTTGACGAATCGTCAAGACTCTACTCGTCAAACTCTACAATGGCACACGAAACGAATGACGAATCCTCGTACGTCGTCGTTGTAGGTCAAGGGGTTAAGAGTAAAAGTGAATCTCGTTTCTTCGCCGCATAGCGGAACTAAAAAGACACGTCGAACGATCGTTCGAACCCTTCCGTCGCTGGAAGGTAACGAACGATCGCGAAACGCCAATGCACAAGCCCGAATCGTCTGCCCTCCTCGTCGACCTGCGAGTCGACGAATTCCTCATAGTCCAACGATATCGTACGCCAAAGAGAGAGGGGAGGAAAGTCGAGGCGTCAATTCTCAAAGGAATATCCGGCGGCGAGGACGTCGTCGTCCGACGTCGCTTTGCGACGTCACTTGCCGTGTACCGTGGTCGCGCGTCGCTTTACCTCCACTTGATCGACGATCGCGTCGCTTTCCTTGTCCTGATGGGCGGTCATGTGCCTCGTGAGATGGTGTCTCTCGCGGAAGCTCTCGTCGCAAACCGGACACCTCAGCTTCTCCTCCCTCCGCCTTCTAGCCGCCTCCATGGAATTCTCGTTCTTGTGGTGGGATCTCATATGGTAGACCAGATCGGACGTCATGCGGAAGGAGAGGTTGCACTTGGCGCAAACGTTTTGCGCCGGTAGGGCCAGGGCGGCGAAGGAGGGAGGTAAAAGGCCAGCCACGCCAGCGGCGGTTGCTAGGAACCTTGGTCTGGCCAAGGCCTCGGCCATCGGCGGGAACACGGATATGGGATTGTACGAGAGATTGGGATAGACCGGTGCCAATTCCGGTCGGAAGCTCGACATCTTGGGACTGGGTACCTTCGGTGGATGGGCGATCTGGGGGATCTTCAGGTTCTCGAGGAGACCAGGCTGGGCGGCCTCGGGACCCACCAGAAACGGATAGGTCGGTATCTTGGTCGGGAAGGCGGCGTACTTGTAGCTGGTGCTGGTGCCGCCGGTGGTCGTTGCTGCGGTAGGTAACGCCACCACCGGGGGACTGACGCTACTCTGATAACCCACTCGATCGTCGGGCGATATGGAGGATCTGGGAGACGACGTTTGGCCATCGTCGTTGAAACCGTTTCTCTGAGAGGCGCCCAGATGGACCTTCGTGAAGGCGCTCCTAGATTCCGCGTGTCTCTCGGACACGCACGAAGAGAGTCCACCGTCGTACATCTTGCCGCAGAGCAACGTCGGATCCACGGATTCCGGACAGACTCCGGACAGGATCGAGTGCTGCAAGGGGAAGACGGGTGGACTCGGACTTTTCCTCGGACGCGTCGGAACGTACCTTCGCGGCTCTACTTCCGGCAACGTGGGCGTTACGGTTCGAGGCGACGCGTAAGGCGGACTCAATGAGTTCTCCGTGCAATGAAGGAGTCTCCTTCTTTCTTGGGGACTGTGTTCCGTCTCGTACTGCTGTTGCTGCTTGACGGTGAGGTTCTGCGGTAGCCTCTCCATATCCGGCACCAAAGCGTCGCTCCGTAGGAGCTCGCGCGTTCGATCTTTCCTAGTCGACACCAGCCTCAGCTTCTCGTTTTGTCGACGCGCCAAGTTCTCGTCCGGCGCCACGAGGAACGCCACGTCGAAGGATCGCTTCGAGGCGCGCTGAAGAGGATAGGAAGCGTCCGGTGACGCGTCCACGCTCGCCGATGGACTCGACGACGCCGTCGTTGACGTCGTCGACGTCGCCGGGGCGGCACGGTCGATGCCACCCGTGCGATCTTCCATTGTCATCCTGCTCGTTGACCGCGGTCAGCCTGCAAACGACAATCGCCTTCAATCCGACACCCTCCCGTCCTCCCGAGTTTCTCAACTCGCCATAATATACAATTTCCATCGAAACCGATACAAAACGCTGGACTGGAGAAAAACTCGCTACACCGCGCCTTCCTTGCCCGGCGCACTCTTTTCTACCTGTATCACTGTATCGCGGCTCCAACTAACGAATAGATAATCTAATCGAAACCGGGGTACCATTGTTCGAGAAATTGGAAACAGTATCGAAAGATTGCCGATGAAACCCGAAGAAAATTGACAATAAGGACGCGCAAGTTGAATCGATTATCGCAAACGCATGATAATTTCTTACTGAACGCACCTATCGGCGCTTACTTACGACACCACGTGACCGACGAGTCGTTTCACCGACTAGTTTCGCGCTCCTCCGTGCCTCCTGTTTTGGTTATGTTTTCCGACGCATTCCAACGCACTGACTTCTTCTTCTTCTTCTTCTTCTTCTTCTTCTTCTCTCTCTCTCTCTTCCTCTCGAACTATACGTACGCGCGAACCTCGCGAAACTCGGTAGGGTACGAGGAGTCTCTCTCCCGGTCGTCCTACTTAAACGTCCAAGTCGACGGCAGCATCGTACGCGCGTTTCTAACGTTGGCCGCGTCAAAGTGAAAAGACCGCACGCGCAACCCTCGTATTTAGGGGGTAAGCGCCGCGCTCGGCGTGACTCGGCTCGCGAGTGGAGGCGGCCGAGGGTGGCGCCGTCCAATCGGCGTGCGTCGACGCCGATCCGAGGGTGGAGCGAAGGAACGGGCCGAACATATTCGGTAGTCGGGACGCGTCTGCTAGTCCCGTACAGACCACGCCTACATATTTCAGGTTCGACACATGTGCCCGGGATCGTCGTGTCGGACGATGACGTCGACGGCTCTTTCCTCTTCTGTCCTCGCGCCCGCGTTGCGCAACCTTCGACGCGGGGGTGGGGGTGGGGGTCGAGGAAGGACTCGCCGCCGTTAAGGAGGGGGAATCGCCGTCCGCGAGTAGGGGTTAGAGTCGCGGTTGGGTAGCGAACGAAGGCGGGTTGTGGTGGCCGTTTCGAAGCGAGAAAGAAAGAGGATGAAAGAGGGTGAGAAAGGGTGGATCCGAAGGGAGGCTGGAGGAGGGGGGAGGGGGACAGAGCGAAACGCTGGCGGTCGGGACGTCGGACCTGTAATTCAGCCTGACAAACGATCTTGAATATTTTTAACGCCCGTTCGTTGGATCGCCTCCTTTTTTATGCTCGACCTGCCCGGACGTCGGATGCCATCGGACCGCTCGACGGCTTCGCGAATGAACTTCCGGTTACCGATGTTTCTCGTTCACCCATCCATCCATTCGTCCGTTCGTTTGTTCGTTCTACGTCGATCGATCGGCCGGGTCGTGTTTCGATCGTTCTCGCGTTTCCAGTCCTTCCTGTAGGATTTATCCGCTCGTATTTGACTCTTTATTGGTCAGATAGGTTTGGAATTATCGGGCTACGATCGAAGTTGGAGATCATTGGACGGTGGAATTTGCGGTCCTTCGAAGATGTACGCGAGAGCGCGATCGATGCTCAATGATAGGACCGCGTCTTCCACGGTGGTCATCCAGCTACGGTGGAGGGCAGCTCGTCGCTAAAGAGAAATGAGCCGTGCTAAATGGACCGCGTTGGACAGAAGGTTCCGCCGCGCTCCGTAAGGGATCATCGCTTTGAGGATTATCTTCCTGACGAATCCGTCCCATTTATTGACCGTTCGATAAGTACCTCGATCCTTCCAGGTGACATACGGCCGTATCGAGAACTACACCCTCCTACGTACGCCAAAGCGATAAGTCCGTGTTTTCTCTCGCGTAGAAACGAAAACTTTCTTCTTTGCGTGCCGTACTTCTCGAGGAAATCTTTACCGTGATGTTACGTGTGATTTATTTGTGTTTGCACGACGTATTTTTTCTTTTCATTGGCAAAGGTTAATGTAACTTTAGAACGGAAGAAACGATTGGTTATTCCTGCGATCGTCTCCGACGTAAAGAAAATATCTCTAAGAGTTTAAAAAGTATCGAAGTAGTCGCGGAGATAGTGGCAGACAGTGACATTCGCCGTATATACGTCAGTGGTTACTGCTACTATTGGCCAGCCTCGACACTTGATGCAAATGGAATGTTTCGTGGAGTTTGAAACGCGTCAAAGTAGTCGCGGACGTAGCGACAGACAGCAGCGTATACGTCAGTATATAGGTCAGTGATTACTGTTACTATTGGTCAGCCTTGACACCCGATTTCATCGATCTTTTAAAATTTTTCCTTCCGAACGAATATCGTAAATTTATAGATAAATCGTGAAAAAATAATGACTTTACATTTACATAACACGCTGGAAGATTTCTCGAAAATAAAAGTATTAATAATTCCTCACAGTCTACTTGTTCGCGTTGTTCAAAATTTTCTTGTTTATCTGTCAAATCAACGTACTGCGATCGATCGTTTTATCGCAATGTATACGCACGATCTTAGCGGTCGAAGGATTAAGCGACGTTAATAATATCCGCTATCGAGGATTGAAACGGCTCCTGTGCTCGGCTAAGGCAATAGACGATCAATCATAAGCCGACGCTCTCTCAGCCGGCATGTGAGAGACGTCGACTTTTTTCGTGATTCCCGAGGTTCTTCGATTCTGCAGGGAATACTTCGAGGTTAAAGGACATTAACTTCTTGATTGAGTCCACAAAAAGTTGTAACGACTTTTCGATTGAGGTCTTTCGTTGCGGCGCAGATTTCGCGAGCAAATGTTCGCAGTAAGCTTAATGTCTACCCAGCTCCAATACGATATAACAATAAAAATAATATTTTACAATTAATCTAAAGTGGTTAGCTTCAAGATTATCTGCGCTCGTATATCGTTAGGCGATCTCTCGAATAAATTCTTTTCTTTGTGTTTTCAAATTAAATATATCTGAAAAATATATTAATTCTACATAAAAATAAATATCGCTCTTACCGATTGAAATCGAAGATGCAAAACGAGTAACATGTTACGATTAACTTTACGTTATAGGTATACTTAAAAAGACAAAGCGAAGAATACGCGTGCTTATCAATTATGAAATAAATAAAAGATAATGATATTCGTCTCCCCGTAGAAACGACATTAAAAGATATCAGTGCCACCCAGTCGGATTTAATCCTAATTGTGAAAGTCGTAAAGTTTGAAAGAGTCATTACGTCGATGTGGCGTTATATGAGCGACGCACGTTGCACCGCGGGGTGCTGCGAAACGTCTCTATATCTGGACACAGCCATTCCTGGATTATGAACCATATTTATTGCCGATCGTAAGGTTCTGCTCCTGCAAAATCGAAGACCACGACGACGACGATATCGACTGTACCGATCCCTAATACGGTTTTATTGGGATCTTGACGCAAGCGATCCCCATAGCTACGTCAATCCAAATCAAAATCAAACTTTCAACCCTTTTATTCGACTTTTTTTCTCGAGCGCGAAATAAATTCTACGGTCGACCTTTAAAAACTAATCATCGAAAATTCATCGAACAAATAAATCGATCTATGAAATAAACGAAATTAATACAAAATAATGGTCACGCGTTAACGATTCCAGATCGTCATTCGCGCCAAGAAATTCGTAACATTGTATCGCGCGATTCTTCCTGACATCTGTCTTCGTTATTGTGCAAATCGAATGGAAAGATGCGCAGGTTTGAACGATTCTTTCGTCGAGTTAAACGCAAGAGGGTCGGTCGAAGATCGGCACGTGGCAGACACGTGCTGACTGTTAACACAGGCGAGATGCAACACGCGCGGCAAAAGCAGCGACGGCGGCGGTGGCTACGCCAACGAGGGGAACACCTTGCGGGGTAAAATGTTCCCGATCGGATGCAGTTCGACGCGACGCAAATTGATACATCTTCGTAAAAGAGAAAGAGAGAGAGAGAAAGAGAGAAAGAGCTTCTTTCTGGAAGATTAGGCAGTGCGACAATAAACGAATTTATTTGGATTACGCATAATTTGAAGGATCCGTGCGATCTACGGGTGGCGAACGCCTGTCGCGCCATGATCAGTTTCTCATTCAATGACGCGTGACCATGTACGAAAGTCGATTGCACTCGGGAAAAATAATAGAAAGGCAAAGAGAAGCGACGGACTGTTGATCTACGATTGTTTCGAACGGCATCGTTGCGAACAAAACTTTCTCTCAAAGCTACGTATATATTTCTTCTTCAAAAACTGTTGTATTTTTGTTTCGTTAAATCCAATTGAGGTTAGTAATACCGTTAATAAAAACGCTATATGCCTAACCTAACCTAACCTAACTTAAGAAGACAAGGGTAATGCGACGAAACGTCCATATTGAGTCTTGTAGCAAAATCGATCACACCTTGCATGATCTTCTCTGGCGCCCTTGCCTAAAAAACAGTTATGTCGAATATGGACCGATGTTAAATACGTACTATTTTTATTTCGTTGAAAAAATATGCCATAACCAAATGACAATTAGAACGTTAACAGAAACTCTAGATGCTGGTAATTGGTAAATAGAGAATGATTTCGTTTTTCTCTAAATTCAGCCAAGCTAGAGAAGGTAAGGCTTCGATTTTGGCTACCGTTTGTCTTGTCGCAAAATCGATCGCACCTTGCATAATCTCCTCTCGCGTCCTCGCCTGGAAATCGGTTATACCGAGTGCGGATCGATGATAAATATGTGGCCGACGAAGGGCTTGATGAAGAGAGATCGTTTATCAATCACCCACTAAACGCAGCCCCAGCGTTTCGTACAGCTTCGCAGACTCCGTCGAAAACCTGCTCGGTCCTGCGCCATATTTCACGGAATCATCGTGATACTCTCTCGCTCTGGTCGCTCCCTGCTCCTCTCTCGAGCGGACTCCCGACGTACAGTATGCATCTACATTTAAAAGGCAACGATACACGCGTCGCTTCTATCACTTTTTTAAGTGGTACCGGCAAAAAAACTGGCCGGGTTGCAGAGATCGAACGATATCTCGCCGTTGTCATAGCTCCGTACCGTTATTTTATTTGAAATAAAAAAAGAACGAAAGAGCCGATTTCATAACATCATCGACACTCGGAATTTCATCGCAGGCACGCTTTGTTATAACGATTAGAGCAGATGCCACCGATGCAAATCATTTTCTTCAAATATTTTCTAAGGAAAAATACATAATTTTTTAAGGATACCCTATGTACTTCTTTCGTTCTTAATGGCAAATGACATACAGAAGTAAACGAACGAAGAGTATTATCTGGTTACCTACCAACTTGCCGCGGTAGAGAGAAGATTGGTATTTCTAAGAGAAACTGTCAGAACAGCGTGGTTCCACCCAAGTCGCTGAGAAATTGAATGTGCGATGAGTTCGAGGGATTAGAGCCATACATATAGAATGAATCTGTGTCTTTGGAATGGCTTGACTTTTCGTAGCGCATAGAACTCCGTCTAAAAATCCAAATACTTTTTCTCCCTCGAGAAAGTAATTACCGTTTTCGTATCGCAGCGATATTCCGTTGGGAATTTGATTTCTTCCAAAAGATTGAAACTTCAACGAAAAGATACGAAAACGAAAATCAAGGAAAATACGTTGAACGATGCAAACAATGTTTTTAGAAAAACCTCTTAAAAGTTGGCGCACTTATACGATTTACGATCTTACTTGTACACAATGTGTATATACTTGTACATAATTGCACGTATCGTGTATTTAAGTAATAAATGGAAAAAGGCGAAGTATCAAAAACATATTTTTACGATAATAAATATCAGCGTGTCAGCGATCGAGTTTAATTTGAACTGGAATATCAATTACATTTTGTCGCGATCGCGGAGCTGAAAATCTCCCCTATTGCGAGCATTGCAAAAGTTATAAATCGCTAGGCGAAGATTTAAGACGAAGTTGGCGTTTCTCGAGTCGCTCGAGACGATCGAAACGCATCTTATAAGCGTCTTCTCTCCGTTAGGAGAGCACGACGCCGCGAGACGTCTATCTTCCAAGGAGTACGAGTCGAAGTTTCCACCCGGAACCTTCCAAGGCTCTCTTCTCTCTTCCGACTCTCGTTGGTATAGCTCGTTACGATATCGGCGGGCGTCGTCGAGAAATTTAATTCCAAGTACCTCTAAGATGCCGTTGCCATCGGCTCTTATCTCTGTGCACACGGCGGTGTGCTCGCATGGCGTCATTGCTTATACGCGTTACGTGAATACCTTACCTAACGCGCGAGAACGTCTCTCCACCCTCCTCCATATCCTCCTCCCACGGTATGCAGAGTCGTCGCGCTCGCGCGTTCTGCCACCGGACGAGAAGGAACCACCACGAACGCCTACGATCTACTCAAAGGAGGGAGGAAAGTTAAACGCGACTTCCAACCGGTCGTTATCGTACGGCGCTATCTCCCTATCTCCTCCTGCTGTCTCTCTTCGTCTCGAGACGATCGCGAGAACTCGTCGAATTTAAGCGGCAAAGTTGCCGGCGTCTGTTGCGCGCCTCCTGAAACGATCGAACTGTCATCGACGACGAGACGAGAGAGCATCCAT
>JAITYT010000974.1:389423-404224 GCA_025433975.1 Liostenogaster flavolineata | reverse complement strand
CTCGTCCCGAGGGAATAATTATTGTAATATCGAATTTCGCTCTCTTACTCGCTNCTCTCTCTCTCTCTCTCTTTCTCTCTCTGTCTCTACGATCCGCATCAACCCTAAATTCATGGAAAAATTGTCGAAAGTGGATGGTCCGTTTCCGACGCGATTATTTATCCGAAAGATAAGAGAATATGCCTGAAGAACTGAAGATGGCTTTTAGTCTAAGCTGCGAGTCATGGGACATAAACTTTATTAATGATCGTAATGGCGAAAGGAGCGGACGGGCCGCTTGGATCGGACAAGATCGTTCTATCGGAAATATTTAAAAAATGTTTCGTCGTCAGAAAATTAGGGAAAGGTCGTTCGTCATGTAACGTCGCGATAATAATTCGGCGGGTATTCTAAGTGAAAGTCCTGAGTGCAAGTTCGTTCGTTGAATGACGAATCGCAACTGCATCAAATTAACCGAGACGTCTTAACATTCGTACGTCGTTAATCATAACGCTGACCAAGCCAAGTGGAAACTCACGTGTTCGAGTACTCTTCGGGACATTCGGTTAATGTCGATTTAATTCGTATTGATGATTTCGAGCATAGCGTTGCGTCGAGACGCTTTCAAAAACAACGATCGCATAACGCGTCATTACCCGATTCACGCGAGGTGTCCTTCGAAATCCCCGTAAAAGATAAGCTTCTACACTAACTCGATCAACGAATTGCCGCTAACGAAACATCCATCTAAAAGATACCTTTTAACGAAAGTATCGATCTCTTTATCGTATCGTGATTATTTGTCGTCCAAAATCTCGGCCAAACTCGGTGGAGAATATTTTTCGAAAAAAGTCAAAATTCGTTGACAGGAAACCTTCGGATAAGAAGCGATAGTCACGCGGCGGAACTACGGGTGTTCCCGATCGCGGATTCACGAAAAGGCATCTTTTGTTCGGCTGACGTTAAACCGGAGGAGTTCAAGGAGTCACAGGGTACGTAGACGGCAGCTTCGTCGACAGTTTTACGGTTATATTTGCTGAAATCTTATTCGACTAAGGGGATGGCGGGTGGGGAACGAGTGAACAGGGGAAGGTTCTGCGTGCTCTGCCAAGGATTTCCCCTTGGTCGTACGCCGTCGTCGGCACCAACGACGACGACGACGATCAGTGACCAGGGCAGAGCGGGAGAGGGTGGGAACGGTGGTGGAGGACCGTCGGGGATGGAGTTATTAGAATGGTCCGGAAAAGATGGCGCGGAGTCGCTCCGTATTTTTATACTGTATGGCCACTGCTTTGCATAATCCCGCACTTAGCTCGCTCGTCCCGAGATGCCGACTCGCTATGCAGATCTCTCTTCTACCCTGAAAACCCAAACCTACCGAGCGTTTCGCTGTTCCAACGAATGATGGACGACGCCCAGAACCCGTAGGATCCTGCTGGATCCACCGAGTTCGACCCCAAATCTCCGGCACCTCTCCTCCTTTCCCTACCAGCGCCTTCGGGCATGTTCCTACTACCTAGCGCTCGTCGCACCTCCCTCCCTCCCTCCCTCCCTCCCTCGCACTTCCTATCGGCAACGCCAGTTTCTCGAGAGAACTTGATTCCCGTCGTGCAAAATAGATTCCCCCGACGGCGCATTTAATCGCGTTCGACGATTCGTCTTATCCTTCGGCCCCGTCTCGTCCTCGTCGCCCGTCCTTCTCGCAACTCATCCTTCCGTCTTGCACTTGGATGCGCGAAAAATAGTAATGACGTCGCGCGTACACCAGCGAGTCTCGTTCGACATCGTCGCAAACACTTTCGTTCTTCGAATTTGGTATACCTGTGACTATGTATTCGAGATAAGATTTTCCAAGTCTCGACATCTTTCTCTTAGCTGGCAAGAACGTCGTAATAGGACTACTAGAGTATATTAATCGTTTATCGAAAGATCGTATGTGGTGCCAATAGTGGATGTGTTAAATGTAATAGTACAAAGCGGAGATGTGGACTGTAAGTTTGTGTGTAAAAGAAAACCAAGCTTTTCTTGGTCCTGATGGAGGTCCCTAATTATAGGGAAACACCCTTTAGGGTTTACCTAAAGGTATGGCGTTTTACTCTAACAAGAACGATACGACACAGGCAGGCTTTTTCATTTAGCGATCTTTAACAGTGGGTTCGCATCAAAAATTAATTACATCTCGGTCGATACCGTTACCAGATACGTACCATTTTCGTACCGTCGACTTCTCTAGTGTATTCTTGCGAATATCGAGATAGAAAAATCCCTCGTTCGCCCTCTGCCCGATCGTTCGTAAATCGCGCGTCGAATCGCACCAAGTCGATGCGCGAAGATCTGTATAGAATCGTCAAATATTCCTCGAAAGGATCGTCGAGTGCGTTCCCTTCTACGCTACCGAATCCCAAGCGTTACGACGAGCAGAGGGGATCGGCGTTACGAGATACGACGTATACCGCGAGTAGACGAAGACGTGACATCGAGCCAAAAGGGAAACGTCTGGGTTTGGTTGACCTTTACCACTGAATTGAGTCGTGCCTTTCTTCGCGCGTCGAGGAGTCGCTCCTCGCTTCGCATTCGTATGCGTTTTATGCGCCCTAGATACCGTTCGAAGCGTCGAACGAATCGTCCAACGACATGTTTTCGAACGTATTTGCAAATCTGAAAATGCTTCCGACGTCTCGACGAGGAAGTCTCGCGTCATTTCTCCTGTCACTCTTACACGATCGAACGAAAATATTCGACGATCGCTAAAATCGAAACATTCCTTTTCGACTCTAACAAACGCGGCACTATTACGAATTCTTAAATCGTCGAACTAAATTTTAACGTGCCTTTAAAACAAACGAACGAACGATCTTGCGTTCTTTCTTAAAAGCGAACACGCTAAAAAATGGTAAAAGATGGTAAGTCTGTTGTTCGATATCAGATAATTCAAAGCGCGTCTGAAACGCGTGACAGAACGCGACGATCGTTTACGAATACTTTGCGAAATCTCGAAGGGCAGACACCCTTCGATGAGACGTTCGATGGCCCGCGTCGAACGTCGTGGTACGTCGGTCACGCGGTGTAAATGTGACTCGCATAGGGCCTATCACGACTTTCGCTTACCCTCCGTTTGAGACGCGAACGTTCATTTGCACCCGGCAATCGGGCTCGCCCTGCCTCGTCCGAAGGTATGTCCGTACGTACGTAGATAGGTATGGTACCCGGGCATCATCAATCTTATCTTGCGAAGGAGAACCGTGACAGCCGTGACGTTGTTCCGGATTTCACAGATGTGACTTTGATTCTCTTCCGGCGTTCCCTGGAGGAACGAAACTAGATTAAGTCTGTCCCGCGAGTAATTTGTCTCGAGTCCTTGATTTTTGGGCGGTCTCGACATGTTCGGTCGAACGTTCAACCACCTGGGTTCCTCCTGTGAGAAACCGTACGACGATGATGCGATCTTTACTCGAAATCGTATAAATAGAACAATTCGCATTAAAACAGTAAATCATGAATCGATGAACGATGGCTTTTGACCTCTCCACAAATCGATTCGTTTATTCGATACCATTAATATCGATAATCGTTTACTTCCACCGCTCGCCTAACAACAAACGTAATGTCTACAACGGTGACTCGAACAATTTCTAAATCTTTTGAAAATAAAAATTCGCCTTGTTTGTACGAACGCAGTCAGCTTGGCATACTTTTCGATGTCGTAAGATTATTTAGAAACTGCATCAGACAGAGAACTCGATCTTTAACGAAAGTTATTCGTTTCAATGAAGATTATCGTTTGCTAACGGATACATTTATTATTTAAACGATTAAAGGACAAGTAACAATCGATAAATGAATAATTTCTTCTTTATATTTTGTTATATTTGAGGAAGTAGCCCGTAAAAGACAATCTATTATAGTTAAACTATTATAGTTATCGTTGAACGAAAGCTTTTGACCTTTCATCAAATCGATTCGTTTATTCGATACCTTCGACGAGGAAGAAACGATAATCGTTTACTTCCTCCGCTCGCGTGGTCCGCGAATCAAACCGCTGGAGACTAGTTTCCGCGTATGTGGTAAAACATGTGCGCTCAGATTTCATTGGCTTCCGGTACAGGCTGCGATCACACCCCCCACAACTCTACAATTGGAAACAGAGATCCTCCATCTTCGTGACATAGCCCCGGCAAAAACGCGATATCTCTTCAACGATTTCGTCATAATAGGTCTCCTAAGATCTGCCGTTAACTGCGAAATACCTCTTGAGGATAAATTTCCTTTTCGGAAAGAAGTACGAACTTCGTACTGTAAACAAAGATCCCCGAAGTTACAAAGTTATCGAAGACGAAAAATAAAAGCAAGCTTAAAGCACACGTTCTTCCTTCCGTTGAAAGAGGCAAAAGTTGAAGTAACAAAAGGTCAGGAGGAGGACGGTAGCCAGTTGGTACCTGCTCCGCTCTTGGGAGAAGTTTACGCGCAGCGTATCGCAAAGGCACCGAGTGCGACGGACTCGGTCACGGTGGATGCATCGACCACGAGTTATCCAAGGGGTATAAAATCCCTTTCCTCCTCCCTTACGATTCGTAGGAGCCCGGGTACGTCCGTTGGCGAGTCTACGAAAGGCAGAGCAACACCGACGGCGGAAGAAGCAACGAGGAACGAAGGGAAGCGATGCCGGAGCATACCTTAGTTGTCGGCTCGTAAAGCAGCCCCGTATGCCCACGGAGTGCGTGTCGGATTCCTCTCTCCTCTTCTTCGTCGTCACTTCCACGTAGCTCTTCCTTTCTCTTCTCGTTCCTATCTACCGGTTCTCTTTTACTTTTCTCTCGTTCTTGCGCGTTCGCGTCTCCGCGAAGGAGAGCGTTTGTTAAACTCGCCGGGAATATGCATGAGACGACGCCGACCCGCCAGGGAGTTATGCTACGGTGATCTTAACGGTGGACACTGCCTTAAATACACGTGTACACGTGACATCATTGAAAGCCGAGATAATCGAGGTACGCTTTCGTGGTGGCGATTGTTCTCTCTTTTCTACTAATCGATTTTTTCAACCGACGAAGGTTCCGAGCTTCCGCGCGACTAATCCTAAAAATCTAATCCTTCGAGGAAGAATCTTTCCTCTTTAGTTTTAAACGGAGTTATCGCGCGATAGTAGAACAAAGAAATTATTCCAAAAAAAGCGAGGTACACGTATTTTGTGGCCAGTGACAAGGTAAAGCGATAAGATCGATGAGATCGCGCGTAAGTCGGGCGAATCTTCAACGAAATATGGTACGTCGCGCTACGGGGATTAAATTGTCGGTACTGATCGATGACAGGATCGACCATCTGGAAATTTCTATCCTAGACGAATGCCGCGTATTTGTTGTATTTAGCGACGATCGCGACAAGCTCGAGATCGATCGAACTAACGCGAGGCGAAGTCGAGCGTAGGTGGGGAAAAAAAGATGCATCGAGTCGAAGTTAAATCCGAGCTCCTTCCGAAAACGTCCTTCGATGTTACACCTTGCGAAGGGCCGTAGCACCTGTCGGGAATCTCGTTCTCTAGCTCGCGAGAAATCGATCGAAGGACAGGCGGGTAACTCGAATCGATAGCACGCGTTATAGACGAACCTAGCTACCGCACTCGTCGTATGCATATACGCAGGACATATGGTGGTTGGCACGGTGCTTGGCCCCCATGCAAGATCTCATAGAGCCTTCCAGGGCCAGGGTTCAAGCTGCCCCCTCGCTGCACCCAAGAGTCCTCATGAGTTTTCAATGAGATTAGCGGCCCATCTGTGCGGAGACCGACCCCATCGTCATCATCGACCATGGACAAAGCTAGTCAACCTGCTCACTGCCGTCGTTTTCTACGCGCTTCGCCATGGGCGGCAGCGACGACGACGACATCGATGACGAGGTTTCTAACACGCGGACGTACGAACCCACACTTGTCGCATCCGACCCCGTCGCTGGTCCGATGCATCGCCGAGTTTACCCGTCACGTTGAGGACGGTAACGCGAAAAGTATCAGGTTTTTCGACCGCGCATCATATGGTCGTGTTTAAAGTCATAGCCGAACGTTTCGGTTGGGAAGTTCGTCCTAGCGAATCTATCTGGAATTGCACGTATCGCGATCGACACTATTTGAACAAGATTCTTGCGAAAAGGATCTTTGAAGGCTAACGTTCCTTTTAAGGTATTCATTTCTTCGTTGCGATGTAGCAATGTCTTCTCGTCGCATGGATAGGAAATAAAATACGCGTTGAGAAAGAAATGTCAACGAGTTTAACAGTCTAAAGAAACGACTCGGTCCACGATTCTGAGAAGAGATACGAAACGTTTCTGAAATAGATGGAAAACCACACAGAAAACACGGGCAAAGCCGCAAAGCAGACCGATTAAAGGAGTGGAATGGTATCGATCCCCTTCGTCCTGCTCGAGTAGGTCCTTCGGCTTCTGGGGCTTTGGATTTGGGTCCATGGTGGCCCATATGGAGCCTGCCGAGCGCATATGTTGCGACAACGCCGCTAACGACCTGCCTTGGGCCTCGATAATACTAAACTGCGGTTCGATTCTCACCCCATGAAACTAAATAACCATTCGATCGTCGTTGGTAAACAGGTAATCGCGATCGTTATACCACCGACTTATTATCTAGGAAAGTTCGACTCTTATCGAACGTTGGTACTTCGAGGAAGATACGATAAACGAGGTGACTATGAAAATTTCGATATTCTCCAGTGATGTTGAATATTTCAATCGTCCTGCTCGAAGTTCAATAGTTCCACGCAAAGGACAAGTCATACCGAAGTAGGCGGAAAGATCTTATCGTAAGACGTTCGAGCGAAAACGAAAGTAAGAGTAAAGATAATAGAGTACGAAAAAGTGGCAAAGAGCCTCGCTCTTCCATCTTCTTTCCGTCCTTCTCTCATCTCTTACGCCCCACAGTAAATACTTTTGGCCAAGCGAAATCTCGTGACGATTTCAGCCCCTTGCGTCTCAGCCTATCGCCCTTCACGGTCCCCTTTTGCTTTTTCGTCAACCTGCGAGACCAAACGAGTTACGTATTATAGCGCGGTGCCTCGTAGGGCCAACGAGACGAACGGAGCAGGGGTACGAGCCTTTCCTTTTCTCTCTTGGATTCGAACGGCACTACTACTACCATATACCAGGTTACCCGACGTTCCATTCGTGCCATCTGGCGCGCTATTATACGAGTATTTTAATTTAATTAACTCGGCGTATATAGATCGATATTATCGGCGCTTTCCCGGGATTAAGCTTGTCCGGGGATGCGGCACAGGACGATTCGAATCTGGCCGTTTAATTAGGATTTTGACCGGCCGCGCGCGAGCAACAGATTTTATGGAAACGAAGCGAACTTACTACCGATAGGCTATCGGACTATCGCGATTTTAGCTTCGATCGTGAGTACGATCCTTGCCGTCTCTCATCTCTTCGATAATTTCTTCATCTTCGATTTCTTTCTTGGATCGTCTTTCCTCTCGTTTTAGACGTCCGACTAAATTCCGTCTAAAATCATTCGCGTAATCGAGGATAGAGGAAAAATCGATAGAAGAGAGACGATAATAATAAGAGAGCGATAATAAAATGGGAGTAAAATCTTACAAAATTATCGCAAATTCGTTATTATCGTATCCGTCTTTTTGGAATTAAATTTTACTTCTGCAAAATGCTCATCGTCGACGAATTCACCGTAATGACAAGAATCTATTCGTAAATTTCGCTCGCGAATCCAATAACAGTACACATACGTATACGCGAACCAATAGATAAATCATTATTGAAATACCAAACTTGGTAACCCGGTAGAGAAACGTTAAACAAGCAAAATGAAATTCGTATCGATATAGAGCGTATCCCACGTGCATCGAAACATCGAAATATCCGCGTAATATCGAAATCTGGACGATATCCAAGTATCGAACAGTCCTGTCCGTGACCGTACGCTAAAAAGAATAATTTCGCCTCGAATCTTCGTACAGTCGTAATAAAAAGTGTCCCAGCGATACGAATCGAACGAATCGATTATCGTTGCCTTTTTATTATAACGACGGATGTGTTAACCCTTCGATGGCCGCACTATTCATTAAAAACACTCGCGCCTATTGCCTGCACGTTTTTGAAAGTTTGAATAGATATGTGTGAATGTAGATATTAGTTCGTTCGGAAAGTCATTTCATTTTTTCCCATTTTTTTTTCATAAGATCAGCATAAAAAAAAACAAAAAAAACATAAAAAGACTTTCCGAGCGACCTAACCTAAGATAAATAGATCGATACATACACAGATAGATGTATAGTAGACACAGTAATGACCGATACTCGGTAGACAAACAATGGACAGACAATAAGTAACCGAAGCTTTGCAACTATTCGAACACATGAACTCAGCCGGTAACTGGCGATTGCGTGAACTCACGTATACGTGAGTGCGACCGTCAAAGTGTTGAATAGCCACGAACGGCAGCATTCATCTATCATCCTAAAGAGTAGAACACGAATTCGTAATACCTTTATCTCTTTTATCGTCGTAAGAGAAGAGCGTCGCGTTGTTGTTCATAAAGTTTCAGGTGCGTAACGAATGGAGGAACCGTAGAGGACCAGCCGTAGCGGTTCTCTCGCTCGACTGGACTGACGCGTTCGAGACTCGCGACGATCCTCGATATCCTTCGTGTATTTACAACGTATTTGCGGCACCGCGCGAACACGGGCTCTTTGTCACGAGCGAGTGATTCTCGGGTCGGCAATGCTCTCCGCTAAAGAGAGAGCCAGTGCGGCATTGTACTTTCCCTACGGCGACGGTGGCAACGAATCCAAGGGAGCTGCTGGATGTACCGAGGAAAGAGAGATAGACGAAGAGAGGAGACTAGGGTGGTCATTGTGCTGCTCCACTCTACCCTCATCCATACTGCACAGTGCACCTCCCCTACTCGTGCATCTGTCCTCAATCAGCGTACTAGGAAAATGGGATACACGCGGTCCGGGCGAAGGTGAAATTATTGACTCCGTCGACTTAGCGGCCCGCGAAATCGACCGACGCGTAGATGCCAGAAAAACAAGCGCCTTCTTCTTCTTAAGTTTCGTTTAACCTTTTAACCGAGCGGGACGTATAGTAAAACGTTAACAGGTTAACGGGTTAAGCGTCTAATTCTTTTTATCGCGTCGACGATATCGATGAAAAGAATGCAAGAAATAAACGTGTCGGATAACGTGGTGTAATTAGAAATTGATAAAAATTAAGGAGATTTAACGATTTAAGAAGAAATTATAGTGTCACGGTTAAGAGACATTAACGAAAGAGCCTAGTTTTGACACCTGATCTCTCCCTCTCTCCTTCGTCTCTCCCTCTCTCGAATGGACAAAATCATTGCCGTCATCGAGACTCGGAATGACAAGGCGGGGCACGAGACTTCGCGAAAGAATGGGGCGCACTTAACTCGGGACTGCTTAAACAGTTGTTTGATCGGCATTATGCATTAGCATGTGGCCGGTGCCACCGCTTATTAGCATCGCCGTATTGGAAGCCGCCTGGATTCACCAACGAGGGACGCGTATGGTAACTCGAGCTTAAGGTACTATCGCAATGACGACGACAATGACGGAGACGAGCTAGTATCGAACGAATCATTTGCTTCGTTATTGTATTGATATTAAATAACAGTCGACAATTTTTGGAGATCTTAAAAAAGTTATTGAGAAGTACCTGAAGAAATTTACGAACGTTTATCGTAAACATCGCGATACTCGTATCACTGTTTCGCCATTATTTCGGAATATAACGCTTGAATCTCCTAATTATTACAGCGGATTGTTGTCCTATCGTCGTAACAATTGTCATCACAAATCACGACTAGCCTATTAATCAATGACGCGACAACGCCCGCAATCATGGAATACGCAACGATCGATAATTTTGCAATCAATTTTCAATTAACGTTAAAAGATGTTAGTAGTGCATAGTTGCAAGAGACGAACCAATATGTCACGAGCATGAACAAAATGCGGTTAAATAATATTCGTTTTGAAATGTTCTCCACGTAGACTAGGGAAAACTTGAAGAAAATCGTTCCTTTCGAATATCGATGTAAATGCGTTTCACTGTCGCTCGACAATTTTCTAGGATTCCTTCTTGACGATATCGTCGAAAGATTCAAATGGAAATCTTTCGTTCGTAATACATCGAGAGAAGTCCCTTTGAAAAGCACGTTTTCGTATTCGCGAGAACGATAAAGAAGAAAAGTCTGACTTCCGGTCGCCTCGATCAACTGGAAAATAAAACTCCCGATTCGAGGGCAAAATCTCGAATCAACGATAGACCAAACCTTTGTTCAATACGTGGAAAAGTTCGCCTCGTTGCGATGCAATGACGTCCGTTAACCTCCTCTCGTCTTTTTTTTGTACGAACAACTCGGAGATCGTTCGATCGCTCAAGGAAAATCAAAAGAAATATTTTGAACCACGGTACAAGATATACGGTACGAATCCTCGAAGAGAATAACGACCGCGCGATCGCGGCTAAAAACGAAAAGGAAGACGGTCGGAGAAGACAAGTGCGCTCCGTCGATAAAAGTTCGAAAGGACAAGAATCTCGTAGCAACGGGCGGAGGTCACTCCGACGACACGATTTCTTTGTACGATCCGTTGCTTTTGCGTGCCAACGGAAGAAGGAGCGAGACTGAGAGAGAGAGAGAATGAGAGAAACGAAGAGGAAAAGAGCGAGATAGATAGAGAAAGCAGGATATAATATTACGAATATTAAATCGCTTTTAAATCGGCTTAGCGTTAACTAGTGGCACTTTAAGCTGCCCGGTGAAATGATTATCAGGGCTTCCCACTCCGTCGACCTGGCTAGCTGTTATCGCGCGTTGATTAATTGTTATGCAATATGACGTCACACACGCCCGCACACCCGGATTAGAATCCTGCGGGGGAATGTGGCAGCGAATGCCAGCGAATACCTCTGTCTCTCTTCCTCTCCCTCTCTCTCTCTCTCTCTCTCTCTCTCTCTCTGCCTCTCTTCCAAAGTCCTCGCTTCTTCCTCTTCTCCTGCAGCCCCTTTTGTCGGTATACCTCGCTCTATCCTTCTCTTTCGCGTTGTGCACAGATGCGTACGCGCGCACGTGCTAACCCACACAAAGACGCCTACATATTCCTTCTCTCCGTCCCGCTCTTTCCGCGACAGGAACATCGCGCGAGAACGGAACGGAGGGAGAGGCGCGAAGTTTGCGGATAATCCTAGGAATTTGAGCCCTCTGAACATAGGACGCTGATGAATATTGATACTGACTTGACGGACCGCGCGCGTCTCTTCCTACGTATTCCGTGAAAGACGGATAGATGGACAAAGATATAAAAGCACAGGGTGAGAGATCCAGGGAAATCGACAATGACGTTGTTCGCGAAGAGGAGGATATAGCATGGAAAAGTCATTCTAGAGAATAGATTTCGAAAGCGATAGAGTTAAGGATACGTCGAAATATCGAAAGTATTTCGTTGGGATTTTGAAAGAATAAACGAGACCACTTTAACCCTTTCGTTTCGCACTTTCAACGTTACCTTGTCGTTCTCCCATATGTACGCTTCTTTAAGTGTTACGTAACAACATATTTAAAGATCTTGCTATTACTGTAGAGAAAAATACAATTTCATCAATTTAATCAATATATCAAATTATATCGCGGGGCCGACGATCAAACGGTACCACGCTGACGCCGGCTATAACCGGCGCTCTTACACGCAGGTAATCCCGTGGTTGCCGATTGAAACTAGAATATAATACAAAGCGTGTGGAAAGCAGTAGATGCTACGACGAACTGAACCGTAAATCGACTATCGACGGGCGCCAAGGAGAAATGAAAATACTCCCGTAGTATTCCATGCTATGCGAGCCATACATTGACACACACGTACCGAATGATATGACATCGCAAGGAAACAGACATTGAATTTTCCAATTAAGAAGTAAGAATTACCTCGACGTAATTCAACGTTCGATATTTAATGCTACGTGATACGTAACGTACACGCACAACTAACGAAAACTTCGATATAAATTTCCGAAAGGTAAATCCCATTGAACGAGGACAAAAACGAGAGCGGTAACGACGGGTTCGAAAACAGAAGCTTGACGGTAGCCCGAGACCATTATTTACTTAAATAAAAGAAAGCATAAATCGTAGTCGCTCGTCTTCCGCGCAGCGTCGCTCCATTATATTTCTCAACGAACGGAGTAGGTACACCCTCCTTTCGCCGACCATTATGCTAGCAAGATAGCGGAGGAAGGAAGAGGTCCTTTATCTCGGCAGAGACTTCGTGGCGAAAATAATGCGCGGAAATCAAGGGTTAATTCCTCGGCGTCGTAAAGCATTTTATCCGAGACGCTCCTTCGAATATCCCCCGACCGAGAAACCGATGTCAAGGGTCAACGACGTATCGATCTCAGCTTTCCGATCGGAATATCCTTAGGGATGAATTTTCGCGATTGGATTTTTAATCGGCGATATTTTCATAACGTAACGTCCAGGCAGGTTGACGCGTCTCGATCGAAATTTCACGATCATCCTCATCCCGTGTACTTGGCGAAAAGGCGTCGAACGATTGGTAATAAACTGCTTCGATAAACGAGAGCAGAAGTCGTGCGAATTCGTCAGTTGCAACGGCGATAAGTCCCACGCATTGATATTTTATTCGAGCGAAAGCGAAGTGGATTGGTCCCTCCGCTCGTCCATATCGACGATATCGCGTCAACGAACAACACGAGGGCACCGACGGATCTACGACACCTGATCGAAGGCAACGTCAAAGATCGTATCGTAGAAAATTGGATTCGGTGCCGGGGGTAACCGCTGAAACGTATAAGCAGCTCGTAAAATACTTTTTAGCGGACGAGTGCTTCCGCGCGCCACTGGATTAAGCTTTATGGCGAGATAAGGATCCTGGGATCTAGCAGGGTCCTGTGATTTCATCGCGATGTCCTACCTCCCTGGGAGAACGTGACGAATGCACGGCGACTCCTTGTCAAATCGATACGGACGAGGATCAACCGAATCGAGTCGAATTTTTTATCCGAGAAAAGTCGAAACGCTCCAACGAA
Organism: Liostenogaster flavolineata; assembly: GCA_025433975.1. Classification (NCBI taxonomy): domain Eukaryota; kingdom Metazoa; phylum Arthropoda; class Insecta; order Hymenoptera; family Vespidae; genus Liostenogaster; species Liostenogaster flavolineata. The sequence continues at coordinate 391,156 of JAITYT010000974.1, read as the reverse complement.
ATTTAAACGAAGGAAATCGTGGCCTTTTATGCAATCGAAATATTTCCTTAGCGATGTATCGAATTTAGCGTGCAACGATGCGACGTCGACGAGCTTTTTATCCTCTTGGATGGATCGAGCGCGGGGTCGATATCTCGAGAGATGGATCTTTCGTCCTTCGAAAGTCATTCTTTCCGCGGCAATAGGGTCAATTCGGGTCAGCGAATTGCTTTATTGATGGCCAGGCAGAACGGAGGGCCGGAGGGTCTCTTCAGCGTCTCAGATGGAACGCAAAATGAAATTACGGCGAGACCATCGTCGACGCAATAAGCGACACGGGAAAGGTGCCGATCCATCTACGCGGACGTTAGATATTACGGTTCCCAGCGGAAGTAACGGCTCTTTCCATCGGAGATCGCCTCGACGATGGCCACGTATATTGCTTCGTTCCCGAAGAAATTTTCGTAAATTCGAAAAAAAATCTCGTTCGCTTTCTATTCCGACGTCGACGTCTCGAGCCACTTCCGGATGTAAATCCGTCGATCGTCGTAATATTGTTCGAAGATAGAAGGAAATCGATGCGTTAATTTTCCACCGATCGATTCGTTCTTGCGAATTCGATGAGTAAATCGCGGCGAGGCGAAATTGAGAACCAGGACGAGGCGCGTTCGAGCGACAAAATACCGTCGAGAAAGAGGAGATCCTCGTCGCGGACTCTCGTCGATGTAAAAAAGTGCCTCGGGGACGGACGAGAGAAGAGGGAGTCTCGGAATAAGGCTCGTAGACATTTATTCGGACGGACAGGAGCCGAGTGACCGAGTCAAGTCGAACGTACAGCTTGGTCACAGTCCGTTTGATCTAATAAAAAGGGCAAGACTTTTCCCTCCATCCTCAATTTTCTTGCTATATCACTGGCGAGCGATCTCTCCGTTTCGATTTGAACATCCGCCAATTCCCCGTGCGAACTCGTCTTCCCTCGACGCGACCATCGACTTCGTTTCGCCGATACGATCTAAATCTTCGATCCGCCGTTCGAACGAACCGACGATCTAGTCGTCGTTTCGCGTCCGAACCCTTTTTGCCTATCGATCTTTTAATCCCGAGAAGACGGAGAAACTGTGAGGCTACGATCTATAACGCCATGGGAGTTCGCGGAGTCATCGAGGGTTCGAAGGATCGCGCCTCGGCGAATTTTCAAGGAAAAGGACGCTTAGAGAGGCGGAGATCCAATTATTTTTAGTCTTTCGACGTCGTCGGTCGATACTACCTCGCGCCTTCCCTATCGAGACGGTAGCTAAAGGGCGGTAGTCGCTTCCCTTTTGTTCGAACGTCGGGTTATCTAAATCACCGAATATTTCCAGCGTACTCTTCCACCGTGCTCGCGTTAAAAAGCAACTCGCGTATCAATTTCACGGGACAACGCGGTGCATCGCGGCTAATCCGGCCTGGAGGATCGTCTTTTTGTTCCTGGTCGCTTAATATTGCTTGTCCCGCCGCGCCGTAATCTCCATCCCCCTCGAGTCCCTCCCCCTCCCCTCGAGCCACCACCACCACCGCACCGTTTCTCCTGCTCCGCCTCCGCGTCTCCCGCAACGCTTACTTCTTCTCCTTCCTTCTTCCTTTCGGTGAAGAGACCCGCGCCCCAACCCCATTCACCAACGACGACAATGCGGTCAAGAGCGACGCTACCTAAAGCTACTTTTCTTAAGGAACCCAAAGAAAAAGGAGAAGACCTGAAACTTTCCCCGTACCTT
>JAITYT010000974.1:355831-379566 GCA_025433975.1 Liostenogaster flavolineata | reverse complement strand
AAAAAAAAATCTTGTATTCGCATAAATTTATATAAAATTAGTCGCGTAACTAACGTCACGTAACTTAAATCAACAATTCTAATAATGTTCGTACTACCATAAAGAAGAATTTTTATTCCGTTAGAGAATCGATCAGAAACATTAATACGTCACTGAACGCGAAAGCACGTAAACACGATAAAATCCGAGGTAAGTTCAATTTTGGAGCATAATCATTTAATACGTTACCTACGTACCACCTTGGACATCATGTTAAAAAGATTTACCGAAGAATATCCTTTCGATGATATATCGCACTTCGTAGAAAAGCGCAAGGAAGTTTCTTTAAGACGGCGGAAACGCGCAAAAAGAATATTTCAGAAGGCGCACCGAGAAGGGGCGAAATTACGTCAAAAGTCTCGAGAATTTATCGAAGCACTTTTTAAAGTCCGCCTTCGCGCGATTAGCATATTATTTCTATGGAGAACCATTGGAAGCACTAGGAAAGGTTTCTACCGCGAATATAACGCGCGGGAGCATATCAAATATGTTGATAAATGATCCCTTTGAGCGATGAATAGGTGGCGTCGAGTATCCGTATTCTTTTTCATGTGCAGCCGAACATTTGAATGTCAGAAGAAATGCCGTGACGTATTTCGATCTGCGCGTACAATATATGAAAATTGACTAAAGTTTTTTCGTCTTTGAATCTTAAAACGAGGAACTTCGTTATGTATCCCGCCCATAATTAACATGACACGTTTATTTACTGAATTTTTATTGTACCCGATGAAAAGATACGTAATATAATATAAGCAAACACATTAAATTCACGTTCATTGAATGGCCTACGGTTTAGTCTAAATATAAAGCAACAACTTTGTGCAACGAATGAATATATCGTGAATTTCATAAATTTTGTAAACTAACTAAACTTATGAAGATCTTAAGAAAATTAAATGTTCCAATCAATCTCCGCTTTTAAATTTTAGATGAAGAGATATGCTCTGTTCGGTATTGTGTCTAAAGACAATGTCTTTTATATTTTATTCTGTACCTATGTACTATTTCAATGTCTGAACAATTTGTTTTTATCGTTTATCTTCTATTTTCTCTTAACAAAAAAGCAGACCTTAAAACACATTATAAAATGCACCTAATACTTGAACCGAGAAAGATTCAAATCTCTTTGATTTTCGATGTAACTTCACTTCAAAGAAAAGAAGTAAAAAGGAAACACAATTTGTAGGTAGTGACACAAAACAATCTTATTTCCGTTTTGTCAATCAATACTGACCGCTTGTCCTTTGATAATCTGCATACGATATCAAGATATTTGTCAAAGAAATAGAACAACACTGTTTCCAACTGAAGATAAATTTACTCGAATTTACAATTCTATTGGCGGATACGATCAAAATGTAACCTAAAAATAATTGGACTTTAGAATATATATTTTGCGATAATCATGCACGAAAATTGTAAGAATCGAAAAAATAAGTTTTTACGCTTTGTTACATCAAAGAAAAAGAAAGAGAAGATCCAACAAAATACCAACAGCGAGTAAGAGATACCCACTGAAAGTACAAAAATTGCCATCTTTTGAATCAAACTTTTCTCCATCGTATTATTTTCTCTGTTGTATAAGTAAATATTCTGTCTCAATATGGATTAAACACTCTAGATTACAATAATGTATTTATTTAGATATATGTAAACTTCTAACACATTTAGTGTATGACAACCCTATATATGACTCAACTATATTAAATCCACGTATACTTTGCAAATCAACGTATCCAATCTTATTTATAAACGTTAAAATTTAAAAGAATAACGATACCCTATTAGCAGTAAATAAATGTAGTAACAGGTTAAGCTGCAAGTTAGATCCAAATTAGGCTCAACGATAAAGATAAATTGTACTCCGATGCTTAAGAAAAATATCTAATAGCACTTCGTTTTAACGTCCAGATAAATCCATTAATTCGTTCCATTGAAATGTCAGAAATCTAGACTCCTTTCAAATTCTGATGCGCCACATGTTGTGAACTACCGCAATTAACAGTATAAAGTCGCCACCTATCGGTGAACAGCGCGAAGTAAATTATTACTTATCGACATTCTTAAAAAAACATCTGCATTTATTATATGTGAAGAGTTATAGCAAAAATGTAATATTTCTAAATAAAAATAAAAATAAAGTTTTTTATTATAAATAAGCATATTTAATTACATAAAAAACTATTTTAAAATTGAGATTATAGATTTTAAAAAGTTAAAAATAGGTTATAAATTTTTAAAAATTAAATCAAAATGATAAAATAAAATCATTTTTAATACATTTATCACAATAAACATATAAAATAATATTTCATTTTAAAAATCAAACTATGAATATAAAGTTGATCTTAATGTAATAAACACACATATTTTCAATGAACTTCGAAACACTTTGTAATATTAATAAGTGATTTAATATTATTGTGTTACATTAAATGTGTTTTATAATATGTTATTTACGTTAAAAAATAAAAGATTTTATTTTTTCCTTCGTAACTACATAGTACTCCAATAATACCAGTACGTTAGTTTTTAACATGTCTATACATATATATTTACTTACAATAAATCAATTATAAATGCACTAAGCGATATCTGCCGTGTTTTTGTACTACATTACTTTACAAATCCAACATCTAATATTTCCTTATTTGTAAATAAGGATTCGTAAAAGTGAAAATAGATTTGACGCGTGACTCTGTACCTATTTTCGAACGCTCTGGGATAAAATCATGACTACCCATACTTAATGTGACTTAAAGGGTCCCCTCGTAATACATTTTTTCTTCTCATCACAGAACAGGGCGTATTTGGTAGATTGTAAATATCAGTTATATCAGCGCAACATTACAAGAAAGAGTACTTTTAATAGTTTTCACCTTGTAGTGATTCAATTCCCCATTGCAAAAGGAAAATTTTCGTATCAAGAATCGATGCACTAATTATTGTTATTATTATTAACGCGAACTGAAAAGGATGAAGTAAGTAACAATTTAACGTTCCTTTTTAAAATAAATAATGCGTTACAGTATTCTCAAGTTGTGTTAAAAAATGTACATCGCTTATCGCTTAGTATAAAAGGGAAAAAATACATACCGATACAGATATTGACATACGTATTCACTTTATTTTCATTTTGACCAATACTATTTTAATGTTTAATTAAATAAACACGTAAAGATATACTTTCGATTAATTTCTCGATATTAGCGCCAACTATCTACAAAGTCAAAGCTTGAGAAAATTTAATATACGAAAATGCTGTTTCTAACAAAAGGGTATGTTCTTAACATAACACAGGTTGATTCTAAGTTTGGATACTGAAGATTATTTAATAATTGTATTTAAATGTTAAAAATCTGCGCATTTATATCTCATTAGTAAAAAAGAAACTTGACAGATCCCAGTATGTATTTATATTTATACATGTGTGTGTACACAATAAACAGTATAATTACAATATCGAATAAATACTAAAAGAAAAATAAGATTACCCAATACACGTAATATTAAACAATTGATAATCAATAATGTACGCCATAATAGCCAGTGCAAAAATAGTAAATCTATGAACCGTTCAACACTTTAAGGTTACACATCTTGACATCTTTCAAGATCCCTTATTATTTTTCAGTCGTTTGCCGAGAAACGAGGTACGCGTATGCAAAATGTGTGCGAGTCTCGTCCTTCTTGTCACTTTTAGTGTTTTTAATTCGGTTGCAAATAGCAATGCTGCTTCTGCACACATTCACACACATCAACATAACAAAGCTGACAACAATGAGAGAACAGAGGATGGTGCTTTTAGTCCACGAAATGTAAATCATTACGTCGGTGAAGAACATCATCAGGAATTTGATCATGAAGCAATAATTGGTATTATAATTATTTTCAAATATCACTGAATATATATATATATATATATATAATTATTCACTTTCACATAAATGTGATTATATACTTTTTCTATTTTTCTAAATTTTAGAGATGACAAAAAAGTAAAGTAGATAATATTTAAAATTACAGGAAGTGTGAAAGAAGCAGAAGAATTCGATAAGTTATCATCCGATGAAGCAAAACGCCGATTAGCAATTTTACTTACAAAGATGGATTTAAATAATGACAAATTTATCGAAAGAAACGAACTAAAAGCATGGATACTAAGGTCATTCAGGTATTAAAAATATATTCATATCATACATCGTATAATTTTCTATTAAATATTGAGATGTACATAAATTTAAATTTGAATAGCATGCTCTCTGCTGAAGAATCACAGGATCGATTAGACGACGCTGATACAGATGAAGATGGTAAAGTCAGCTGGGATGAAATTTTACGCGATACTTATGGATCTGATCCTCAAGATTTGGCTATCGATGAGTATTTAATTACCGATGACAAAAAAACATTTGAAGCGGCTGATTTAAATGACGATAATTACTTAGATTCAGAAGAATTTAAAGCATATACTCATCCAGAAGAAACACCTAGAATGTTTCCACTTTTGTTAAAACAAGCGCTTGAAGATAAAGACGTTAACAAAGATGGACATATCAGCTTCCAAGAATTTATTGGAAATAGAGCTAAAGCAGAAGATAAAGAGTGGTTGTTAGTTGAGAAAAATAAATTTGATTATGAACACGATAAAAACGGAGATGGCCAACTCGACTCTGATGAGATACTTTCTTGGCTTGTTCCAAGTAACGAGTAAGTGTACATATAAGCAATAATTTTAAATGATTAAGATTATTAGTATCCTTTTTTAACGTGTTAAATTGTCATTAAGTGGATATGTGACAGCATATTTGATAGTAAGGATAGTATTTATAGAGAAGTATGTTTCAGGGAAATAGCAAACGACGAGGTTGATCATTTGTTTGCAGCGTCCGATGATGATCATGATAACAGATTAGGCTTTGATGAAATCTTGGAACATCATGAAATATTTGTCGGTAGCGAAGCTACAGATTACGGTGATCATTTACAAAATATTGAACGTTTTTCAGATGAACTCTGAATAATAATATTTTACAACAATCGGATAAATCATTTTCCACTTATCACAATACTATTTATAAGCTTAGATAGTTAAAAATATTTTTTAAACTTCATGCCATTCATTTAATCTTTATTTATTCTGGCATTCCTATTTAAGCAGAGACTAGGCTGTATTTGTATTAATGAAGTATACTAAATTAAATATTTTGCACAAAATTATTTTCAAAAAGCAGTATAAGGCTGTTAGAAATAGTGTTACGTAAATCATTGTCTTCCAATGTGTTGAAAAAAATTAGTGCCATACTACAAATACAAAGAATTATTATCCTTTTAACAGAACTCGATTATAAATAGTTATATATATATGTGTACGTACTTTACCATTATCATTATTTATTGTGTATATTACAAGCATCCCATTCTTATGTTCCTATCTTTCTAAATATCAAGTAACAGCTTTATTAAATAATAAATGTCACTTTATCAAATTTCAAGTACAAACTCGTGAATTGTATAATTTAATATTGATTTATAATGGATTATAATTATACAAAGCATATACTTTGTATATTTTGAATTCTACTTCTCAAAACTTCACTCAACCATGAGTAAAATTTTATTTAAGGCTACATATTTCATTATTAATTTAATTTAAAACAATTAACAAATAACGTGTGCTGTGATTTAACTGGTTTATATAAATCAATAAACGAAAACAAAATGTATATGATATCTTTATGGTAATTAGTTCTTTGATTATGTATTGTATTTTAAACATGACTTTTTAATAAAATATAACCTATTCCCGAACCGTTTTGATTTGATCTGTATTAATAATCTGTAAATAATTAATTTACTACAAAAATACTCATATTTTCTATATACGCCTTAATTATTTTTAGCTCATTTCATTTAAACTAATTCTATGGTTACAACATATTTATAAAGATAATACTTGGTTTGATAAACAAACTTACAATGATGTATTGTGGAATGGTATTTTTCAGTTATAAAACTTGTTCGTAAATAATTTTAGTTTACTAACTTACCAACAATATATAGCAGGTTTACTTCTTCTCGAACTAACTAAAAAATATAGAAATAAAATATTTTATCGTCAACTGCATTTACTTCTCAAAATTGTCAATACTTTTTCAAGTAAATGCAAGTAAGAGAACAAACTTCCAAATTCCACCTAACATTGAATTCGAAATTCCTAGTAATTTATCAAATAAGCGTAAATGTTATTTATAGTGACATTTTAGCCACTAAGTTGGTTACTTAATACTTGACACGAATTCTGTGTCTATTATAACATATCGTGTTGTAAATATCAAACGTTGTATCGTTTACGAAAAGTACTACGTCAAATGCGTAAATCGCTACTCTTTTTTTTTAAATAATGACTGTTGAAATGAGTACAACTAAAAATAACGTAAGTTAAAGTTTTATGTACATTTATTACATTACCTGAAATCGCTGACAGTTATGCAGATACCGTATGCTACATGATTGCTTCCTATATTTATTGATACTTACTTGTACCGTTATATACAATTAAATAAGTTAAATAACTATTTACTACGATGCATTGTATGTTATAAAATTACTGATTTTTGTTATTATTTTACACGTTACATAGATTACACTACACGTGGACATCATCGATTAAGTTATTAATTATTACAATATAATATTTTATATAACATTTGAATTGTCATTGGCTTACATATTGCATATTTTCTATTAATTGAAATGTGTATATAAAGTAAAAGCACAAATTGTAGAGGTTATATTCTATAGGTTATAAAGATCAACAAATGGGATGGTTCTGCAGTGAAGAATGCATTGGACGATGTAGTCAAAGATGTTCTTACTAAAAAATATAATTACATAGAAAACTTTTCTATTTTTGACGGAAGATTAGCATTGTGTAGCATTGCCGTGATAATAGCTATCATAGCCTTACTTTGCGACTATTTATATCCATTTCCTGCATCTAAACCAGTTTTGGCAGTATGCGTTGTGTTATATTTTGTACTAATGGGGCTTTTGTCTCTTTATACTTCTTATAAAGAAAAGGGAATATTTGTTGTTACCATACAAAGGTAAGTTTAGTATATACAACTGTTTATTAATAATATTCTAATGTACTTGTTTCATATTTACATTACTTTATCACTCTAATCTTTATTTTTATAGTTAAATTTATTCCCTTATTTATTCCTATAAATTATAATATAAGGTATCTTAAAGTATATATGATCCAACAATCTGCAATTATATCATTATTACTACTAACTAAACTAAATGATAAATGTAAACATAGCAGCGAAGACTATTATAATGTGATCATATAAAATATTATATAGTGTGAGGAGAAATAATTAGCTACATAAATAAATCATAATTACTAAAATATCTGCTAATACTTGAATATACAGTTATTATTTTTTCTATTTTTAGGGACCCTGCTGGTTTTAATCCTGATTTAATTTGGGAAGCTAGTTCATATTTGAAAAAGTATGATGATAAATACAATCTTGTACTCTCTGTCAGGAGTGCTATATCAGGAGTCACTAATGAAACAGCTGTAACAAAATCTGTTGCAAATTTTATCGATGTTAATGGTGTAGTAATACCTGAATTAGTAGAAGTTGTTGTAACAAATATGCATGACAGTTTGACTAGTCAACGAAAGGAAAAATAAGGAACTTAACTTCTTAAGGAATTTGGAGAAATCATATTTGAAAACAGTGTCATACATTTTTATGGATAATACATCAAACTGAATATACATGTATTTGTTAAATCTTTCCATTTATTTTAATTGACATTGTAAGATAAAGAAATATAAACTTTATAAACTTCCTTTTATAGATATTAATTTAATTGTTTGAACTTCCTTATTTCTTAAAACAAAAATAATAAACGTGTACATGTCATTAATGTGTACACATGTGTGTACATGTTATAATAGTTCATGAACAATTTTATCTTATAATATATATTTATAATTATGATATATCATCTGATAGTATCATTACATTTACTATTATAGTACTAGTTACATTGTAAGATTTTCTGAATTAATAGTATAAAAGGTAATGGAAAATTGTAAGTGAATTTAATTATTTATTCTTTAACACTTTGAGTGCTTAAAAATAGACAAATGTATAATATTTTTATTTCAATATATCATAAATGAATAGATAAAATATATACGAATAAATAAAACCATTATCGACAGATAATCATTCAAATATAGTACACTCAAAATGTTGAATATCTTTCATAATTTTTATTATAATTGTGAAATTAAATGATATGATTTCTTGTAAATTACATATGCGAATGACGACTATTATTTGCAAATATACGTTTAGAAAAATAAACTGCATTTCTTTGTAACAAAAAAGAATATTTGACAAAGAATTAATACTTATTGTATATTTCACATTGTTTTAAATATTTAATTAACATTTCTGGTGTCAAAAATATAAAAAAATAGAAATAACGCATTTAACGTATTTAAAAATACATAATTCCAAGTAAAATGGCCCGAAAAAAATTTTCAATTTAAAAATTACTTACAAAATATCAATTAGTTTCGAAATATCAGTTTTGAAACTGATGATATCTGACAAACTTAAAATTTAGATACATCAACGCATATAGTGCATCTTTATACGTAAGTTATGGAAATAATAAACATAAAAGGTTTTTAAAATTCAGAATTTATATGTCACAAAGAATATACATTTACCATTATATACAACTGCCAGATCATTTTTTTGTCATCTTTATTCAATTTTTCTTAACAGTTAATTTTACTTAATGAACGATAAAATGCGAAATAATTCAATAATATAGCATCTAGATTTGAACATTACATTTTCGTACATATACTATAAAGAATAGAACAGTAGAGAATAACAAAAAGTGTAAATTATGTATGAAAAATTAAATTAAATTTAATACATGCATTATGTTAAATTATTTTTGTAATTTTGTAAAAAGTTGCATTACGAAAAGAACATTCCATAATAAATTGAATTTGTATAATGCATATTGAAAATCATCTTTGAATGAACTCTTTAGAATGAGTTTTTTAAAACCTTTTCTGTTTTTACGAATGAAATATTCGCAGAAACAATACTGTATCAAACTACAAGAATTACATCTTGTACATTTACTTTAGCTACATACTCTATAAATGTGTCCAAAATATTTAAATTCGTATTATAGTATAAGCAAACTGATTTATCACTAATCTTTCTTTCTTGCTTAAATAGAGATATCCACTATTCTTTAAAATTATTGAAAACTGTTAATGAAAATAATAATCTTACATTAATTGCAATTTTGGGAATTGAAAAATAATAACTGTATATTTTAATAGTGTATAAATGAAGCAAAAAAATAGTAAATTTAACCGTGTGTTGTATCATCTTCAACAAAATCTGCCGCCTCTTCTCGCGTTACACATTCAACATGTGAAACTTTATTTCTAAATTTTACTCCATAAAATTTGTTTGCGTGTTGTAATAATTCTGGTCTAGAAATATTTAAGAAAAACACTGTAATGTTGATTATAATTTAACATTTTTTTACTATTACCTGAAAGTAGTTGTAATGAATTGAGCATCAGAACTGAGCTCATGAATCATATCAGCTACTGCCTTCCTGTGCTGGGCGTCCAGAGCCTGGTCAATCTCATCGAATAAATAAAATGGCGCTGGATCACACTTTTGTATTGCAAAAATCAATGCTAATGCTACAAGTGATTTTTGTCCACCAGATAATTGATTCATTTCTCTCATTTCAGCTCTATGTCCAGTGAAAGAAACTCTTATACCTAACCAAAATTACAGATGCATTAGAAATAAGAAATACCTAAAATATTTATTTTACATAAATTATCTTACCAACACCAATAAATCTATCAGAATCTGCTGCTTCTGTCGTCCCATCACTTCCCTCATCACCATCTGCTGTTTTCATAACTAGTTGCGCATGGCCAGATGGCACCAACTTTTTGAATACTTCGCTAAAATATTTACTTACCTAGAAAAGTAAAATATATAATTCCATACGTACAAAAATGTGTTATTATAATATTACATACCTGTTTAAAGGTAAATTGTATAGCTTCACATTTACGTTGTTCAAGCACTGACATAAGCTCTTTTATTTTTTCATCCCCTCTATCTAATTCTTCTTTTCGTTTTACTAATTTTTCTTTTTGATCGCTGAATGACATAAACTGATCTAATGCCTTCTTATTAACATGACTGTAAAGAAATGAAATATACATCAATTCGATTTAAGTTTAAACCGAATAAGGGATAATTCTACATATAAAAATGTCGAAACTATTTTCGAATTTTTATTTCTTTTTGTTCTTACTTTTATATCTAGAATCACTGCCTGTTCGGTTATTTGAGTCACCTCGCCAAGTCTTATATTTTATTTATTAGTTACGAAAAACGTACCTATATTTCTTTAAATGATTATTTGCTTTCTCCATTTCTCGAAATAATTGTTTCGTCGACATAGTACTGAATTTCGTATAGGCTTCATGGCTAGGTAATGCTCCCAGTTCCGTAATTTTTTGTGTACATTCTACTATTTTTTGTTGTAAAATGTTTAATTTACTTGCTAATTTCTCTAGATCCTTAGCATCAGCTTCTATTCTTTCTTGTGCTTCTTTCTCTTTTACTTTCCATTTTTCAACTTCAGCAGACTCTGCCTTTTGCTATATGTTATAAAATTAGGGATATATTTGTAGAATGTAATATCTACCTCTTATATGTAACACATTAATTTACGAAACTCCTTGTGTGGACAGAAATACATCAATTAATATTTAATAAGAAATATATAATATCATGTAAAAAAAAATGTATATAAACGTATCGTTCTCGGTTTTATCAAAAATTGCTAATTTCAAAAAAGAAAGAAAAATAATTTGTTACTTCTATCATGAACTTATTGAATGACATATTAATATATCTATCTACTCTCTCTCTTGAAAAATCATTTGACATTTATCATTACCTTTTTCATAGCATTAGTTACTTTTTCATTTTGAGCCTTAAAATCTGCATTTACTTTTACTAATCTTTTTTCAATGTCTGCCAATTGTGCTTTTGACGATTCCAATTGACGTTGTCGATCCTCAACTGATATTTCTTGTAAAGCTTGAACTAATTCATCTTTTCTTCTAACTAAATTATTTGTTAAAAGATTTTCTAATTTATTTTTCTCTGCTTCCAATCTCATTCTTTTCGCGAATGCTTCTTTATTTTCTTTTGTCAAACGCCTTATATCGTCATTGAGTGTATCTACCTGTTAAAACAATATTGAATTAAAAATAAACTTTTAAATTACAATATACAGTATATACCTGATGCTGGTCAGCTACAGATAATTGTGCCATTAATTCTTGATGTAATTCACTCTCCAAACCTTCCTTCGTTGCTCGCATTGCTTCTAAACTTGCAGTACATTGTGCAAGGCTTCTTTCTTTTGGAGTTCTGTATCGTTCAATAGCACTTAACTCTTCTTTCATTAAACGTATTTCTGCTTTCATTTTATCATATATATCCCTAAAAAGAATATATTGCAATATACAAAAGGAAAACTGAAAGAATAACAATCCAATACAAATGCTTAAGTAACGTACTTGGCCTTGCTATTTTTTGTTTCTGTGCGTTGCATTTCACTAACATAAGAACTAATGTTTTGATCAGCTTTTCTAATTTCCTCTTTTAGCGTTGCTAATTGACTTTCTAAAGTAGAAATCTGTGCCATCAGCTCGGATCTGGTCTTTTGTATTTCAAGACGCGATCTTAACGTATTAAAGTATCCACCAGTTAAAGAACCTTTAGACGAAACCTGATCTCCTTCAAGAGTTACACAATCTAAGCCAGATGTACGTGCGAGACTCGTAGCTGCTTCTAGATTGCGACAAATTAATGTTTTTCCAAAGATGTATCTACATTAATATAACATCAGTTATTAAAAAACTACTTTGTATAAATAAGCGTAGATAATTTATAATATTATTCAATTGAAATAAGTACATCATTTACGAACCTTAAAGCTTTATCATACTTAGGATCATAGTTTAAACGAGATATCATAGGAATAGCATCGCTAGTATTTGGATAATCTATATTTTTTACATGTAGACGATTTAATGGCATAAACGTAACTTCTCCTGGTAAACGCTGGTTGTTCATTTCCTTTAATATTTTAGTTCCAAACTTATCTGTTTCTACAATATGATGAAACAATCGATTCCCAGCTGTTACTTCTACAGCCATGTAAACGCTTTTGTCACAATTAAAATTTTCTATCACTGGGCCATAGTAACTACTTACTTCGTGTGCCATGTCACTGCGTGTACTGTAAAATATACATATTCTTTATTCAGATAATTTTACTTTACTATTATCATTACCATTGCACTTATGAATACTATTTAAAAACAATTACAAACTGTATTGAAAAGATGTTAACATATTTTTAAGAAATAAAAACATACCGAAATGTATCTAATACTTTTCGTACACTATCTCTACCATTTAAAATAGGTTTTCCGGCCATAGATCTTAAACTTTGATCTGCTTTTGCTAAATCCTCTTTTAAACCAGACAAATTAAGTTGTAGCACACTTTCTTGTCGATATCTATAAAATTAAATGATTAAATCATAATATTTAAGATCTACATCATAGATTAATATACATTGATGATTAACATAATGCACAAACTGTTCTTTTCTTGTTGCTTGACACTGATCCTTGGCTTTTGTAAGTTCATAATATTGTTTATTATGGTCATCTATGGATGCGCGTTGTCTCTCCATTTCGCGTGTATGCTCTTCTATTTTTTTCTCTAGTGCAATTTGTTTTTCCGCATCTTTTTTTAAATCTTCACTAATCTTTTTTTGATGATCTTCTTTATCTTTTATCTGCTTAGTGAGTTGTTTAAGTTCATTTTGTATCCACTTATCTCTTTCGTCCTGTAGCACAATATAAAATTTTATACATATATTTGTACCAATTTTTTGTTAAAAATCCTCTTCTCAGTTGAATTGTACAGTATGTCCTATATTTTTTTACACAATTTATAAAAATACAAGAATCTGAAATATTTCAAAGATTAAATTACCCGACTAGTAAACTGGCTACCACGACCTTGTTTAGCGTACAATTCTTTTCGTTTTTGTTCTTTAAGTTGCAACTCTCGTGTACATTCTTCCTCCACGCGTTTCATTTCTTCATACTAAAACAAAAACATATTTATTTTTAACTTTTATATAGAAGTAATTACAAAATTTAACTATATCGAGTTTCTAAATTCTGCCTAACATAAATAAAGCAGTTTTTCCCCATATTATATTTAGATATTATTTATGTATACATAATGTATAACATACCTCTGGTTTAATACCTTCTAGCTCTGCTTCTCGAGCTGCTATATTGACTTTGAGTTTCTCCAATTCTTGTTGAGCTCGTTTTCTGCTATCATTATCACCTTTAACTTCTTCCAATAAATCATTAATAGTTAACGTCAATTTAGTCTTTTCTTTTAACAGCTGCTGTTGTTCAGCACTACACATGAAATATATAATAAAATTGAAATAATAATTATTAAAATCACGAAATTATAGAAATAAATATTTTATATTAACGTAAATTATATAAAAGTAATAGTAATAACTATATATTTATTTAAAACAAATGTAATGGGTGTTTATATTACGTAAAACTAATATAAAGCTATTGAATATATGACAAAAATTGATAAAGTTATAACAAACAAAGTGAAAATAGACAAAGTTATTATTATAGTAATAATTTACCTAAGTGTATCTCGTTCCTCTTTTGCAGTCTGAACTTCTTTCTTATCTTCCTTAAGTCGTTTTGTCGCTGCTCGTACCATTTCTTGCGCAGTTTTTGCTTCAGCTCCCAATCTTGCTTGTTCTGCACCACTATTAGCTCGAGATGCTTCAAGCTCTTCCAGCTTTCTTTTATTTTCTTTTAATTCACGTTCGTGAATTGTATATTCTAAGCAACGTCGTTGTTTATCCCACCGTTGATATTCCTTTAATTCTTCCTTTTCCTCTTCTAATGTCTTTAAACGTTCCTCTGTAATGTAACAGAAACAGAAACTTTTATACTTACACAACTACTTAGCACTATACTCGAATTTAATTTCAAGTTTACATACCTATCGTACGTAAAAAATCTTCTATCTTTTCAAGTTTGCCTTCTGTTTCTTTTAAAATAGATTTTGATTCTTCTCTTCGGTCATCATAAACTCTAGTGCCTGCTACTTCTCGTAACAATTTCAATCTTTGTGAATCTGGTGCGGTTGCCATTTGATTAATCTGTAAAAAATGTGAAATGATAAATTAATATACATTATTTAATTTATTAAAAGTAATAACATACCTTTCCCTGTTTAACAATATAATATGGATTCGACCTAGAGAAGCCTGCAGATTCTAATAAATTCATTACATCATTTCTTGTTACTATTTTTTTATTAAGGAAATATTGATCCTTTTTTGAACCAATTACTCTTCTTAAGTATACTTCATCTTTATCAATCTAGTTAAAAGAAAAATAACAGCAAATAATAAAATTTATCTAGAATCATATACATAAATTACCAGTTATCTGTAAATATTTAATGTAAAGTATTTTGTTAAAATAAGAAACATTAATTATAAATAAATATCGTACCGGTAATCTCCCATCAGAATTATCAAATATAATCTCTACATGAGCAGATATAACACGAGGTCCGGTACCTTCATGTAATAGTGCTTGTCGTTGTTCAGGTCTAAGATGTGAAAATTCATCACTCAAAACAAATTGAATAGCATAAAAGAAATTGCTCTTTCCAGAGCCATTTCTTCCAACTGGAAAAAATAAAATATAAATTCAAAAATTGAATACATCACGCAATTTATGACAAATAAAATACATACCAACTACATTATGTCTTGGATCAAAAGGCTCGACCACAGTTTGTTCACGGTACGATTTAAAACCTTGAATAATCACCTGAGAATAAATAACATTAAGGGATTGTTATAATTATCGTTTTCATGTTTAATAAACAAAAATATTATTATTTAACATCAACGCTAAGATACGAAAAAATATTGGAAATTTATAAAATATAAATATTTTGTATACATCTTTCATCGCAAGTGTTTACATAGAATAATAATTTATAGCTGCAGAAAATACTAAAATTGTACATTCAAGTAAAAAATAAGCGGCTGCTGAACAGTACACAATACGAAAATATACCGAAGTATTTAGTGCGGCATTCAAGCTTACTATACCTGTTTAATGTACATGGTGCGTTTAAAAATTATATGTTCATCCTCTCACTAATATTTTAATAAAATTTAATGTAAACATGAATTCTTAATTGCTAAATACAATAAAAACATTCGATTACTCCGTAACAACGCATCGACAATCGTCATTCATATGGTAACCTACGGTATACTAAATCTAAAACTTCCTAGATTTAAGCGGGAGATATTTAATTGTGACCAATAACAATAAAAAAAAATTACTATAATCTTATAACTGCTCCATTTTTTCTTGTTATTTTTATAATACAGATATTTCACAAACTTAATATTATGTGATAAAAGTTAACAAACACATACAGTGGACCCTCGACTTTCGCACACAATTGGTTCCTAAAAGTGTGTGCGAATGTTGAATGTTCGAAAGTAGAGGGATGTAAAAAAATATGCACCAAAAACTATGTTTTAAAGTATTTATTTATTTAGCTTTCGGATGTTTTCTTTATAAACTTGTCAAGAGTTAGTTGAGTATCTCCTTTTTTTTCTTTTCGTGATAAAGATTTCTATAACACGCAGTGTCTTTTTGCATCGCCCCCCTACGTACTCGACATATACATTCTTCATTGGGATCGCATTCTTCCATAATAGTTCAAAGTTTGTCTAGATGTATAAAGGCTTCATTCATATTTTTAATTGTCAAAATCTTGACGTTTTTATCGGCTTCTTCTTCCTCACTTTCGTTGTGTATTTTATTGTTAATCAATTGCGAACATTCGAGGGAACATTCAATCACAAAGGCTTACAAAGTTGAATTTTTTAAAATATGCGAAAGTAGATTGTGTGAAAGTCGAGGGCCACCTGTACTTCCTTTATTATAATAAATAATTCAAGAATATAAATTAAATTGTTACAGATTTAATAAAATGTTTGAGATCTTGACTAGTTTTTTATTAGAAATTATATTTATTCTAACAAAATTACATTTTTTATTCGTCAATATACATTAATAGTACAACATATTTATCTAATACAAAAATAGATTACAAGAACTTAATACTAAAACTATTTAATGATGAATACTCAATGCATCACTCTGAACTTCATGACTTAATTGTGTTTGTAAATTTGATAATTTATTCTTTAAAGCAGCAATTCCCATCATTACTATGTTCTCTGGTTTTAATGCACCACTACTTTCTACATTAAAGTAGTATTTATTCGGTTTTGCTTCCCAATTAAAAGGTGCTTCATCTGAAATATTATTTTTACGGTTTATTATATTCTTATTATATATTGTTGTTTTTTCAAAGCATAATATTGTCATTATGAACTTACATTGATCTTCTTCTAACTCACTGTATTCTGACTTTGGCCATTCATCTGGTTTTGGGAATAGCGTATGCCTCATTGAATTATCTGGGTCATATTCGAAACTTACACCAGCAGTGGGATTCCATTTCGCATGTTCTTTACCAAATCCTTTTTTCGCATATGCTCGAAGTTTTAATTCTTGTCCTTTTCGTAATTTTACTATTAATATTTCTATAAAAAGACAAATCTATGTTTATGAGTACCATATATGAACATAATATGATTTCATATAAAATACTAACCATCCGTTTCTCCATATTCGCTAGCATCGTCTTCTCTATGCCGAGATGTGACAGGTAATACTCTAGGATCGCTAGATTTAAAATCTGCAGTAGTTACATGTCTTGTTTGATCTTCTGTGCATTTTACGTCAAGTGTAAATTCAACGCTACATTCGGGACAAAAATCCATACATTGACAGTCCCTGGTATATTGAATTCTATCAACAACCTAAAAATTTAAAGCATTAATTTTAAGTTTTGACATTAATACTTGATAATTGTTTTTAAAAATGTTTAGATATTTGAAAAAAAGAAATGAAATATTTTTCATTTCATATACAATGTATCAACAATAATTATATTTATTACGATAGTTACATCATCACTGATCAATGGTATCATGCCTATTCTATGTGCTAAAAATTCATCACTCAAAACTGTAGAGTTTGCTTCTAATTGAATCCAATCAATAGCCATAGTTGGCGTTTCGGCTATGAATACACGACGCATACTGTTTGCCACACTAAAATAATAAAAATTATGATAAGTGATATAATATTATATCATAATACCTGATATTTAATATACCTTAATTCAGTATCTTCCACTTGAAATTTTACATTTTCTTCGGTTAAATCCGAAATATGCACCGATGGTTGGTTAGCGTATGGCATTTTGAAAAAATTCTTTTCCTTTTAATAAATATAAAATAAAGACGACCAACTTCGTTAATTCACACTGCCTGGGTTTTCACTTCACTGTATACATACATCTGTATTTTCCATAAACTTCAAGATTCGATGTAACGTATAACGTCACTGTTCGAAATCAAGTAGCAATATGTACAGAAAGGGTGACAATTCTTCGAAAATTGAGAACAATATAATGAGAACCGAATGAACGGTTCTCCTTATTTATGACATCTTTGGTCGCCGTAAATGGCGCATGCATCGCCGCAAGTACTTTCAGTGCCGCCAATCTGACAATGATGTCGAAGTTTAAAAAAAACTAGCTACTAAGCGCTCGTCCTATTTCTATTCCGAGTTCGATTTCGATTCTTGCGGGTGTATCACGGACAATTGTACAAGCACGCCATTGATTTGCTCGAATGGTTTATAAGGCCATTGCGAAATACGGACATCACAATAAATCATATCTTTGGTAATTGGCAATTCATAGGAATTCATTTTCGTACTACAGAGTTGTTTCGAGAATACTGTCGAAATTTTAACGTAAGATTTCTAACCTTTTCTGTGATCGACTAATAATTAATTTTCACAGTGGCGTACATAACGAAAGTGCCAGTACTTAACAATGAAAAACTCGCATTCTGAAAGGAAGGAATGGCGTGACAGATCGCGTGAAAGAAAACATCACAGCTACCATCGATTACAAGATAGAGATTATGAGAAAGATCGTAAAAGAAGTCATGATGAAAGTCGAAGCAGGTCGTACGATAGATACAGCAGAGACCGTCGTAGATATTACGACAGATATCGTAAGGATGAGAGAAGCGGTAGATATTTCAACAATACCCCAAAAAATTACAACGATGAGAAGGATGTCCAAGGGGGAAGGTCTTATTATGAACAAGATCAAAGTACGGAAAAAGGCTTGAACGAAATGACGAAAAGTCAAAGTAGGACTGTCGATCTCTTAACGTCAAAAACAGGTGGTGCTTATATTCCTCCTGCAAAATTGCGTATGATGCAAGCAGAAATTACTGATAAATCAGGAGCAGCTTATCAACGTATCGCATGGGAAGCGCTTAAAAAATCTATTCACGGATACATCAACAAAGTCAATACCAGTAATATCGGGCTCATAACAAGAGAATTGTTAAGAGAAAATATCGTTAGAGGTAGAGGTTTATTGGCTCGATCTATTATTCAAGCTCAGGCAGCGTCTCCGACTTTTACCTCTGTTTATGCTGCTCTTACCGCTATCATTAATTCTAAGTTTCCTAATATCGGGGAATTGATATTAAAAAGACTTGTGATACAATTTAAACGAGGATTTCGTAGGAACGACAAAGTACTGTGTATATCTTCTGGAACATTTTTAGCACATCTTGTAAATCAACGTGTATCGCATGAGATTCTAGCATTAGAAATTTTAACGTTACTAGTGGAAACACCGACGGACGATTCTGTGGAAGTAGCTATTGCATTTCTGAAAGAATGTGGTATGAAGTTAACGGAAGTGTCTCGTAAGGGTATCGAAGCTATTTTTGAAATGTTAAGAAGCATTTTACACGAAGGACAATTAGATAAGAGAGTACAATACATGATCGAAGTTATGTTCCAAATTAGAAAGGATGGTTTCAAAGATCACGAAGCGGTTACAGAAGAACTTGACCTTGTCGAAGAAGAAAATCAGTTTACTCATCTTGTAACGCTAGATGAAGCGACGGACCCGCAAGATATATTAAATGTATTTAAATTTGATAGTGATTATGTGGTTAATGAAGATAAGTATAAGCAATTAAGTACAGAGATTCTTGGGTCAGATGCTAGTGGTTCTGAAAACGATGATAACGAAGAAGACAGTTCGGAAGAAGATGAAGATGCAGCGACTCCTAAAGAAATGGAGGATGTTATCGTAGATAATACGGAAACTAATTTAACTGCACTTAGGAGGACAATATACTTAACAATACATTCTTCTTTAGATTTCGAAGAATGCGCACATAAATTAATGAAAATGCAATTGAAACCAGGTCAAGAAATTGAACTTTGTCATATGTTTTTGGATTGTTGTGCAGAAATGAGAACGTACGAGAAATTTTTTGGCCTTTTAGCTGGCCGATTTTGTGCTATTAATAAAATATACATTACACCTTTTGAACAAATTTTCAAAGATTCTTACAATACCATACATCGACTTGATACAAATAAATTACGTAATGTGGCAAAGTTTTTTGCACATCTGTTGTTTACAGATTCAATTTCGTGGGAAGTATTATCTTGTATAAAATTAAACGAAGAAGATACCACCAGTTCAAATAGAATATTTGTTAAAATATTATTTCAAGAACTTTCAGAATATATGGGCCTTTCGAAGCTCAATGAAAGGGTTAAAGATGTTACTCTTCAAGAAGCTTTCAATGGATTGTTTCCTAGAGATAGTCCAAAGAATACACGTTTTGCTATAAATTTTTTTACATCTATTGGATTAGGTGGACTTACGGATGATTTAAGAGAACACCTGAAATCGTGAATATGTATTTCTAATTTATATCAAAAGAATGACCACTTCTTTCACATATCTTTTAATTTAATATTAAACATATATTATGAGTTGATATGCTATAAATCACTTTACTAGATTTACTTTATATTTTGTAATACTACAAGAATTGTAAATACATGTAAATAAAGAATTTCTTTTCTTATTTGTCTTTCTTGTTTTTTGTGAGAAATTGTATAATTATTAAATTTATTAAAGAGATATGTAATATTCAAATTGTTAATGGACTTGAAGAGAATTTTTACAAACATATAAAATATAGTAGAATTTGGATGTATCCCAAAAATATTGTTGAATTTGGCGCAACGAGAGGTAGCCGCGTATAAATTTAGAAACAAAACAAAATATTTGTATTGCTGAATAAAGTTGAAATACGATATTAATGTACTGTGAAAAACATTCTAAATAATAAATTAGTGTTTTATAAAGTATGAATTTTGTCGAATATATTTTGAAAATAATAAATTTGAAATTCGCCGCATTCGACCAGGGCGCTACAGATCTGTGACATGGTAGATTTGAAAGAATAGCTCGGATATATGGAGGACCGCTCGTTCGATTTTTATCCCGTTCCATTCCACCAACCTCGACGCTAGTAACTTCCGCTAGACTTAGGCAACGTGATTGTAGTTTACGCATAAACCATATCACGAAATCCGATTTGTCTTCTTTACATATCCTTTTTAAAGTTACATCCGAACTATAACTTCGGACCTATACGCGCCACGCAAATTTGACTACTTGCGCCGCTCTAGGAGAGAATCGCACAATTGAAATCTACATATTGTGTTTAATAAAATATCTTAAGTATTTTTATTTCTTTCAGTTTTAAATAGAATTAACCTGTACATTGTCCACAAATTTTGACTTTTTTATTTATTTCTGATAACGAGACAAATTTGATATATTTATATTTGATCCTAGACTTTTATTAAGTGGTAACCGTGGTTGAATGATACCGTTGGCACTGTTCAATATAAGATGGCTATGGATAGTTGTTGAGAGAGATAGGCAAAAAGAGAGAGAAAGAAGAATATTTCAGAAAATAACTGCCTCAACAAAAATTGGTGTCTTTAAATAATACCGAATTTATGTTATCTATACTTGAAAAATTTCGGTGCTTGTAACAACGGATTTCTTTCCATCATCCATTCGATACTGTAGTAACAAAATATGAACAAAATGTCTTTTGACACTAGCTGATCTCAGGGAGAACCTCCAATGTCATCAAGGAGGATGATTTTTAACGCTTTACGGCGATTTCGCCCTTAAACAAGGTGAATAAATTAGCTTTGAGTTCCCTTGCAAGTTTAAATCAATACGAATTTCTACGATTGGTTTGGAGACGAAATGATCATTAAAAAAATTGGAATTATTATTTCTTTTATTAATGTATTTCAGTCGAAAAAGGAAAACCAAAATTCTATATACTTCAGTAGAATATCGCACTTCAGTAGAATTGCAAATATAGACATTTAAATGTAATTTCTTTATAGTATCATTCAATGTCAATATGAGTCCTTCATTGAATCGCAAACGTGGCTCCTCTGTCAGCTTCACACGAGCTAAGGAGAACAGTGATGACATTGGAGATGAGATTCACATATCTTTAGCTCCGTATATTCAGACGTACCTTGCTCATAGTGGACAAGGGTTTGGTTGTTGCGGTATCAGCCTACCAGTGCCATTTGAACGTGCAGCACCACGTTCTTGGTGGAATCCGAAATTTGATTCTGAAATCTTGGAAGAACAATTCAAAAGAAGTGCCTTTCCACAGATTAGATTAAGATTTCGGTATGAATATATTGTTATTATCATAATTCTCTCTGATAGAGTATTCAATTTAATTCATATTTTCTTTTTAGATATGCTCTTACATATATCTTGTTAATGTCCGTATCATGGCTGATATATTTTGTGATTACTGGAATAGAAAACGATACTTCTACATGGCCAGCTATTGCAGCCATTTTCAGTATTGTTGGAGCTATGGTATCTGCTGTACTGTATTTAACTCATACAGATTACTACAAATCCTACATATTACAGATTTCTTTAGGGGTTGCGTCTTTACTCTGCCTCCTATCTTTACTTTTTCTTGCAATAGTACCACCTCACATAGATGGTTTAACTTTAGTAGGACATTTCGCACTATGTTCAGAAATCTTATTATTAATATACACGGTACTACCAATGCCACTTTATGCTTGTGTAGGAATATCCACAATTTATTCATTTATGTTTGAATTTTTGACTGCCTATCTCTATGGCTCAAGAAATGCAAGACAAAGATTGCTCAACAATTATGATTTAGGAATGAATGAGAGTGGAGATTACAACAAAGTATCTGCATCTGCATACCCTTTATACGAAGATCCTCGTTTTGTTATTGGTCTCCAGAATGTGATACCTAATATTAGTGATGTTACAGGAATCAATTCGGAAAAGATATCAAGTTTGCATGCTTCAAAACTAATATCCAATCTTAGTTTGAAGGCATCGGACGATCAAAGTATTATTGAAAAAGTGTCAGAGGCTTTGAATAACACGAATGTATTAACAAAAATAAATTCCAGTAGTGTGGCTATAATTAGCAATATTAATTCTACTATAAATTCATTAGCCAATATCTTGATTCCTAGAGATGTAAATAAAATGAATACATCTTCTACAGAAGCTGACATGGTTGCTGATGTTATTAAATCATCCAGTAATTGGAATAGCGACTCAAGTACATATTTGCAAGATGATATAGATTTTGCAACAAATCTTAATATACGAATTTTGATGCAAATATGTATACATTTAATTGGTGTACATATTTTAATAATGACTTTTGTACGAATGCGAGGTACATTTATGAAAGTAGGTCAATCACTCTTAGTACGACGTCAATTAGAAATGGAAAGACAACTCAAAGAAAAAATGATTCATTCAGTAATGCCACCTAAAGTAGCACATTGGTTGATGGAAGAAAGTGAACGAGAAAGAGAACGTGAAGATTCATTAAAGAAAGGATC
This sequence comes from Liostenogaster flavolineata, assembly GCA_025433975.1. Classification (NCBI taxonomy): domain Eukaryota; kingdom Metazoa; phylum Arthropoda; class Insecta; order Hymenoptera; family Vespidae; genus Liostenogaster; species Liostenogaster flavolineata. Next base: position 356,315 of record JAITYT010000974.1, on the reverse strand, counting down.
CATACCATCTAATCATACGGATATACGTTCTTTATTTCGACCATTTAATATGCACTCCATGGATAATGTCAGTATTTTGTTTGCTGATATTGTTGGCTTCACAAAAATGAGTTCGAATAAAAGTGCAGAAGAATTAGTAGGTATTTTAAATGACCTATTTGAACGATTTGATGACCTTTGTGAACATCATGGATGTGAAAAAATATCTACATTGGGAGATTGTTACTATTGCGTTAGTGGTTGCCCAGAGCCAAGATCTGATCATGCAAAATGTTGCGTTGAAATGGGATTAGGTAATATTTTCATTTTTTGGCGCAAAAAATGCAGTTTGATAATATGTCTAAATGGAATATTTCTGACGCGTTAAAAATAAAAGAAAATAAATTAATAAAATAATAATATATTACTTTTTACTTTATTCAATAATTATAAAGTAGTATGTAATGAAAAATGAACGGTTTGAATTTTAAAATAGATAAAAATA
>JAITYT010000974.1:328573-352103 GCA_025433975.1 Liostenogaster flavolineata | reverse complement strand
ATATATATATATATGCGTGACGCTTGTTTTGTTACGTACCTATGGCAAATGTAGATCAATATGTATATATGGCCATAACTGGCAGTTCCTATGCAAATATGTGTTTGGGCTTTGTTACACGGATATCACTGTAATGGATGCTAAGAGTTGAAATGTAAATTGAGCATTTAAGTTGGAAAACTATTTTAATAGAACTATTCTAATGAAACAATTTTAATAGATTGTAGAACAATGAAAAATATTTACAATTAATGTGTTGTACTTTATATAATATTATTTAAGATAAAATTAATCAAACGTTTGCAGTCAGAATTTTGTTCTTCATAAGATATTTATTATAAAATGATGGATATATATTTGCACAGTTTTGTCTTCCTTTTCGGAATTCGTTCATTTTTAAATGAGATACTCAACAATATGATCTTAACAAGGAAATGAAATAAACATACTAATATATAATAGGTATAAAGTAAACAGCATATTGAACAGTTTTTCTTTTTTACATGGTTACAATGTACTATTAAATTTACCAAAGATCAAGAATCAATGTAAAAAAAATTCGAGGCACGGGTATATAATTAATATAGCAATTATTCAGAATTTATTGCAAAATAATGGACGTTCATGAACAAACAGAAATATATACATTCCAAATGTTATTTGCAGTAATTTTTGTTTAGTAATGTTCATTAAAAAAAAAACAATTTATCAATATTATAAGTCACGTTGTAAAAAGCTTAGATGATATTAATTGGTATTAAGCGCCTCTATTATTTTTGGATAAATCTACTATGTCACACTCCAAAGAATATATTATTGCATTTCTAAACTACATCATATATAATATTTTTGCTGCAATATATATGCTTCATAGAATGTATCAAATTAAACAATTAAATAAGTATATATAAATAGATACAGGGTTATAAAAAAATGATTAAAAACCATGGAAACATAAGTAAAAAATTTATTTTGAATAGGTATGCAGTTTATACTGCGAATAAAATTTATACAAATGCAAAATATAAATGTTAAAACTATAATACAGATGGCCTACTTTTATACTTAGAACTAATACTATTATCAACGTATAATTACTAATTTTATTTATTGATATTTATAAATATGTATTCTATGGCACTTCCATCATTTTCTCTACTTGAAGTTTATGTATTGTATTCAAGACATGTGCAACATATTTTTAATATTTTCTTGCAAAATTTGAAAAATATGATTAGATATGTATTATTTAATAATTTTTAGATTATAGATTCTAAATTTATATTATATTTAAGTTGCAAAAAATAGAAAGAAAAGTTGAAAATATTTGGAAATGCAGAATTTAGTATTAAATAACAAAATAGGTACTTCTTGAAATAGAAATATGATACATCTTTTGTGTTTATACATAATATGTAATACTATTATCAAAGGCCGATTATATTTTAAGATGTTTACGAAAATTAATTTAAAATTTAAACTAGCTACAAATATATCAAGGTTATGAGAAGATTATATAGTGGTCATATATTGTTATTGTCAATGCAATTTATTTATTGCAGAATGTATATACAAGACGTGCGTCATTCTAAATCAATATATAAAAATACGGGAAAGTTAACTTTAAAGATTAAAAGCTTATTATTCTCAGCATTATCCACGTTTTATGATTAATTGTTAATCATCGAAATATATATAATGTTACAAAATATAAGTACTCTAGACAAAGTTTCGGTTACTAAGTTAACGAGATATTAGTTTTATTCAATTTATTTAACAAGGAATGTAATATATGTACGACTTAATGTTTTCAGTATATATTATATGGATAATGTTAAGAATGAAATATCTTCTGTACAAAAAAATGCTGTAAATGCTAAAAATAAAGAATATATTGCAGATATTAAATCATTTTATTTAAAAAATTGTGTGTAACTTTTAATTAGAATAAAATGCATTTTATTATTAGAAAAAATAATGCTAATTGAATAGAATAAATTTAGTAAATATGTAATGTTTAATTCTTGAAATATTTAAGAACATATGTAGCAAGAGAAAATGTAAAATCAACCACAGATTCTTTAATTTATTACAATATAAACATATTACCATGTAGAATTTATACTATTACATCACTTTTATTTCTTTTGCTCGTAGATGAACGTTAGCACTGTCATATTATAAAAAAAGTATTATAAATATCTTACGAAATTAAAATTATTGAGATAAAATATATCCTAGTAGCTGTACATCGTTTCTTTGATTGAAATTTATTATGTTTGTAATGCAAACATTTACTTTTACATGAAGTAAATTTTAATAACAATCTGTGAAGTCTTTATATAAGCAATATAAATAATTCGTTATAACAAAATCAGATATATCCATTCTTTGTTCATTCTCATATTTTTTGAATAATGCAAGGAATATTCAAGTTGCAAAGCTTAATGCAAAGCGCATGTGATCAATATTCTTATTATTGCATTATTCTACTTTTGTTTATTTTATGCACGTCAGTAGATGGTCAATGTGCAAATGATTAAGCACAAATTCTTGTGCGTACAAAAATGGTTTCATTGATTATGTATACATAAAAAATGTTTTTTCAGATTCTATATAAAATACAAAAGCTTGTGCTAAATTTTGTATTAAAGTAATTTCACAGTCTTTATAAATGATAGTCATTATTTTAATGAAAAGTATAAACCTCCTTTGAAGAAGAACAGAATGTAATATTTAATTTCCGTGCTTGCGTTAGTGATATTTTTCAAAATTTATTTACAAAAACAAAATTGTTACCGTGAAATACAAGAATATAATTCTATTAGAAATAAGTAAAATATTGATATAATTCTTTCCCTAAATCCTGTTGTTATGTACTGTATTTTTATCAGCTTTACATAATTTACATAATCCATGTAGATTTCTGATCAACATAAAGCCAAATAAGAAGAAATACAGTATAAATTAAATTAATTTTTAAATATGATAAAATTAATATATAATTTCTCATTTAATTATTTTAGAATTATAGAATCGACATGAATTTCTTTTATAAATAAGACAATGTTTCTATTGTATTCTATTATCCTATACTATATCATATAAAGTTACTGTACATGTCACAGTGCAGTATCATTTTGTGTATTTACACTAAAAAACACAGTAAAAGAGTAATTCAGTACTGTTTACAGTATAGAACTCACATTAAAAATGAGAATGTAATAATATTAACAGACATTGCTTCATATAGAATCAATGATGGAACTTAAAATCACTAATAAAAATAGCACCATAAACTAATGTTTTTGATACTATATTTCTTCATATATAATGTGTGTATGTTTATTACAATAAATAAAAGCAAGCATAAAATAAAATTAAATCATAAGGGTATTTGAGCTGTGCTAGAATTAAAGTGCAACGTGAATAAGTACACATTTGAGTATATATGCTAAAATAATATTTTTGCATAATTATATTTATTATATACACTTAAATTTCAGCACAGCCTTTTGTTGTAAGAAATATAATAATTTGTTTAAACAGATATTAATAATTATGTCTAAAAAACTAACATACTGCATCTCCATCTGTTTTATATTTATATTCAGTTTCAGTCATGAAGAATATGCAGTGTATTATAAACAATTTTTTTATAAATGTCCAAATACAGCGATATATTTGTTTTTAAAACGATCACTTTGTTATTCTAAATTTATAAATATATTTCAAACAGATTTGCACTTCTGTTTTATTATATATTTTTTTCTTCTGCTTTCGTGTCATTCTTTTCCACAGTTAATCCTCACGATAATTTATAATTATTTGTAGCATGTAGAGTACAATTATCTAAATCACTTTGCTACGTGGGTCCTGCAAACAGGGCTGCAATCCCTGTTTCAGATGCATTTTTAGAGTTTTCATCTACCCTTATTGCTTGAGACTTTCCAGAAACTTCAATACGAGGTAAATTATCAATTTTAACTTCTTTGCGAAATAATTGTCCCATACTCCTCCCAATAAGCTATACAAAAACAATAATGATGAACGTACATCGTAAATTAACGATGGATTACTGGAAAATGTTTAACTCTTACTTGATTTGTTATCCTTCTAAACAAATCTTTCTTGCCCTTTTCGACTTTATTACCCTTTGTACTAATTATAGTCATCTTTTCATCAAATCGTTGTAGATCAGCAGGACTTACTCCAGGTATTTGTTGCATTACCTCGATAATATTGGGAAATTTTGGCCTTAAGCACTCGTAAACTTGAGCACCCAAAGTTATAAGGCAACCCTGATTAGCCTCATGCTGACCATGAAGTTGTAAACCTTGAAGTACTGCGACCATAATGTGTGCAGCCATCGCAGGGGTTAAACTACCATCCCCTGCCAGTGTACGTACAATGGGATTTGTTAACATAGTAGCTTTTAGACTGGCATTTGAATCGTTCCATGATAAAGCTCTGTAAGTATAACTTCATGTTAATATATAATATTCAGTAAGTTAATAAATATTAAATAAAGTATATGCACTTCTTATTACCCCAAGACACATAAGACGACACTGTGACAAGTGGATGGATGTCGTAAAACAAATGCTCCTAATTCACTAACAACTTCAGCAACTATGCTATTTCCTCTTGAAATTGGAGGATCGACTGCCATACCTCCACCATCTTGTTCCATAGTATCTGGAGGTGCTGCATCACTTGCAGCTCCACCAACCAAAGCTACTTTTAATACATCTACAAAGTCTCTTGTCAAATTTCTATTGAGCATATCATCGATGACTTCCTGCGTATTTGTATTTTCCTCATCTAAATTACCAGATTCATAAAGATGTGTGATATATTGCCATTTGGCACTTAATCTTTGGCACACTAAAATAAAATTAATAGTTTCTAATTAATTAAAAATGTATTTTAGAGAAGTAGTTTCGTACTTCACGAAAAATTACCTACGAAATACGAAATTACTTTTTACTCGACCCAATAATTAATTGAAATAGTATTATAAGATAAAAAAATAACACTTCTCTTACTATGTGTAGACACGTGAGCAAGGACAGGTACAAGTACAGTTTCATAAAAAGCTGGTGGGCATGAATATATAAATGGCTTCATAAAAACACGAATAATCGGCCGTAATCGATAATCTGGAATTAACTGAAATGCAATAGTCGCAAATAAGTTTTTATTCGAACATATAAATTCTATTAATATATTTCAAAGCTGGCCACGATATTGTCCTTAAACGAAAACATTTCTCTGGGTTGTATAAAATATTATAGAAAATTTGTGTTTTCTCAATTCTAGATAGAGTCAGTCAAAATTGTAATGTCTTCTGGATTAATCTGCATGAATTAAGTGCAGTTAAAAAAGTTGTATGAAATATGATGTAAGGGACTTCTTTCGTGACCAGCACTGATGTATTTAATTAAATTACCTCCATGTTAGAAAAAACTGAATTTAGCAATGCTGGTGCAAGACCAGACAATTGATAAAAATCTCTGCCAATTGTGTGACATCCACTACCCAACATGTGATAACATTGGTCATGAATTGTAGTAAGGAATGATTGCATTCGTATTAAAGCAGTACTTGATAATTGATCAGATTCAGAAGCATTATCGTTTGTCACATTTAACCCTAGAAGATTTGCTTTCTCTGATTCTAAAAGACCATAAGCATTTTTATAGCCCTAGAATAAAATATGAATATGTAATAATTATATAAAGACATATACATGTATATTATATAATATAAAATATATATTGTTACCTCTGATAGAGCTGATATAGCCTCTGGAGTAAATAAAGCATTCATTGTTCTAAGTAGAGCAAAAAGTGTAGGTAAAATAGGAATTACATGTGGAGCAGCAGGATTTCTATAAACTGGATTTCCACTTTCACTAAGTGCAGCAACAAAACCACCCCTTGCAGCACGATCTGGATCCTCCGGAATAGAACATCTTTTTACGACACTTAACACAGTACAAATGCAAATAATAAGATCCATTCGATTTTGTCCTGCTGGATCATCCATAACATTTTCTACTGGAGGTCTATCCAATCCTACAAATCTTATTAATTCTAGTGGACCTTTAAATGAGTCATTTCCAAATGTCATAAATCTTGTAGCTCCCTCTCCAATAACTTCTGCGACAAATCTGGTTTGCCTTTCATAATCACAAAAATGATTAGATATTAACAATAACGCTTCATAAAGCATAATACTTTCCATCCTAGAAAGTGGACTTGGTTCTCTGACCAGACCTCTAACCATTGTATGTATTTGTTCAAACACTGGTAAAAGAAGTAAAGGATACTTCAAACTAATTTTTACCATCAAACTAGCTGCATGGCGCCTTACATTTTTTGCTGCTCTAGACCGAGTAGCTTTCGTTTCACCAGGTGCTTCAAATACCAAAGCAGCAAAAATTTTCTCCAGCACTCTAGGTAAAATAGCCACACCTGGCATCGTCATAGAACCAGTTGACATTGAAAGAAATACAAATAAAGCACTAATACAGGAAAGTAGAGCAGATAATAACCATGGATCTTGAGGTGAATAACCCAAACATAATTCCAAAAGTTGCAAGCCATTTTGTACACTAGGTCTTTCATTGATCAATAAAATTCTGGATACGACAGAATCTAATGCTTGAGCAAGGGCTTCCCATTCAAGGTATTCTGGATCATTCTGATCACTTTTATATTGAAGATCGGCCATGCCTTTTGTTATTTTTGCAGTTAACCATTGTTGTACATATGTAAAGGTTACAAGTGGTGCTATCATCGTTGCATGGCGAAATCCTTCCAGCAAATCTGTTCTAAATCGATGTAGAAATATATTGAATTCTTCTTCCGAATCATAATCCGCAAGGCAATACGCAGTAGTTCCATTGGTATGTCTACCCTGGGAATATACTATTTTTATAAGCTTTGGAGCAGTACTTTCCACATATTTAGGTATATATGTTAAAAGTAAAGTATCGCTCTTAATTGGATCATGTTTGAATAACATAACCCATATTGCGTTTGCCAAATGCGTTAATGTTAAACTAGAGTACATGGTAAACGTTAAAACAGTATCCAGAAATAGATTAAAATGTGTAGGCCGAGTAGTAAGTCCATCATCTCTTCCCCAAAGTATACATAATTGCGTTGCCATACCAGTCAGTACCAATGTAAGTTTTTTTAAAAATAAATAATGGTTTTCATGAAAATCATTGACTCCTGTTAAAAGTGGCGGGATAGTTGCTGCTGTATAAATAAATCTTAAGGCTTCTTCAGAGAATAAGATCATAAGTTGTTTTCTGTCTTCTGCTTTACCCTTACGATTTACAATTTGCAGAAGGCATTCTGCTGCCGAACATTGAAATATTGGATCTCCCAATAGCAGACAAAGTATTTGCAACAGCCTTCCATCTTCAGCCATCACATGGCTTATGGAAACCCATTCGACGAATCCAGTTAATGTCGATAACACTACCTGTTGAATAAATATAAATAATAATAAGAATATTGATTATAACAAATGTAATGATAACAGATAAACTCACCTGCACCACTTTACTGTGCGCTGCAGCTTCGGTAGTACGACCGATAGAACTTTCATTTTGGAACTCAGAAAAATGTTGTTCTATCAGTCTCAGAAAAAAATTAAAAATTTCAGCCATATTCAAATTCAGTGCTTGATATATATCTTTTCTCCTTTGATTTGACTCTAAAGTTTGTAAAAGCGCCACATCTTCTACCAGCCTTAAAAATACTAAAAGAACCAATTCTGTTTGACTTTCTCCTCTTGTACAAGCTTGACTAAGTTCAGCCAATAACGTTGGCCATTGTTGTGGCCATTCTCGTTTAATCATCTCAACGACAACACGAGATAAGGCATCTTTTATATGAGCTTCTCCTTGCAACAATGGTTCTGTACCTTCATGTAGTAATTTCATTGCATTCTCTTTAATAAAAATTTTTTCAGATTGTGATATCTGTGTCCAACGATATTTGATACAATGTTCCATTAATTGTAAACCAAAATGACGCACTACCGAGCTTCTGTTTGGTGACTTTTGTGCCAAATATAATCCGCATTGAGCACATAGCGGTGAAGACTCTTTAAATCTTTCACATGCATTGTAAACTTCTAAGCGTTCTGGTTGTGATACATTTGGTGACATCATTACCTCAACTACACGAGCAAGTTCAGTTGCTATTTGTGCAATATCACCTGTACCACACTCCATCCTATTGCATCATATTATAGAAAAATGATGAAATATTCTTTTTTATATCATAAACAATAATATAGTAATGTAGAAATCGTATATAGAAAAATATTTTTTTATTTAATTCTTTGATATGTCATCTAATATAAAGTAAAATACATAAAATATTATATTTATTTTTTACTAAATATATATTTTGATATGTATTAAATCATATTACTAATAATAGAAGAAAATATTGAATATAATAGAAAAATTACTCCTATAAATGCAATATGTTTAATTTGTTTACGTAAAATGAACATAAACCATAACTACTTCAAGTTTATTTACTTTTATTAATTTAATTTTATTAGAATAAGGTCTAATTTTATTTATACATTTTCTTTATCTCTTTATACTTTTTCTTTTATCATGCAAAGTCAACAGTTATTGTATACTTCCAAATATCTTGGTATACTAAAAAATACAATATTTGTGTAATTTTCAATTCAAAATTATATTACACTTGCGGTTTCAACAAAAACAAAGATGCATTGATGTAGCGATAAAAATTTACAAGAAAATTTCTTATATTTTCTTTGTAGAAAAAGGTGAAATAATTATTTATAAAATGTGCTCTGCATGTTGACCATGCGTTGACAGAATATACTCACCTCGTAATGTGACCGTACATTAGAGCGGAACGACAAAATACGCCCGTAAAGATATTCACTAAAAATAATGTCAATTCATATCTGATCGTTATTGAATTATTTAAAAATTTGCAGTTAGAACACTGACAATCGTGCGTTAATCGCAACAAGTTCGTTTCTATAAAATGCGGCACGTTGGACAATCGCACACGAGCAGTAAGGTAGCGCCCTCTTTGAAGAATAAAATTGTATCTACCCTAACCTGAGTATGTATTGTGTACACTTCCGTAGTTTTTAATCGGACTACGCAAGGTGATTGGTTTAAAGTAACTGTGTAATGTGACTGTGAAATAATCCCCTGAACATTTTCACGTGGAAAATGTGGAAGTTAAATTTCATTAGATAGCTTCTAATTTTTGTCGTTACTTAGTTAGGAATTATAGATATTCAAATACACCGAATAATGAAATGCGTCTTCTTTAACGATACATGCTTATCACTAACTGTAGCGCTAAGAAAATTGTATTTACAATATTTTTTTAGGCTATGCCGGTTTTATTTTATGGATATAGCGAAGTTATAATTATTAATTACTGATTAGAAACGATGGATGAAATACCAACTACACCACCGACGTTCAAGTTGAATTTTCCCAAACAGATTTATTGTGTAGAGTTTTCTCCATACGAGTGGTCTCAGAATTTAATTTGTATTGCTTTACGAGAGGAAATTATTATTGGCACTATTAAATTCCAGGTACTTTTACCTGTTTGTTAATATTTCAAATGACAGATCTTTTATATAATTCTTGTATTTAGGACGATGATGACATTGTAGAAGATATAGCTTACAATCCTATTGTAACATTTCATCATGCAACTAGACCACACGCTATCGCTTGGAGTCCAGAAACCACTTTGAGTGTTGTACCCAAGATTGTTACATTTTGCGTTGCTGCAGCGGACTTTAAAATAAGATTATACAACAGTAATCTAAACGACGTTAACACATATGAGGTATTATCTAATTATACAGAATATTTTAAATTACAAAACCCTTGCGATATTAACACCTTTAATATACAAGATTTTAGAAGGACATAATGATTATGTAAACTGCATTTCATATGAACCTGAAGGTGAATTACTTGCATCAGCTTCCGACGATCATTCGTGTAAACTATGGGCTATTAAAGAAGTACAAAAATGTGTTTCAACGTTTTATTTGACTTCACCTGGAATGAGTGTCTGTTGGCACAAAGAAGAATCTGGGAAACTTTTAGTAGCTGAGAAAAATGGTCTAATTCATATGTACAACGTAAGAAATCAGCAAGCAATTATATCGCTTGATGCAGGTGTTCTTCCATTATGTTCTGCCGATTGGAGTTCTAATCCACTAAAAGTGATTTGTTTAGCTGCCGGAGAATTACTTCTTTGGGATGTGTCTAGACCCAGGTTAGAGATATTTTTATCGCAAAATTTATGTTTACATTTATATTTGATAGAATAACCTAAAAAAATTATTATTTTAGTCGCCCATTAGAATCTCGAACACTTCATATCGAAGGTGGTATGTTAATAAAATTCTGTCATGCATATGAAAACATCGTTGCAAGTATTGGCAGTCCAGATAATCTCTTAAAAGTCAGCAATTTAAAGTCGAAGCACATTATATTGCGTGGAAAAATGAAGTTGGTAGGTGGGTTAACATGGCATTATAAATTTCCATACGTCTGTGCTGGAAGTGACAGAGAACTTTATTTTTGGAAAGTGAAAATCAATTAACATGTATAATAAGCTGTTTTTGTACGAACGTTTTTAGAAATATTTTTTGTCTAACAAAATAAAATGAAATAATATAAAAAAGTCTTTAAATGTAACACTTACTATATGCAAATTACTAAAATTCTTGTTATTTTTTCTTGTACTTTATTATATAAGTTATTTCTTTTATGAAATAGCTTTTGTCCATATTTCAGAAAGTCTACTTGTAAACTCGTTAAAAAGTAATTTATTAGACAATTTTTCACTCAATTCATGAGCTTTACTGTATGCTAAAACAGGACTTGGCGAACACATTCGTTCTTCGATAAATTTCCTTTTTTGATGTTTAAGATCGTCAAGTTCTTCTAATAGAGACGTATCATCTTCTTTCGTGCTCACATCTTCCTCTTTTTTATGGATTTTACCTAACGTATTAAAAAATAATGGAAATAGTATCAGTATTTAAGATATTAACATATTTTAATGCAAGCAAGATTTATACCTAAATTCGAGGTAAGTAGAGTTTCTAATTGCGTAACTTTGTTCGTGATAGACCAATATTTTACAGCATATTGGTCAAAAACATCTTCAAATAAATCTTCTACGAATCTTATTATTTTAAAACATTTTTCTTCTTCATTCAAATTTATATAATCTAAAAGCCAGTTCATAAGTCCTATACATAAATAAGCACGTAAGCTTTTTGATACACTAATTTTTAATGCGTAGATACTTTCTTCATTTTCTATTGGATGTTTAGCATCTAAATTACAAAGTATTAGAATTAACAATTTTTTATAGTTTTTTTCACGTTTACAGTGCTCTATTTCGAATAAAGAAATAGTATTCAATGCAACTGTCAAGTAAGATAAACGTTTTTCTTCAGAGTCGCAAATCAATGCCATAGCAACGTGATAACTAACAATTACCCTTAACTGAAATAAAATGCAATATATATTTTTTCAAAATTAACTAATATAATTATTAATTTATATATTCTTACCATGTCTTGATTTTCTGGAATGATATTAACATTGTATAGATTTAAATCGGTATAATAAGTTTTATAAGTATCTGCGTAACTCTGTAATGTTTGCAGTATACCATACTCGGATTCACCTTTCATCCATGCCAAGATATTATTTAAATCAATTTGCATTCCAAGTACTTTGTTAATTTCTTTAAGTGTTATTACTTGAATTTCTAAACACTGTAAAAATAATATATTATCATTATTATTGCAGATATTTCTGATTAATAAGTTATATACTTGTACCTTTATTTCTGGGAATTTTGATATTATGTTTTGAGCAATTTCACATTTTGATAATCTCAGAGCTTCCCATACAGCTCTTTTAGCCAAAGTTTTACTATAACAATTGTCTTCAGATAATACAGCAAGTTTTGCAGCTGTTTCTAAACTTTCAACATCTTTACAACGTGCCAAGAGAGTAGCTGCTTCAGATAAATTTCCTAATTTTATGCAACTGTACACAATTATAAAAATTAATAATTAAATATTAAACTTTACAATTATTTTATATAATTTGTAATATATACCAGAGAGCTGCTAATTCAAAGTGGCCTGTTTCCACTTCATATTTTAACCACTTTTGTAACACAGTCGTAATAACTTTGTCATCAGAATCTAGCTTAGAACGACAGAGAAAGTAGGCCTCTTTAAACATTTTTGCATTTAGGAATGCTTCTATAGCTTCGTAAATCTTATGAATACATAATAAATACGAAACAGCCTTAACTGTATTGCCTTCGAATATTAATTGATTTGCATATGCTTCACACGTTTCTTTCCAAGTCCTGAAATCGTACATAATTATTCCTTATATAGAATATATCTCTGCTTAAAATAATGAAATGACATCTAACTTCATTGAAAGACTTGATGAAAGTGAAACAAGGTAGGCATTGAGTCGTTTTTCCTTAGCTGCTACTTTAAGATTATCTTTAAGGTTACCACACAATAAATCCAGTTCCATCACTGTAGTATGATTTCCTTGTTCAGTAAGTATTGATTCTAAAATTTAGAACATATTATAATACAATGCTATAATACAATTAATTTGTATAACAATCTATTTACTTTCATTATTAATAAGCATTGCGAAATTTTCTTCCGTGGAAAATAATGAAGGTGTTACGGTATTGTGTTCTTCTAGAGTTGAAGTTTGAATATTTTCATCATCGTTTATTAGATTCTTTATAACTTGTAATGTAGCTGATTTTTTATTCAATACCTTAGAATAACTTGGAAAAAATAAGCTTTTCAGATATTTTTTTTTTGCATCTTTAACAATCGTATTTGTTACTGTAAGTGAAAATATCTATTTATAAATTAATACTTATATTTTTATATTTATTTATAAGTAAAATGCAAGTTTTTAATACCTGATTCAGTTGTAGAAGCTCCGTGAACTATGGTTGCAGTATCAATACCTTCAGTTTTGAATGATTTATTTATAACGCTAATACTACTTGTCTTACAATCTGTAATTTCATTAATTTGTTGATCGTTTTTCTTTACCTTTATTTTTTTTGTAGTTCCTTTTTTACTAGGCATTACTATTTTTTGAGATGAAAGCCTCCAAATACGTACTGTAAAATCAGCAGATCCAGTTATAATCAAATCAGAATCTAGAGGACTCCACATACAGCAATAAATAGGTCCACAATGATCTAGAAAAGTGGCTACCACGACCTGAGTTTCAATATTCCATACCTAATAATAAGAATACAATAAATTTTATACTATTTTGTTTTCTATTATGGTCCTGTTATAATTGTTTATGGGTTATTTATAAAGTACTATAAAATTATAGCTATAGTTTACCTGTACAGTGCAATCATAACTACTGGAAATTAAATATCCACTAAAATGTTGACTCCATGATAAACAAAGAATTTTATTTGAATGTCCATTTAATGATGCAACTACTTTACTGGTATTGTCAGAAAATGTTTCTAATTTCTCGTCATTATCAACATTCTCGTCAGATATATCTTTTGCCTTCATTTTATCAATAAAATCTGATAAGTTAAGAATTTTTATCACAGATGCATCATAGGCAATAGCCAAATAATTTCTTAATGGGGATAGCTTTAAGTCTGTAGCTGTACTTTCAGGATGCCACACTAAACAATGTACTGCTACGTCCATAGAAGTAACTGAACGTCCACATTCCTTAAGATTGTGATTATAAAGTAAAATAATCCTAAAATAAATGAGAATAAATAACTCTTTTCTTTTTTTAAATTCCTATTACAATTGACATTGAAGTCTTACCCATTTTTAAGTCCTATTGCTAACCAAGAAAAGTCAGGTTTCCAGGAAAACTCTGTACACTTCTTACTTATTACGACTGTAGATTCTAAAATTGAAGATATGTATTTACTTACGAAAATAAAATAAAAGTTTGGTCGAAGAAGTACGAGAAATTAGAGTGAATATTACCATTATTTGGTGTTTCTTCATTATTATATACAAGATCACCTTCTCCACAAGAATATAAAGCATAATTTTTGGTATCTGGATTTGGACCCCACTTAAGTGAATATATTGTTTTTCTATGATATTGTCTGTACAAAACTGGTAATTTGTTTCCATTTGTATCAAATACACCAATGCGTCCTTCTTCTGTCGCATATGCTATTAAATTTTCTTTCTCAGGATGCCATGCAATCTAAATAAAGTATGAAAAGATATTTTAGAAACAAGAAGATTGTAAAGTTTTTAGATAAAATACGTATGAACTTACTGCTCTGATATTTCCCATTATCTTTTGCCAAAATACAGTAATATCAAAGCTAGTTTTATGCGGTTCAGACAGATTCCATAAACGTAATATAGCATCTCCAGCGCCAAATGCAATTCTTGAGGTATCTACTGGACAAGCAGCAATGCAATAAATATATCCACCTTGGGTTGGTATATTATACTGTATTTCAACGTTATTCTTTTTTATATTACAGCAAATTATTTTACGATCTTGAGCTATTGTCCAAATTGTAATACTGTAAGCATACAGATTAATTAAGATTCTAAAATTTATTGGCTTATACATATAAAAAGTAAACCGTTATATACAAACCTATTTTCCGTTCTCCATTTATCGACTACAGTTTGCCAATTTGACGCTGCTGTAGCAATGCAAAATAACCCTCTAGCATGATGAGCATGGATTAATTTACTAATAGGTTTATTCTTTTGAAGCAAAGATAAGTCCCAAGAAAGAAGCTCTCCCCAAGCTGAGCTCGTAAGCAAAAGTTTTGGTTCTGCCCAGCAAACAGCAGTCCAATTCCCTGTTATTGTATTAAACTTGCTCCTATGTTGATGCGAATCAAGCGGTCTATTAGGTAACATTATTTCAATCTGACAGCGTCCATCACCACCGGCTCTCCATATAAAAATTGATTTATCCTTGCTACCAGAAGCCAGCAGTAAATCATTGCTATTTTTATCATTTAAAATATTATTTTCCACAGGACACCAAGATAAACTAGTTATTTCTACATTGTGACCTCTTAATTTATATAATACTGATCCTAATCCACGAGTATCAACAATATAAATTAATCCATTTTTAGAACCTATAGCTACAAGATTAGCATTATGTGGGCAACAAGAAAGACAGGTAGCTATTAATTTTCCTAAAATGATAAAAGTGTAAGCGTCAAAAGACACATTCCAGGAAATCATTGCACCTTGGGAAGATACACAATATGCAATATTGGGGTCCTTAGGTGACCAGTCAACACCAACGACACTTTGTTTTCCCTATAACAATAAAAAACATATTAAGCAAATTTTATCTTCGGAATTAATAGTATAAAATTTTAATGTTACATACAGCTGGAAATGTATAAGTTGAAACAGTACTTAAGTTTTCTGTATCCCATATTTTGACAGTAGATTCGTCACTTGCAGAAATTAATAAATTTTTATTTTGTTGTCCATACTCAGGCGAAAAAGCTAATGAGGTCACTTTTTCGTAATGAGCATTATTAATAATGGAATAACTTAAAGTATCGCAATTATCTTGTTGCCTGGCAATAACTATTGTATTTCTTGCACCCCAAGCAATTGTTCCATCTTTGGCACAGGTAAAGATACTGTTTAAATACCAGTTTGGAGAAGGTGGTAAAGTAACTTCATTCATTTTCACCTATTATTTGACAGTAATTAAATTTATATATAATACATAAATTCTGAAAAGATTTGTATAATTTATATATATATAAGTTTTCATAGGTTAACCGGCCTTTTCATATGAAGTGAAACTTATATCGACATCAATACTACTCATAAAACACGAGAAAATATAATTTTATAAAAATAAGTGGAATCTTTAGAATATGATCCGCGTAATTTTACATCGATATAACTATTGTATTACGTTTTTACCTTTATTGCTAGTTTACAATGCTTAACACGGTTAGGAAGCGTTGTCCTTGAAGGTCGAGTTTAAATATTTTATTATCCTACACACAAAAATATGAAACAAAGACAATATAGCAATAATATATTGTTTCTGTATGTATTTTAAATAGGTTAGTAGATAATTCAAAGTAGTCGTTCGATAGTTACGATTATTCATTTATTATAAATTTTAGAAAATTTAAACAATTTTATAACAAAAGATGCTACATAATTTGAATTGCAAATGTTTTAAGATTATCTTGTACTTAATTACAGTACATAATATCTAAACAATTTTTATTCGTATAGTCGATTTTGAAAAAAATTATTTAAATTTAAATTATATTTACTCATCACGTACATTTCTTCCGATCAAGTAGAAAAGTAAATTCAGTTCTATGTTATCTGCGAGTCTAATTAAAAATGTATGCTTGCATTAATTAATCACTTATATAATGTTAATATTGTTTAAATAACTATATCAATATCTTCCGAATACGTTTAAATGTATGTTTGCACGTCAACAATGCATAAGCCGGGAATATGTTATCTCTAATTCTGTAAATCAACATATATTATACAAAGAAGGAAGTGCGCGAGAGTATTTATTACTTTTTGTCGATAAGTCTCTCATATACGTCTTAAAACGCAATAATACTGTATACAGTTCGCAGTGAAATATGTAGTTCGCGCACTCGTTGAATTAGATTAATAAGTAGAAAAGTGCCGTACTATTACTTGAAATGTCGAAGAATTTTGGACTTCCGTTTTTTACTTACGTATCTTTTCTTGGGTCTATTTCTGGAGTTTTCTTTTGCCTTTTTTTAGTGAATATTGAAGCAGTAACGAACGATAAAGATGGAGTTACATCCAACAAAAATTATAATCCAGATGTCGATCTTAGTACGGTAAGAATGTAATTCTTAATTTAATCATACCGGATAGATCCTCTAAACATTGTAAAAATATTGACGTAATCTATTATAGTATCTAATTCCTTACTTCATATAGAAAATCTCCTCTATCGTTTTTTATCTTTTTTTGTATTTTTTTCGCGAATCAATCTATCTTGGAAATTATTTTTTGCGATACATTTTATTATACTGTATGCATTTTTTATCTTTTTTTTTCTTATATGTCACGAAACTATATTTTACGTTGTGAAAAATTGTATTGTGATAGATTGTCATTCCATCAAAATATTAATAACCGTTTCTAAATTTGAAATCAAATTAATGTTGAATGCCCAGAATAAGTTTATTTGTCGATACTTTCTTTTCAGCTGGATATTATACGGAAAGCAGGTTATCCCGCAGAGGCGCATATTGTATTGACAGATGATGGTTATCTTTTGACTATACACAGAATCCCAGGCAGTCTTAAATCTTCACCCGTTTTTTTGCAACATGGGTTGTTAGGTAGTTCTTCAGATTGGATTATTACTGGCAAATTAAAAGCTCTTGGTAATAATTCTTAATTTATTCATCAAATTAAATATCATGTTATTTATTATTCATCCTTTAAAATATATTTTTATAATTCATAGAATATTTGTTTATTTAAAACAAATGTTGTTTTTATATTTCATTTTTTCATACATCAAATATAATTACATTTAAATGCAATGTATAGAATGATTGATAATAATGGCATTTTACTTTAAAATATTTGTATGCAAATTCTAATATATTTTGTTCCGATTTTGTAGCTTTTATACTAGCAGATCTTGGCTATGACGTATGGATTGGCAATTTTCGTGGTAATACATATTCAAGAGCACATATTAAGTGGTCAATATCAGATTCAAGATTTTGGGATTTTAGGTATGTTAATATACATACTTTGTCCATACACATAAAGATTATATAATGTTTCTTATATGACGAGATTTTCTAACAAAAAGTTTGTTTATAAGAAATGTGAGGTAAAATGTTTTTGTTTAGCTGGCATGAAATGGGTATTTATGATCTACCAGCAATGATATTATATATTACAAATATAAAACAGAGTAATCTTATATACATTGGCCATTCTATGGGTACTACAGCTTTTTATGTGATGTCTTCTTTGAGACAAGACATTGCCAAGAAAGTAAACGCAATGTTTAGTCTCGCTCCAGTTGCATTTATAGATCACCTTAAGAGTCCTCTACGATTTTTAGCTCCTTTTGTAAACAGTTTTGAGGTAATTTGTTATTATATTATTATGATTACTTAGTTATGACATCCTTTATGAAAAGAAAATCTTTTTCTGCATTAGTCAATTATACATTTCTTGGGAAAGGATGAATTCCTGCCACAAAATAGTGTAGTAAAATTTCTTTCTCGATATGCTTGCGATTTAAACTTATTGGAAGAGGAAGTATGTTCCAATATACTGTTTCTCATTTGCGGTTTTGACCAGAGTCAGTTTAACGAGGTATGTATCTGCTAAATTGTTGTTATTTACAATCATTTTTTCTCAAGATCAGTTACATGTATTAATGTTATTTTGCAGACATTACTCCCTGCAATTTTAAGTCATTCACCAGCTGGTACATCAACGAAAGTAATAGTACACTACACGCAAGAAGTTTTATCTAGAAAATTCTGTCAGTTTGATCATGGTTCAGAAAAAAATAAACGAATTTATAACAATACTAATCCACCGGAATATGATTTATCTAAAATATCGGTACCTATATCGTTATCTTATTCTAGCAACGATTGGTTGGCTAGTGTTATTGTGAGTAATATTTTGTTTTAACTTAACTATAGACTTAATAAATTATATTCGTATTATTGTTATTTTAATAAAATTAATCTTTTTTTTAGGATGTAGGTAGACTGTCAAGTCAGTTAAATACAGTTTTTGATAGATATGAAGTACCATATCCAAAATTTAATCATATAGATTTCTTATGGGCTATAAACGCTCCTGATCTGGTTTATAATAGAATGATTCCTTTAATGCAGAAATACTCGTGATGTAATGCACTAACTCAACGTTGACTTTTTAATATTTAAGATAGAAATAATAACATGATGATTAATTATATTTTATTTTTTGCAATATTTTAAGTAATAAATAGATTATATATATTTATGTATACATTCTTCTTTTTATTTTTCGTTATTATCTCTATTATTCGTTATATCGTATATATTATTACCACAGTTTTAAAAGTTTACAACTTTTCGTATTGAATGTAATTACTTTATTCAAGATAGAGTAGAATAAATTATAAAGTATTTACATGGAACGTATTAAGGAAGAAAATGTTTTGAAGATCAAAATTTTGTTTTAAATTTATTTACAGTTTATCTTATTGTTTGATATTTTTAAATTTATCAATTTATGAATCTCGATAGAATCGTATTTCATTTTACCGAATATATTT
The DNA here is from genome assembly GCA_025433975.1 of Liostenogaster flavolineata. Lineage (NCBI taxonomy): Eukaryota > Metazoa > Arthropoda > Insecta > Hymenoptera > Vespidae > Liostenogaster > Liostenogaster flavolineata. The sequence continues at coordinate 332,653 of JAITYT010000974.1, read as the reverse complement.
ATTTGTATTATTTATAATGATATTAACGAAATCTGCAGTATCGTTAAGTTATCGATAATATTATCGACGGAGTAAAATTCTATAAGTAGTTCAAATTATTGCCTATAGGTGAACTATAGGCGTTTCGAATTGTCTACGATTTCATGGTGAAACCTCAGTTGTGTGATCCGTGGCCCGTGTCGCGGATCCCAAGGAAGAGAAGGGTAGGTCGTTTTGCGGCTTATCGTTGACGTACGCGAGTGCCCGTATTCCGGAGTAAGAAGTGACTTCGGCACTTGTCGTCGCAATTATTATCGTAATATTCCAAGATCTAAGAAGATTTTTTTTCGGAAATTGAAGCTAATGGAACGATCGTCGCAGGAATATCTAAGTAAGCCTGGTTACAACTCTTTATTAGAATCGGAACCGACACCGGATCGATACTGATACTTGCTCTCTCGATGAGAATTCGAAGAGACGGATGCTGTGCGTTATTATTCTATACCGTTTCTCAAAGATGCAATATCATTTATAGTTGATGCATGTCGTTTCGTTTTTCTTGACGGAAGTAACATTATTTCGATTATTGGTAGTTTATTCCTTATACGTTTTTTTTTGTCAACTTTATCCTTTCGAAATTAAGTGAAACGAAGATATTTTCCAAACATATTTACAGCAGAAACGAACCATTCGATTTTTCTTTAGTCTAGTCTATATTAGTTTTTCTTGATTAAAATTCTACTTAATAAATTTGCTCTTTCATGGAAAGTTACAACATTCTCGTGAAACGTGTATACACGCATTGAGTTTGCCGCGGAGTTTCGTTAATTTTTAGTAACGAGAGTGTGTGCATTGTGTGATAACACGCAAAAATAGATCTTTGTTGTTTAAAGGACCGCTAAATTTCCTTACAGTCTTAAGTAATACAACGTAACAATTTAAGAATTTTAATTGAGTTTTTACTTTTATTTTGCAGTAAAGACCTTGCTATAGAAAATATTTCTTTTCGCAGTCTCAGAATAAAAATAAAGAAATAAATTTTAGGAACGGGAAAGAAACTAGGAAGAGATCGAGAACAAGTATCATTCCAAGGGTACATTTTTTAAATATGTGTAAATCAAAACAAACAGTCGATTGATTTTCAAGGACAACGAAGAATAAGAATACTATGTGTGTGAGAGAAAGAAACAATGTGTGTGTGCGTGTGTGCGTATATGGGATAAATTTAGGAGAAAGCGTAGAATACTGTGTACAATTTGAAGCATCGGAATTTACCTCATTCGATAGCAAAATCGTTTCGTATTGCGTTTTGGTATCTAGCCCTTGGTGACGTGCACGTAACAATTTTTTTCTAATGAATAGGCACTTAATAAAGTTAGGTACTCTGATGGTTATTTATTATTTTAGCCGATATTTACATTAACATTCAAATTCATATTTCGGTAATGAATTAAGAAAATTTAATCATGAATCAAATTTATCAAATTACATGAATACGGAAAAATAAAAAAAACCAATTAATTTATATATGTTTTTATATGTCGATAATAACTAAAAGAACAAGCTGCTGGTAGAGTACGTTGCAGTCGAAACATAACATTTTTTGCTTCGTTACACGTTACTGTACGTATTTTAATGAATAATTCATTATGTACTGTAACACTTTCTATATTTACATATCGTGCGCGCACTCAGACTAAATTGAATTTCAATCATATAGGATATAAAATAGATAAAATCAGTGATATTTTTTCAATTCATTAATCGGTAGTATCCTATGTTAAAGGAGAGGAAATCAAAAATAGTAAACTAGTAAAAGTCGAAGTTCTTTTAAAACTCAGTCTAACGTTGCGAAATAAATTTATACTTGTCAATGGCATCGCGCATCGATAGGCAAACGCCTTTTTGGATCATTTTTATTCGAATACGCTCGGCGAATAGTGAATGTTGTTTTTATAATGTCAGCAACGGATTTCTCGCGCGTCGTATTCACTGCGCTTTCTAATCGACGGCGAAACGACCGTCTATGTCCTCCTTGTCTGGAGTGACTTTGGTGAAACGTCTTTTTGAATTTCGGCATAGATACACTCTTGTCGTACGGAATTGCGAGACGATTGCTCTGATAATAAATGCAAACGATTCTCGTATCAAGGACCTTTGATCAAAGGATCAAATCTTGATTAAAAATCAAAATACGTTTTATTCATTTATTACGTTAAGAAGTTCATTAGAAAGTTTCATTTGACCTAATGCAATGATAATATATAACAAATGAACATGTTCTTCAACAAATAATGTTCTTCGATATTTTCTTTAAGAAAATTTAATACGATATATTTTGTTTTCAACGAAGGTTTTTATGTCTTATGCGATTTACAAGATGGAAAGAAAATAGTGTAAAACGAATGCTTCTTTTAAATCTGTACTGAATCGTTGTCGTTTATCGCCTGTGATTTGTATAGCATACCGTGGCTTTGTATTCTATCAATGAAATTTATTTGTGTCCAATAAGTAGAGAGGGTAAACGTATCGAATGGACTAGGACTTAAGCGGTCGCGGTTAATGCAAAGAGACGAAGCTTTTTCACGTGAGATCCAGGGAGGGAGACCCCCTGGCCAGCAACGTACCCAAGGCAACCGAGTTGGTTTATTAATGATCCTGTAAAAGCTGTTCTATTTTATCGTTCGTGCGTGCTTTGCGAGCGCGTTCGTAACTTTATTTGCTGTATCACAGTTATTTTTAACCTTAATTATTTCTGGAAGTTTATATACGCGAAAGTACAAATAGGAAATTGAAAATACCAAAAATTTGTATTTATTTGTTATTGATTTATTATTGGACGTAATTTGTAATCCATAGTTTAAATAGGAAAGTAAACTATGCACTGGCAAAATGCTACGCGTAATTTAAATTCGTTTTTTTCTTAAAGTTTGCCGGATACATCGAGATTTCGTATCAGACCATTCTTGACCTCTTAAGGTTACAAGATTTGACGTTTTCGGCCTAGTTGCGTTACGAATCGCGTGTATGTAGATACCCTTAAAAAATTAGCCGCTTATTCGAAGGATGGTTCGTGCAATTTAGCTAGGAAATCTGCCTCGATGCATGCAGATCATCGTGGATGCTTTTAGTGAGTCTCATATCGGAATTCGTAATTGCATTACCGTTCGAAACTAGGTTACGATTTGGTTTCGAACAGCTCGCACGAATAGTCCAATTCTCGGCGATTATATCGATCGGACATCGAATCCGGAAACGCGAAAATGCCGAGAACGGATATTCAAAATGTCGGAGCGTAGAAACGTTCGATTTATTTGCTCGAAAGTAGCGAGAGTTACGAATAAGGGGAAAAAAGGAAGGAATCAAGGATTTTAATCGGTGATCATGTTGGCCGTGAATTAGTCGAAGACCCACGAAACCATAACTGGTTATTGGCGTGCAAAATGCTCATAAGCAGGCGGGCTCTTGGGATACGAGGAGAGAAGGGTTTGGTTGCATGAAAAATGAAGTGACGTCCGATACCGTTATAACAGTATATTCAAGGTCCTTGCACTCGTTCTATCGTATACGTACGCTTATGTAAACACATACACGCGCATACACGTACTTACGTGCATACAATGAACGCAACAGAGAAGCGATATCCTTAATAGTTTAAAAGATTTTGTTCCGTAGCGTACACTTAAAGGTGCTCCATATTGTATTTCGATAGAATCTCAAAACGCGTAGTTCTCTTTCGCGTTAATCTCTTTCTCGTTGCTTTCTAATCGTACGAAAGCGATAGAATGATTAATCGAGTAACGAATTTTAAAATTGTGAGATGGAAGCTGGCCGAATGTCGTGGATTAGCCCGAACGATTCCAGGTGCGGCCATTCAAATGCGATCGCGCCTTTGAGCCAGACGCGAGCATTTCTTTTTTTTTTCATCTTTTCCGCTACTTTCTCGACTAACCCATAAGCTTTTCACCTCGGTTTTAAAGCGAGAGACGACGAGGATAAGGATCTCTTCCTTTTTTTTTTAATGCCGCGTGCTTTTCCTTCTTCTGTACAAAAAATAATATACGCTTAACGACTCGATTAAACGGGATTCTCACGCTAGTC
>JAITYT010000974.1:310214-328458 GCA_025433975.1 Liostenogaster flavolineata | reverse complement strand
AAAGGAAATAAAAATATTGAGCAGCATCAGAACAATGTTTACGAAAAATTGTTTAAAAAAATTTTTTTATTCATTTTCAATATTCATAATAATATTAATCGTGGGCGCACACTTAGAAATAAATAAATGTCAGTGCCAAGACCGGATATACATACGTACTGTACACTTACATGTGTTTTATTATCTGTACGTGCATTGCGACCTCATTTCGTCCGTTCTATGTTGACGATAGGAAGTGATAGTCAGTGGGAGGAATTATACTTAGAACGCAGACTTTTAGAACGGGTGAAAGTACAGTTTTTTAATCGTAAAGAAAAAAAATCTGAAGAGGAAGATCATGGGAACGATTGCTCGACGTTTCGTGGCTTGGTTCGTATCTCACGGAATAATAGCAGTCACGTAGATTAGTTAATTATATCGAGGAATCGTTAAATGTGTCATTGATGATTCGACTTTGAGCGTGTAGGAATCGGAAAACTTTCGACGAACAATAATTGCGCACAGATCTCTCGCGTAACGCGGCATTTTGTTATTTCGTTTCTCTTTGTCTGTGCTCGCATGACAAATAACGCACGTCGTATTGTCTTCGTGTTCCGATGCTTGACAATAAAGCGAACTGTTTCATTGTCGTTACTTAGCTCTACAGTTTTCTTCGAACGTTGAAACAAAAGTACGATAATCGTCTAGAACCGCAAAATTAAATCTTTACGACGAGATTAAGACCGCGCAAAGATAAAACTCGATCGACTCGTTTTTTCAGACGTTTCTCTCGAGCGATTATAATTTAACGAGCCTCTTTTTACGAGTACAACGCGGGAAGATGTCGTTGAACACGTACTCTGTAGATAGATACATTATAACTTGTACAATGAGTAAACTTTCACCTCGAGGAGCGTAAGAATGTCACCGTCATCGCGTGACCAGAGAGACAGCCAACAAGTTTCAAGGTGTGAACGTTCGTTTCGTTTGCTACGATATTTTGCGTGTATTTTGCGATTCCGGTTAAATTCTAATTACATCCATCGTTTCAATTATTCAATTATTTTACTATTCCTACTGAGTTAACGCGGAGTTCAACGTAAGCGAATATATAATATAAGAAAACAAACTTGTTTGACTTAAATTATTTTGTTCTAGGTTGTTGCGAGTAAAATATTAGTAATTATTATTAATCGGTAAAAAAATATCGGTTGTTATATTGTATTTAAATAGAAATTGTATTCGACTAATTTTTATTAGCAAACTGCTGTTACGAGTTATACGTTGACGTAAAATATTTTTAAGCATTTATCATTATACGTACGTACGTAGTTGTAATAACTCATACGAATGTTATTATGCAAGTTTTTCAATATACTATGGTCACGTAATCGTATTTCACGTCATACGGACGTCGTTTTTTTATAGTATTTAAATTTTACGTATAAAATTCTTGCATAGATCCCCAGTTATCTACGTATATCGTTAGATTTTATTTGTTGCCATTATTATTTGCCATTATTGTTTTTCTGTATTCATATGTATGAATGATGAAACGAAGCGTTCAATGTTAAAGCATACTCATCTCTAAAAGTACGTACTAGTAAAACATATATATGTTTATTTGTATTTTTTAAAGGGGATAAAGAGTCGTCAGTAGTTCTGCGTTAAACAAGCAAAACGAAAATAACACTGGATGCATTTCTTCGAGGAGTCACTGCTTTAGTTACTTTTAGTTTTAATTGGTACTTGTTAAACGTAATACGAATATTATCGTTGTTTTCCAAGGTTTGATTTATTCATTGATATTTTTAATTATTTGGAAATCGAAGCACTTTATCGACGATTTTACGATCTGTACATTCGATCCGTACGCGTAAATAATATGTTCAACTTCTATATAAATTCGACGCCTCTCTCAGTACATTTTGCGCTTTAGTCGTTATTGTATTTTTCTGATACAAAGGTAACAACCTTGGGAAGGGGCGAGTCAGGCAGAGACGAGTACGCGAGTCTACCTTCGTCCCTTAGAAAGGTAAATGCGTGTACGAAGGTCGTCGTTGCGTCATCGTAGTCGTCGTTTCGCTTTGTACAAAGAAAAGCGCGTAACGACGTCCATCCGACGTCGCTTAATTATACGCGCCACCGTAGTTTAGGACGGCGGATTACCTCGTGTTAATTAACACTCACGCAACGCCAGACAGAAGCTATAAGTAGAACGACGAGGATGCGCGCTATTCGACAAATACACGAAAATTAATCCATTATTTTGCGATTAATTCATATATCGCAAATTTTCCTTCGTACGCGACGATTTTAAGTTCCGTACCAGTTTGTATATCGTTCTCGACGAGTATTCCTTTCTGTCGCGTTTCGATCGACTCTCGTCGTCCTCGAGCTTACATCAATGAAAAATAACGGAATAGTAGAAAAGTTATTAAATTTGACTTTGATCGATGCGTCTTTGATCAGACTTTTTCCCGTGGTAGTGGGATGGCGTAATTAAATACGCTTACTACCGGTCGAGGAACGTCGTAGGTATCGAACACACAACCGAAATACCAGTGTCGGTACGCAGGAGAGCGGCACCCCGTTCACGAGCTTTCTTTATCCCGTCAAAATACGACGGAGCGGAATCCAGTTGGAAACCGGTACGACAGGTTCCACGGTCGTTGCTGCCGGTTGTTGGTTGGTGAACGCGTAGGACTTCCCGTACTCGTAACTCGCGCGCGTATGCGCCATAGTATCCTTACTCTCACGTAAAAATACTACTTGGTCATCGTGCTGTCTCCGTTTCCTTTTACTTTGCTTCCATTCCCTTATGCTCCTCTCCTCTCTTGCCTCTGTTACTACGTTTCGCGTATGGCCGAGCTCCACCCTATTTACGCACACCACTCGTAAACGGGTACTCCCCGTGTACCTGCACTCGTGCGTAAACACTACGCTCCCACGAACACGCGTATCCTATTCACAAAGTCGTTTCGAGTGCCTCCTCGTTCTTGCGGAGACAAGAGAGGATAGTAGACTTCTACGAGGATAGGAGAGTTTCGCTATTCCGTGTGCCACTAGAGCCGCGAAACGTCGCTCTCGAGTACGTTCGGTCCTACGGAATGCCTTGCCTTTATTCTGCATCTATCTTACTGCGCAACTTCCAAACTGGTAGCTCTGTCTAACACACTCCGGATGTGATTTATCGCTCGTCTATTTCTTGACATCGCCTGTTCGTCGTCGGATACTTTGTAACTATTCGTACAACGTGATAGGAATTGGTTCGCGTGTTTTCAATTTATAATATGCGTCGATTCGTTGCACCTGGGAGAATACGGCGTTAAAAGCAATCCGAATTAACGGCATCGTAAGCTAATTTAGGACGCGTTTAGAATATTCTTTGTCGTAGGATACGTGCTTGTTCGGATCGGCTACGTGCGCTGTCATGGGAATTTAATATAATTTCTTGCAGCACGTAACATCGAGTCGACAATCGTTATGATTCGAGTAGCGTTGAGTTTAATCGAGGCTCGTGACTTTGGTGTGTCACTGACTGCCTTATACCGCGAACGCTTCAATCCCCAAGGTTTTCGCTGGATATGCAATTTCACATTTGTCTCTTGGTAAACGAGCTATCCAATTCCGTCGTAAGTGGATTACTTTTGCGACCAATCGATAGGATGTCTCCTTTCCCAGAAGATTTATCATAACGCGAAAGAAGAAAGGTTTGCATATCTTTGTGGTTATTTAAGGCGACGATACGCAATTCAATGCATTTTTCTAACCAATAGATGTTTTTTTTGAAAGAAAAATGTTTCCTAAATTTCGTCGCCTTTTGAGCGATTGTCGACGAGATTACGCGATCCTCTCAACGCGTAGTCTTTCATCGAAGATGGACGTCGTTTTAATACGCGTAGGACGGAGTTTGATGATAATCAAGCCTTTGGTAACACGAGTGAGATGACTTAACGCGATAAATCTCGATAGTCGTATTTTGTTAGACAACGCGAACGGTTCATGGTCTTTTTAGCATTGCCAAGTTTTTAGAGAAATGTGGCAAAAACAAAGCGACGGCTATCTCAACCATTCTCAGAAGTAGGTACAAATTTTGCTTTCTTCGTGCTCAATTATTCATGGGTCGAATATATTATTCGAAATTATCGGTCGATAGAAAAAGGATCGAATAAAGGAATTCTCTCGATTGACTGAGCTTTCTTTGCCGAGCAGTCGCCTCGTTTGATTCCTTACAGTAATACGTCCCTGTTTGCGTGGTACGTGCATCTCCCTCCGTGCACGGGGGCCCTTTTCACGATGGAATTCTTTGCGGCTCGTGCGCAGTCGGGTCACGACGGCTCTTGGAAGAACGTGAACGTGTGTACGCGCCAGCGTCTTTTACGTGCATGGATGTAACGCGTATACGTGCATATATGTATTTACGCGTATCTAAACGTCCCTCGACGAATTATGTACGAATATTCTCTATGAATTCTAAAGAAGAACGTCTCGATAATGGACGATGAATAATAAAGAACGTCGATGTATTCCGTACTGTTTGTATATACCATTAAAGGGAATAGTCGCAGAGGTCTCGTTTTTCAAACGCGAAGCTTTTGGTCGAATAATTTCCCAATAGGTGGATATCCAAGGGAATGATGAAGAAGTCAGCCATTTGTGTTTACGCTATTTTTTTGTGTCAAACGATTAATATATATACCTCGAGGACTGAATGACAACGATATATTTTATACGATAGGTATACAAGTATATACATACATTTATATAATCGCTTCTTTATTAATTTTAGATAAAATTTATATAAATATCGCCCTCCGGTATCGAGGTGTTATTCTTGGAACGTAAAGTAGATAGTTGGATCTATACAAATGTAATAAAAGTATAATTTCACTCGTCAGTTTCACTGGGAATTAATAAATTTTCTTTATCGTTATTCCTCTCTGCAAATTTCATTTCTACGATTTAGCTCCGCTAATGCAAGTTTACAAGTAGAACAGAATTGTTTATTTGGTTATATAGTTATTTTCTCGATTAATTAAAATATTTATTATCGCGATAACGAGGACAGCGGCGAATCGGACCACCGCAGGGAAACAGACCGGACAGTAACTTTAGTCGGCCGAAGATTACGGTCGACAACATCGAAGGACCGGAAGTACAGACGAATTCCTCTTAACGGTATGTCACCTTCCAGAAGAGTAGCAAAGAATGCCATTCCAACGAGAGTTTATAAGAATAAAGATTATATTCTATAGTTTTATAAACAATTTTCGTACGTGTAGCGTTGTAAATATTTAGGTAAAAATATTTATAATTAATTGTGAATTGTGAATGGCCTGGTTTCGAGCACTTTGCGATATTGCAAGCCTGTTCAATTTCTTTGTCAATTCTTTTGAAATCGTCGAATCACCCTTTATCAGTTTTATATATGCATTTATTTGACATTTTAGAATATTAGAGTTGAATTTATGTCGTTGGAAGAAATAAGAAATATTTCAAGTAAGTACAAAGTTCTTATTTAGAGTCGTTATTTCGCGAATGAAAAAGAAAATCATTGTACACCAACATCTAAGAACTTATGACATTGGGCTTATCGTGAGAACAGATAGATTCGTTCAAGGATTTTCTGGCACGACAATAAAAAGTTTCTCTGGTAGAACGGAATATGAAGAAAGTTTTACTCTTGCGTCATCTCAGTACCGAGGAAGACTTATTTCATGATATCTTTACTTTTTTATTAACTTTTGCACGCGTGTCAAGTATTATCGTTCATACGAAATTGTGCAATAAGATGTTGGCATTAATACATAATTTTGAGAAATTTAGTTAGCTAATTTTTGGTAATGAAATTGAGATATTTATGGTTTGATATTTTATTGCTTTTATAAATGTTACAATATTTTTACAATATTTAATTTTAACGTATAAAACGATAAAGTATAAGCTAACACAGTTATAAAATGTAACATACTTTTGCTAACTTGCCTTTCTTTTTTACAAGGATGAATTTTGTACACGCACGTATACATCTTGACGAAAAATTGATAGGATTCGGATTGCTCCGGTGGTTTCCCATATTCCCTGCGATATATCGGTTTCCACGGGATACTATCTGTACTCGTTCTTCAATTGAGCAAAAAGATATACGATTCTTCTTAGACTGTCGAAATTACTTCGACGGACGGACAGACGAGAAAGGGAGAAAAGGAAAACAAATCGAGGCAACCTCTGATGTCAATATTGTCAATTCCAGTTATCCGTTCATTTTTTTCTCACTATTGTTCACTTTCTCTTTATTTTCCTTCGCACGAATAAAAAATATTATTACCATTTAGAAGATTATTACATAAGCAGTTACTTTTATTGATTTTACTAATATATACATTCTGTTAAAAATATTCGATACGCTTACATATTTTGATACCTCATAGAAATGATTGTACTAGAACTAGTTGTAATGATTTAAAAAAGAAGTTTACCTGCGCAAAGTGTAGCTTTAAGACGTCTTTAATATTACGAATACGATGTCGATTTTACGACGTATACCGCTTAAAGCGTTAATTGGCTCTTCTATGGTTTCGAGATGCGTGGAAAGATATCTGATACAGATTTTCACAATGTCGCTTTTTTAAAGAGTAATATTAACGAGACGTTATTTCTTTTTTCTTTTCAATGATTTTTACAATTTTAAGATAGTGTAACGCAGTTCGATGAATTTTGCGAGGAAGAAGAATATTTTCCAAACCAAATTATTCTGGACTTTTTCCAGGAACGAGGATTTAAACGAGTCAGATGCAAATACAGGATGACACGTTGCGGTATGTTAGGTCTAACGCTATCTGGTATGCGCAATGTTAGGCGCGTTCCGCTCGCGTGCGACTATAAGACCGTAAGAGAGAACCACGAAGATGAAATTGCAGGTCTGCAGGTAGTGGAACGTATCTTCGAGAATGGAGGAAGCGGGCGCAAGAGCCGCAGGATGCGTGGAGAAACCTTTCTCACGTTCGGTTCAGGGACGTAGACCCATCGAGACGGCCAGGGGCGTATGCTATTTCAAACGTTGCGCGAGGACGTACAGAACTCGTACCAGCGAAAAATCACTCACAAAAGTAAATCGTCGTTTATTTCGTATCGTCTAGTCTCAAAATAATTTTTGCCCGTACCGTTGGGAATCGACTGAACGAGATTCTAACGCCTATTAAATATACGTCCGATGTTTTTGAATTTTTTGAATTACAATAATATTTCGTCGAAGCTGTGATTTTTAGAAACAGTAAAAAAAAATCGTGTCCCTAGTATCGACCATGATGAAACGTAGATCTTCTAACGCGCAGTTCGACAAAAATATGTCTGTTTTGCGTCAAAGTGGAGGGGCGAATCGCGAATCCTCGTTGCAACGAGAGTGGATGATGGCGGCGACGTCGACGTTAGCGATCGAAAGTGCGTCGAGCAAGAAGAGCGGAAGAAGTACGAGTGGAAAATCTTTACGACCGGTAGCATCGGGTGCGAGTCTTATTAAAAAAGTTCAAAAGAGCAATTATGCGAGCTTCAACGGGTTAAAGTAGAATTCTACTCTTCCCCTTCGCGCTTCACTCAATGAATATTCATCGTGAGACGCGGAGTAGTCGGAGAAGGCGGTACTACGACTTCGACATATACATACGAGCGATAATGGCCAACGTTGAATGACTCTTACTACTTGCTTCTATCTCTCCCTCTCTCTCTCTCTCTCTCTCTCCTTCTTTAAGCAGTAAAATGCCAAATAGATAAAAGGAATGACACTATATACGATGTTCGGCTTACGTCATGGACGAAGAAACGTAAATTCGTAACTCGCACGGTTCTATAACGATAATCGAAAAAATCAAGAAGAAGCACGCGTATCCATTGTCAGCGTGATTTCCTTAGAGATTTTCGGCCGAAACGACAACGAATGAAAGGAGGAGGAAAAAGTGCTGCAAAGTGAGGCGGACGGAGCTAGGCACGCGGAGAACGAAATTACGGTGAATGGTACGAGTAATCCGAGGTCGGCCATTAACGTAGAGGCCGAGCGTATCAACTCTCTTTGCGATTATGAACTCGCGTATGGCAGTCGGAGACGAGCGACAAGCGGACGAGTCGTTTTTCGTAAGCGCCTAAGTACCGAGGTTATATCGCTCTTTGGCGTACACTCGCGTCTACGTACGAACGCGCAATGCATACTCCACGAACGATATAACAGCTACCGACGAGAAGCGACGTCGTCAAATTCCTGACCGATTATTCGCGTTTATCTCATTGAAACTATTAAGCTCAATTACGTACAGTGGTCTGATTAATCGTCCCGTCAGACCAAGAGTCTCTTTACGCCCACGATAGGTGTGTGCTGCTTTTAAGAATTGAAATCTCTCGTTGATTTTACGCGCGAATTTGAAACTAGTATGGAAACGACGTATTGTAAACGATATCTACCGAATGGACCAAGTAGGTTTTCCTTCTTCGAAATTTCGTCTTTTTATTTTCACCGTGACTTTACAACGCGCCGATGTAAGAAAGCCGTTCGTCTTCTCCCGCGAAAAGTTCATTCAGGCAACTCGCGAACGCTGGTCACGTGGAAAACGCTTTTTAAATTGGATCGTTCGAGTTCAGAAGTTTACCAACGGTATCGAAACAAGTTCGGTACCTACACGAATCTCTTTCTTTGCAAACGACCTGACATCGTGAACGAGGATGGTCCTTGAATGTCTTGATTCTTGAATTCGTAACCGCAACCTCGACCGATCGTGCGCGAAATTTTCTTCGCTCGAGAGAGGCTAGTGAGAGTTCGATTTTTCGAGATCTGTGCTAACAATAAGCGAGCAAAGAAGTAAAAAAACATGGAAAGGAACGGCACTTCGTCACGTTCGTTGCTCGTTATTCACGGTCTCACAGAGTTGTCGACTCGCAGGTGGCTAGAGTAGGAGACACCACGACGAAAGAGAGAAAGGGAGAAATATGGAAGGGAAAGCAAAGAACACTGCCTGACAATGAGTCAAGTAGAAACAGACGAACGTGGTCAGTCCGCGTTCCGCTACCGTCACAAGCGGTTGCTTCGCGTTCTCCTCGCGATTTTCATCTCTCGTGATTGCAAAACCTAGTCGATCGACTCGTTCATTTGTTTGGTCTATCGACGTTGTCTGTGCATCGGAATGTATCAGATGTTCGACATCGTCAATGTTCCACAACGTTTCTAGTACAGGCCATCACGGTAAGTTTTATAAAAGAAATATTTTCCCTTACACCTCACTTTCCGCAGAATCGACCTAAACATACGATACGTAACGAGGTATTATTTCTTTCTTTATCGAATTTAATCGATCGTACAATTTTGTAAAAAAAAAAAAAAATAGAAATTCTTCGGGGAATACGAAATATTTATTTTTGGTCGTACGATCGACATTTTTCACAGGTACGTAGATAGAGGAGACGCGAACTCGAGCCAAAAATAATTCGCCTTGTACGTGACGCTTCGATATCTAACGTTGGATGTCGCGTTTCGTAAATGTTCCATCGGTCGAGTACAGTTTCGTCGTAAACATCGATGAAGAAAATACTACGAAAAAAAAGAACATCTCGACATCGCGTCTCAAGTTTTTACAAGCGATAGTTCATCGACAACGATAACCGAGCGAATCGTAATAAAACTCGTTTAAGGTCGGTCTTCGAAGCGAACGGTTCGACGCAAGTTTGCGAGCGAAGTAAACGAACCTCAACGAACGGTCGAGGCGTTCACGGAATCGGAAAGAAAAATGCGACCGAGAAATCTTTCCAAACGGTCGTACGACCTATCGAATTGCGTCAAGACAAAAATGCGATGACACGACGAATAAATTAGCGGTAGCTACGAAATTGCGCTTGCGCGTACTTCATCGTTGGATCCATATCGATTATAATACAAAACTGATTTTATAACATTTATTTTCGATAGAAATATTTCATGCCAACGATGTCGTTACAATGCCTTGTCAGAAACGTCACGAGTTTTCTCTTGTGCACGGAATAATTATAATAACGACAATAACGATTCAATTAATAATAATAAGAAGAAAAGGAGGAAGCAACGCATAGACGATACATACATCCATCGGGATTTTCCACTCGGGCTTATCGATACGTATCAAGATCAGCCGGGGGAGTTTAAAGAACGTAACTGGCGGATGGAAGTCATCGTTGCCGTTCGATGGACCGTATCCGTGCTTTTATTATACGCGAGTCGAGTGCCGTGCGATGCGAGCGCGTACTTCCTAACGGAACGAGAAGACAATACAGAAAATTATAGTCGTGTATTCGTCTGGTACTTTCTCTCGACCGTTCGTCTCTACTCTCGAGCTTCTACGCTGTTCACTTGTTTGGCGGAACGAGTGGCTCGCCATTGCCGTGGCAGCAGCAGAAGCAACAGTAACGGCAAGCGATAGCAATTGATGCCGCTATAGTGCCCACCGTTCGTTATTTTTCGTAACTAAAGTCTGAAGAGCACGGGCGCACGAGTGGAAACTCGTTCGCGAGTATGCGCCACTAACGAACGGACTCGCGGTAATTTACTAACTATAATTGGCCAGGCTCGACGTCGGGCCAAATCTCTTTGGCATTGAATCGCTCGAAGGAGGTTTTGGATGGTCGACGAAGCGATTTGCGTGCCGCTTTCCCGTGCTGCTTTCCCGTGCCAATTGCTTTACGTAAGAGCCACGCGTGAGGCGCGAAAATCCGAGGCTACCGCCTAGATAATCGCCAGCGCAAAGGCTGAAATAAAACGATCCACGGATACGTTCTTTATTTATATTTCGACCGTGTTTCGATAAACTGCCTCGTCCATCCTGTTATCGTAAGCCGGATTGTATCCGCGCTCTCGCTAACGTCTATCGATTGAGTATCGCCAACTCGGCTACGTCCGAGCGCGTTGATCGCTCCAACGCGGACACTTACGTCGCGATTGAGTCAAGCGATAGCATTCGGGACTGGGAATTCGAATAATTCGAAGGGACGGGTTAGACTAAGAGAAGAATTTACGAGATTGACATTTTCGAGGGACTTTTGCAGCGCGAAAGTATGTAGAAACGGAGCCGTTCCGCGAATCACGAAGCCGCGCCTCCATCCATCGAAACATCATAGGTTACCCTCGTGGTATTCTCTCTAGAGTTACCTTTCGTCTCGAGGCTCGAATAGAGTCACGCGAAGGAATTACGCGCGATACAATGGATGGGAACTCGTTTTGCGAATAGCAAAAGGAAACGACCAAGTGTTGTTCTCGGAATGATCGAAAATGAACGATGGAGTGACGCGACGTGAATGCCTCGCAGACAATTACGTTATTGAATGTTATTTATCACGATTATCACGACGTAACGAACGGAGGGATTTTCCTACAACGACGTAATTTCAGTCGCGATGAAATATTAACGTATCGTTGATAGATGGTGGCGTTTAAAAGTAACCGTGCGTATTCGTATTTATTCTACTTCTCTTTTTCTCTTCTTGCAGAGAGTCGATAGAACGTCAGGATACTATCTGTTTTCTTCTCTGTTACACGGTACAAAGTAGCACATGCCAGCCGTGGGAGAACGCAAAATCAGGGCCGTATAATATCGAACGATACGGTGGATTTTTCTTCCCATTGCCTGAATTTATTGCCTTTGAATCAAAACAGACTTTTTAAGCTTTTCCACGATTCACGCCGAACGAAGATAAAATATGCGCGTCGATTATCGTAGATGAACGATGACCGATATATCGTTAAGTTCAATGCGATCGACTCACGCTGAATCTTAAAGCGAAAGCGACTTGCTATCGGCAGATTTACTCTCGAGCGAATCGAGATACACGTGGTTCACGACTCAGAGCGAGAACGATTGGATTTTAGCGATGAAGTAGAATACTCGATGGGTGAAGAGAGTTCTATTATTAAATCACGCCGTACTTGAAATACATAAACACGCGTTCCTTCACGGTTATCCAAATTGATCGTTTTAAGCGATTTACTTTGCGCACGAAGTAAGCCAGCGTCTCTTCAAAATTATATCCTTATTTTTATGGATACCGTCGATTTCACTGCTTTATAACTAGCAGAGGTTTCCCACCGATCGTTCGATCATCCTTCTCTTCGTTACAATTTCAAAAAGATCGCCAAATACTTGATAAATATTTGTCGTCCTTCGGTCAAGAATCTTTTTCGCTAATCGATAGGAGAGTATGAATCGCCGTACTTAACGGCGAAGGACAAATCTATTATCACTTCGCCGTTTGGCGTATCGGTCGTATCGGTAAAGGCAAATCGTAAAGAATCTTTCGAGTATGTTTCGTTAAGAAACTCGAAGAGGATCGAAGAAACTTACACGTATATACTGTCGGCTGAAAGTTTGGGATCACCGCATAAGAAAGAAGTCACGCGAAATTATGTGTTATATGAGAAGGGTTTCACGAAAAAATATGTACAACTTCTAAAACAGTTGACACGAAAAATGTTTTCGTGTCTACGTTTCCTTAAACTGCCTGTTAACTATTTATATCGCGAAAATACAAAAAAAAACTCACCGCAGGTGACACGCGCACACATATAAACAAAACAAAGGGTGCAGGTATACTTAAACTCAGGATATAATAACGGAAACGTTAGAGTAACTTTCCAGTACTTATGCTATAAAATAAAATATCGTATAATAAAGTATAGGAGTGGCCCCAAACTTTTTTCCAGCAGTGTACGTCGTTCACTTTAAAAGCTCCGTCTTGAGTTAAATTCAAGGAGTTCCTCGACGGTTCCTTGAACCAAACTTATCCGGGATCTAAGGTCGACGCAGGGCACGCGATACCGCGAGCGCGTTAGGCGCTCGAATATTCAGCAATATCTCGTCGAGCGACGATGAAAGCGTTTTCGATGATCGGTCGATTTCGCAGGAGCATCCGTAGCGGGATGCCAGGGAGAAAAGGTCGGCAAAGTGTAGAGAGGGGAGGATCAGGTATGCGCGAACGCGAATTAACGTGTTCAACGTAGAGTTTCCATTGTTCCTGGGGCGATGGTGGGCACGCGGGGCACGCGGTACGTCCATGAGCCGCGATAGAACGCGGAGGAAGAGCGAGAGCTGTACCCGGTTGTACCATTCGCCGCCTTTCTGCGCGATCGCGATGCCAATCGTGACGCAATTCATGCGCGTCCCATTTGAAGCGCCAAGGATACGCCATCGTTCCTTCTCGCTTCCACGATTATTATCGCGCCTTCTCCTACCAACCATTTTCCACGCTGCTCCTCTTTCTCCTCCTCTTGTGATAATACGATTTCTGATTTTATCACGGATTTACATTTTCCTCGAAATATCCTCTTTGGCCCCTTTTCCGCCCTCTAACATCCTCCAGCGTATCCTCGAGTAACGTTTGCTCCTCTTCTGGATATTCCAAGGACTTTTTAAGTTCCCTGGAATACGCGGAGCGTGGATTCGCGTTACGGAACTCGTGAAAGCAGGAAGTCGAACGTATGGACGCGTTTCTCGCGTAAAGGGTGTCGAGAAAATTGAGAAGGAGCGAAGGATCGATCTCCGTCGCTGCAGAACTGTTTCGTCTTCGTCGAGTATTGGAAGTCGATTCGTTGTCTTGACGTTTTCAGAAACGATACGAAATATCGTTCTCGCGTTTGTCAACGTCGGAAATGCAAACCGTGGAAAGTTAACGATGACGTTGGTTGCACGTAAACGGTACGTCCTAGGAAAATCGATTTATCCGTTCAACGGCGGCTGAATTTCTCACTTATTAAGAAATATACGCTGGAAAGGCAAAAATTAACGGAACACGCAACCTCGAGTACCTTTCTTTACCGAAGGTAGGGATAAATATTGAACTCGGCCAATTTGATCGTTTGTTCTTTGCCGTGGGGCGGCGAGAGCCCGTAACCATTGCCATAACGATGCCAACGAATAAGTCGACAAACAAAAAATAAGTAGACAAAGAGCAAATCGACGCTGCCCTTTCTTCCAGGGTTAAAGGAACGTCGATAACGGACAAAGGAACGTTTGTCGTTGCCCGTCGAATCGATCTCAATTTCGCGTAGCAATGGCGTACCTCTACAGGACCATTCAAATCGGTTTCGTGTTACGAATTATCGCGTTTCGACCAGAAATACTTTCTTCGTCGTTTCGCTGATTTTAGGTTGTTCGCAGGTTGGAAATGCGCGCACGGCACGCGTTGACGTCACTCAACGTCGAAAACGGTAGCAGCAGAAACGCGATTACAAAAGTTCGTTTCAGTTCGTACGCGGCACCCGCGTCGAGTGGAAGAAAGGAGGAAAGGCTCTTCGCAGGTAGCCTTCTCTTATCTCTTCGAAGATCCCCCGTGGAGATCCTCCCTTTCTAGAATTTTTCAAACGTTTTCGCTCCGTCTCTTTGATCATAATTTCTCGTCCGCGACGAAGAGCGGCATAACGCGCGTCAGCGTTCTTCGGTCGGCTACAAATTTCCCACGAACGTCGTGCGCGTAATTACCACGTCGACCTCTCATTGTCTTTAAAATTTTACCGTGTGTCCATTGGAAGACTAGTCGCAAACCATTACTTGGAATCGTGGATTAAAGAGGACGCGGTCATTATGTGTCCGCTTGGAATTAACGCGAGGAACGATGACAATAAAAATCACGAACATCCGTTCGAAAGTAGTATAGGTGTCCTTCGCAGTTCGAGAAGTTTAAAAAGACGTGACATCGGCTTGCATCGTTCCTTCGATATCGAACGTTGCCGCATTTATTTAACGCGTTTGTTCAACTTGAAAATCACCTGTGTACACTTGTACTCGGATGGTGACACGAGCGAGTGCATGTGATCGCCTTTTAGACGAGAGTAGTACGAAATGTACGCTTTACTCCGTCGTCCTAGGTTTCGACAAATACGATTAAAACATCGTTAAAAGTTTAAAACATCGACTTATTAATAAATCTTCTGTCGCGTCAGTTTACACCGAGACGATACGCAGAAACGTTTCGCAGGTCGAACTCCGATGAACTCGAGATTTTTTCTTGATAAAAAGCGTGCACTTGAAGATTATCGAAGCGAGAAATTTCATTTATCATTTTTCGTAAAATAGTTACATATCGCCAATTAAATCCTTTCGTTCGATCGAAGGATTAAATTTTTTTTAATCGCGATCACGATTTATTACTTTGGTAGTTCGCACGCGATAAACCCCGAATAACTCGACAGGTCGCTGTTATACTGCGTTATTACGTTTTATAAATACGGAACGGTGCACATTTCGTATATATATCTCGTACATCGATTAAGTCATAAGCGTAAAATAGAACTTCGTAGAGTTCAGGACTTCGGAGCTGTCTATGACAGCGATAGGTAGGTCAGCGATAAATTCGAGGACGATTATTTCGAGATCCGACAGCGTCTACTCTCATTGGCGTGGAGTATTTTCCATTAAGGTATCTGCCACTCGAGAGAAATTGCGGTATAGCGAGCAGTACCGGCGACGACGACGAAATCGACGACTTCCGCGCATCTGGGTGCTGCCCTTCTGATCGACCTGCGAGAGAAGAAACGCGACGATTCCCCAACCTCGTAATGGATTCATACGGTACGCTCTGCGGATGCGACGTCTGACGTCGTATCGCGTCACTCTGCCATTAACGACAAGCGTATCATCGGATTTTCATTAATTCGATGCGATTCGAGCGAAATCGTTGATTTATTCAACCCATTAATAATCGGTTTGAACCTGTAGACTCGAAAATATTTCTTTATTTTTTCGTATCATGATAACAAAGATTCCCCGCGATGCTTTATCGAGAAAGAGCAAAATAAGATGCGAATTGGAAATGGACGTCAGAGAAAAAGAAAGCAGGAATTCCGACGATCTGACCCTCGATCTTTGTTTCTTGAGTTGCTTTGAAAGTTTCTTTTTGCATTTTTCGTCGCGCTTCGATAGCATAACGACTTTGTAATAATTTCTAGCGTTATTTCGAAGGTTAAGCGACCGTACGATCGTAGCGGCAAAATGGTCTTGGAAACGTTGGGCATGAAATGATATTTTGATTTCGGAAAGCATTGCGATCCATTCTTCTCACGAGCACTCGCGAAAGTATTCGCTCTAGCGGTCGTTGCACCACAAGGAGAAAAGAAAAATCGCAGTCAGTCGGCGGAACAGCGACGAGAATCGACAGAAGTACCGTGTTTCTATTTGATATAACAACGTGTCATAAAAATGTGACGAAGTTGGAAGAATTTTTCGTGATTATTCGCTCGAAGAATTCGAAGAAATTAAATGTGACTAAAATTAAAATTAATTACGGTATAGTCACTAATTAAATTCATCGTACTATCGCTACGAAGTAGACACGTACGCTCGCGTATAATAAGAAGTAAAGTGACTGAACAATTGCGGTCAACTCAATTGCCCCCGGGTTTACAAAAGGTTAAATGCCGAGGAGAAACGATAGCTTCTTTTTTTTTTTCGTCTAACGACGCGTTGGTGTATCTCGTATCAAGTTTTCGCCTTTTGTACGTCTCGCGATTGTTCTTTTCCCTTCTTTCTCATCTTTTGCCTTTTTTAAACGCGATTGAGAAGTGCTTTATAAAGAAAAGCAACGGTATTAAAGAAAGAACGTCTCGAGGTGAACAACACTGTCGAACGATTCTCGCTATGTAAATCTCTCTTATTCTTTATTTCGCGTATCACGACAGTTTTGAACGAAGTGTTTCAAAACCATAACAGTTTTTCGATAGCTCGTTGGAGCGAAAGGTTAACGATTTCTACGTCATGAAACGTTGATTTGTTTGAATATGTATAACGTAACGATACGACGAAATCTGCAAGTCGTGCCATATTGTTCTATATGCAACAACAATCACGACGCACGGACGTGACACGAACAAAGGAGACTCGAACGTCAAAGAGGATACGCACGATTAAGAAATTCGTTTAAACGACAAAAACAACGAGAAACGATTATCTCGCGTTTTTTCTTGCTTATCGTAAACCATTCGCTTCTTTTAATCACGATTACTAATAAAATACTGTCCTTACGACTCGCGATTCAAAACAATTCTCAGAGTTTTAACGAGTTATACGATTTATAAAATTAATATCGACAACAAAAGATCCAATTTATCGACATTTCACCGCTTTTCGAATGATTCTTTATCGAACGTTCATCCGTGATAAATATTTGGAAATATTTATTGGCGTGTATTCTTGCCAAATTTAACTTCTCGTATCGTCGTTCGATCGATCCTGTTATATTTACCGAGGCCAGCAAAGCGGTTGAGAACTCTTAAGAAATCTTCCTCTCGGTTCGTTGTGTCACCGATGGAAAAAGAAGGCTCGTGAAAGTTTATACACACGTCCATCCGCACGGCTTTGCAATACACGGACGTAAACATTCGTGAAATTGAAATAGTAGTGGTGCAACGAGCAACGCGCTTACACAAACGAATGATACCGAAGGGAAACCATACCAGGTACGGATGGTAGCTACTGAATTCGCGGATCTATGTCACGCGATATTTCGTGGCACGACATCCTGAATCTTATTATTCCTTAAATGTAAGAGCAAAGTGAAATTTTCTCGGCAACTTGACAATAGTTCCGAGGAGAACGTTTACATATCCGGGACATTTAATCGCATTAACATAAACGTGTACGTGTTAATCTTTATCGTCGAAGGATAATGTAATTCGCACGATGCGATAGATTAAATAATCTGCGCAAATAATAACGTTGAACATGATAGCGCTTTATAATCGTGATCGTAATTTTTGAACATGAAAACTGTTACGAAACGGCGCTCGCATAATTACGTACGCTCGAGTGCGTTCTTCCAAATGATCTTTCCTTCGAGGTACCAGTTCAGCTTATTCGACTTTGTTGCTTTTTCGAACAAAGAGCGCTTTACCATGCTCGTTCGAAGACGATGCGTCTTCGATAGATAAGGAACGGCTTGAGAAGCGTACTTTGTCCGGCGACTCGCTCGACATGAATATTATAATTGCATTTTACGTTTAAAGACTAAATTTCTCCTTTCTTTTTACGCGAATTCGGCGAAGTTCCAAGCGAATTAGTTCAACGATTTTTATTATTCAATTTCGACGGATGTCTTTGCGTCTTACGTTACGATCAATTGATATTATAAAAAATTATCGTAAAAATACGCTCTTTACCGCCTCTGTCGATTCTTCTTTACTTTTACGCGAATAAACGTAATTCATTACCGTGATGTTTTTACCCCTCTTATCTACGCGAATAAATCTCGCTTCTCCCCGGAGATATCG
>JAITYT010000974.1:299263-310047 GCA_025433975.1 Liostenogaster flavolineata | reverse complement strand
AGAGAGAGAGAGAGAGACGAGCGTTCAAAGTGCATTGTCCTTTCCCATAAATCTTCACTTAACGAATTAGTCGGCCGAGGTAAATCTTATCGCGTTCTAGGGATAAGCGACGCGGTCGTTGCATTTCTTTCTATTTCGATGAAAATCGACGTGCCATCGTAATAAAAGAGAGACGATTTACAGCAAGGTTGCGGATCTTAAAGAGAAACGGAGGAATCGCGTCAGCATGAAGGCGGTGCAGGAACAGCAGCAGCCAGAGTCGATGGAATCGAACGAATCCGTGTCCGCCTCGTCGAACGAATACGCCTATCGTCCGCTCACAACGAAGCACAGAAGAGCAGGAAGTACCGGTACCACCGGCGACGAGGAGTACACCACGGACGAGGATGAGCTCTATCCGGACGAGACCGATTGCACGATCGGCTCCAGTCTTCACGCACCGCATCCGATCTTGAAATCTGACCTGGCGAGAGCAGCTACCGACCTCTTCGGATACGCCACCAAACGCGAGAACGACGAGGAGGAACCCACGAGCCTATTCGACGAGGACGATAAGTTTCTCAGCGAGCGCGACGGGTGAGCATAAATTTGAATATTTATCGAGACGAAAGGTATCCTTGGAATTTCTTTATCCGTTCGAACGAACGAGGGATTTCTGTGGATTCGCGATTTTGCCGGGAAGAAACTCCCCGTTTTCCTCGTCGTCGTGACAAAATATGAGACGCGAAAGTGTCGCGAAAGGATCCTTCGTTCGCGCGCAAACGTTTGCCGCTTCGCTTAATTCGTAGCCTAAAGACGATATTACGATACGTTTCGGTTGGTTCGCTCGTGCCAAATTTCTTGCGTTTTCGCGGAGTCCTGCCGTCTCGTTCCTGGCTTAATGTTTTCCTGCTTTTTTCAGCTTAGTCAAGCCGACCTCGCTGTTCGCATACAACGACAAACTACACAGCGTTTTATCGAGACATCGAAATTCAACGACGATAAGCGAGAAGAAATCTAGCGAGAATGGAACGAACAGTCGCGCGTGTAAAGTGGAAACCTTGGTACCTCACGATCAGTCTATGGCCGCTTTAGATCCTAGATTGGAAGTGGGCGAATCCGCGAAGACCAGGGAGGAACAGTCTCGCACCGATTCAACCAGCAAGAACGATCTGCCTGATTCTGGCGACGTATCGTCCTCGACGAACGATCAGGTAACGTTTCGATGCTGGCTTACCGAGCTATCCGACTACTCACTCTCGATATGGCGCAAGCGACACATTTTCCTGCTCTCGAGGATTCCGACTGTTTCCTTTATACGGAGAGAATGACCTTTTCTAGCCGACGGCTACTCACTGGACTCGCCATCCGTGATACTACTTTTGTCAAAACGTAAAAAGTTGACCGATCGCCTCAATCGTTGTATTAACCATTTCTTCTCACTTCGCTTAACTTCCGATTCGTTAAATAAAAAATTCTCCAATGAAGTCTTAAGTTCGTCGCTCGTGTTATGCTACTTTCTTCGACATTTTCCTAGCGTTGGGATCGATTTCTATTGTCAAACGTATTTATATCTTCTAGATGAGAATTTTTGATAGACACTGTTCCCTTTCTCGTGAGAAAATAATAAGTACATCGTTCGCGATCTCGATGCGTTTTCCAGACGGAGTCCAGCGCTAAGGAGGAAACGTTCCTGTCTGGAAAAAGTAACGGTCCTTCCTCGCCGACTACCGCTCAATGGGAAAAAGCCGTGGCCGACGTGAAGGAGCACGCTGTTGCGAAGTTGCAAGAAGAACTGAGAAGGGCCCACGATGAATTAAAATTGAAGGACGAGGAGGTGGCGAGACTCTCGAGGATCAGGCAGGACGTGGAGGCAGAATTGGAGGAGCTCACTGCCAGCCTTTTTCAAGTACGTCGATGAAAAAGACAAAGGGACGAAAAGAGCGGTCGATATCCGTTACACGGAGACTCGAGGGATTAAAGAGCGCGATCGTGATGGTTCTCACGTCGATGAAGGATCGGGGTTAGCCTCTCTGTCGCGAGTATCGCGATCCTTATCGTACATTCGGAAATGTCGAATTCGATGGACGGCTTATTTTCAGGAGGCTCACAATATGGTGCGGGAAGCTAACGTACGTCAAGCTACGGCGGAACGTTTGCTCGAGGAGAGCCGCATGAAGGCCGAAGTTCTCGCGGCCGAGGTAACAGCATTGAAGACGTTGGTATTGACCTCTACCCCGGCCAGGCCGAATCCTCATTTGCATCCTCAAATCGACACTAGGTGTCGCATAAATGCCACCGAGGAATGCCAGTACGGGATATTCGCGAAGAAACATCGAAGGTAATTCTTCGCGAGGCTATCGAGACCCCTGAATAGAATACGATATCGTTCGATAGATATTATAAATTAATATGGAACATTCGTTACGAGATTCTTCGAATATTCTCGTTTATGATTATTGTTTCTGTCTCTTAGAGATATCTGATGTTACTTTTTTCAAACGACAGGTCTCCGTCGCATTTCAATCTAAAGTACGGTCGTGAAAATTCACCACCGGACTCACCGGTGAAGGAACAAAGGTCTTCCTTACCCAGTGATAGAGATACCACGGCGAAGGATTGGAAGAGGGATCGATTAGAAAAGGACAGAGAACGCGATTGTAAGGATTTCGGTTTGGAGGTTGATCCTAGAGTGCACACCGAGTTCCTAAGGTGGAAGGCTAATCCGTGCGTCGATAAGAGTGATCCCTTCGTCGCCAGAGTGTTCAGAGAGGATATCGATCTTTCTCTTGATTTTCCAAACAAAGAGCTCGGGGGAAAAGTCAGACAGGCCGTGCTCGATGGTATCATATTTATCGAGGCAGTCAGCGATAAAACAAAGTTGGCATTTCCCAAGTACGTAATTATTGGGAATTAATTAATTATTAGAATTAAGAATGTTATGATCTTTTGGCTCGCATAGCTGAACTCTTGTAGACTTATTTTAGATTTCTTTTATTCTACTATGATCTGTTCTTTGATTTTACGTTGCAGAAAGTGCGCTCTTCTCGAAGCTCCGCGACAATGTCACTATCGCATGAGACTCGGCGATCAAGAGAATCAGTGGCATTGCATCTCTCAAATTTGTCGTAATCGAGTAAGTTTCCACTTGATTAAAAGTCACTTCTCGGCAGACTTTTTTCAAGAAAATTAAGAGAACCGTCTTTCTTCTTGTTATTGCAGATTATAGCTGTTTGTGATTTTCTTAATTACCTACGCTACGTTGAACGAGGTCTCGTTAAGAGTTCTGGTAAGTTTAAACAATCCATTATTTTAGCAGGTAATTGCGAATTCTATCTTTTATTTTATGTCAAACTTTTATCAAAAGTCACTTCGGTATTGATAAAACGATCTTTCGTTAGCCTAAATGCTATACTTGCTATCTTACGTTTAAAGTTGGATTGAATTTGTCGGTTATATTTTTTTATTTATGTTTTCGTTTATTTTAGCACAGTAAAAACAATCGATTCTTATTTTTGGATTCCATCGATGATAATTACGATTACGTGAAATTGTACACCAGGGTTCGCCATTCTTGCTATTTAACAAAATTATGACCTTCGTTCGACAATGACTTAAGATAACTTAACGTTTTGATTTTTGTTAAAGTTCACGATGTATATTGGGAAATCACACGGTTACGGAAGGAGATGGTTTTCGCCCGCTTGGGTCTCGTGCTGTCGTCCTGAACTCTCGTACGATGAATATCATCTAGTCTCGAAACACCGACGTAATTCGGACCTAGAACAACTTATCGTGTTTGGTTCATTATAAATGGTCGCGTTGCATTAACGTAGAATATAATAGAATTGATTTGATCAATCGATCCATAGTCATTCTTCTATAGTGTGGACGGATACAATGATTTAAGTTTTAGGGCACTATCAAGAGTTTCTCTAATCGCTATACTTAGTGTTTTAGATATATACCGTTGCCAGTAAAGATAGAAACCAGGTGACAAGGAGATGATGGAACTGATTAAGGGGCTGTGAACGATCTTAAGGCAAAAGTCAGACGTTGTCGATAGGTTCTCTATATAACAAATGTATATATACATATTGAAAATGTTTTTTGAATCTATATTACTTTTTACTATTAGAAGCAGTTGATGATGTTACGAACGACGGAGTAGAGTATAGAGTATAGAAAAAACGTGCGAATGAAGCAGTTCTTCCCATTTCTTCTTTAAAATGTTCATAGTACTTGTTATATCGTGACTATATGTTATTATTGCATCGATATTACTGCATGTAGATAAGTAATAACGTGGACCATGCGAATCTCCAATTATTATAAATGTATCTATTTCGTTTTACCTATTTCTAGTGATCCTCTTAGGTGCTCGTCATATCGTGCGTTACTTTAGAGTTCCATATCTTTGGGAAAGTCCTACCTATTTGTGCGAAGTATCCATTTATTTATTTGCCAAAGGGCGATCGATTGTAAGTGATTGCGCACGTCAACTTAATACCAAATTGCTAAAATTTTATCTTTCGAAAAGATTGTACAGAATGGATGTGCTTATTGTACAATGCCATATCCAAGTTTTTATTCCTATAACGATTTCATGCAAGACGACTTTGACTTTCTTCGAGGCAGACGCGTCGTTGCATGAATATTTTGATACTATATTTAAGAATTTTTTTTATTGCTATATTATCTCTCTCTCTCTCTCTCTCTCTCTCTCTCTCTCTCTCTCTCTTTCCGTATGGAACATTTTAAATGACGATATATCTTTTACGAATTAGCGCTACCGAGGCGATATCACGACTGGCTTGTCTTCCATTGTTTCATTTATTTGAAAAATTGATAGTTATGACTTCGAAGATTTTAATGACAATTTAATGACGTTAATCGATGCAAGAATAATTTTTGAATTGTTCTCGACGGCGATTGCATCGTCGAGTTACATTACATAAATAAATATGTCTCATACATTGTTCGCTGCGATTGCGACGATAAAGAAGAGGAGGCTTGCGGATTTCCAACGAATCGAACGTAATCGATTTATGTATGTAATGCACTCGTTATACGAAACGGTAAACTATTCTACTTGCGCGTTTCAACGCGTTGAAAACCAGCAAGCATTTTTTGTAAATATGGAAGCGTGTATTTTTTGTCTGTCAAATGTAAATAGTCTGTCAAAGCGATCCAAAGTGATTCTTGCGTTTAAGAAAGTAATAAAGGTAATTGCCATTGTTCAATAAAACGTTGTTGCCCCACCTTTCCTTTATTCTTCGAATATTTTAATTATTTAACATGATTCGAAACGACGCAAACTCTCTTTTATAATACTTTTTCTATAGGGCAAATATAAACGATCGATACGGAAACCGAAACGAAAACCAAACGCTGACGTAGCAAATAAACTTTTCATAAAATCTGAAAAATGAAGAAACGATTCATTTTAAAATCAAATATCAATTCTTATTGTTTTGAATATAGTCTGTAATCGTCTACGTAGTTAGGTTTAGTATCGCATTAAATATATGAATGTTACATTATCTTGTTATAAATATTACAATTGGAAAAATGTGGACAAACTTGAAATCGCGAGAAATACGATAAATAGAATTTTATTTTGTTCTACTATGTATGATTTTATTAAATCCTGGTTTATTTTTTACCCTTGAATATACGTACGAAGGATTGTAATAATAAAAATGATTATTTGACGCATTAAAGTTGAAGAAAATTCAGGCACGTGTATGATAAATTTAACGATCACGTTCGTCTTATGCTTTAGTTTTTTAATCTTATCGAGCTGTTATTTATGCACGTAACTTAACGTTTGTAATTATGTAGAATTATATTACTTTTCTTTCGATAGACCGATTGAACGTGTTGTACAACGAACGATAAGCGTTAGGTATGGAAGGCGAGCGTAGATCGACGAGGGATATGAAACGCGCGACACACGATCCACCTGTAGAATGCATAAAGATTTGATACCAGAATCGCTAATCGAGGTAAAAAAAAAAGCAAAAACAGTATTTTAATATTTATTTGCACAATGTATTTTGCAATTCATCGAAATATTCGGTATGCTATTGGTGAGAATGTCCAGTGGCACGGTATTCGATCAGCATCGTCAAAAATTGCGGAAACGTTCGAACAACGTGCTACTTTGATTTTGAAATAATTTTTTCAACGACGACATTTATTCGTTAATATTAGGAAGCAAAATACCTTCGTTGTATCAGAACTACTAAACGTGTTTTTAAGTCAAATTTCTTTATATTTACGAAGATTATTATAAAAATATAATTTAATTCCAATTGGTTTTCTTTCAATGTTTAGCAACGATTCGAGATTTCAAGATAGTCTCACGTAGCATAAGAGTTTCACTTCTTGTCCTTTGTTTGCGAAACGCGACGTTCGCTTGAAGAATAAAATATTCGTATGGCTCTTGGCATCTGTTTCGTGGGCAATACGAAGCGCGTACGAAGAAACGTTGTGAACTTCGATAAATAAATTCGCGATTTAAACGTTACCGTCCGATCGACGAAGAATGCCGCGGTAAACGTCGGTGAACGCCGACGTGCCCCGTGCATATGGCACGCTCTCACGTGGAATATTAGGTATGCGACACCGTAAGCTATTCAATTAGGACTCTAATGTTTTGACTTAGATTCGATTTTGAGAAATTAATCTTATTCTCGTATATTTTATTATGTGAAAGAGAAAATCAACACGGCATTCGTTAAGATACGTTAGAATGTAGCTAGAAAATCGAACAAGGAGTAGTCGAAGCGTGTTAAGATTATCCAGAGAGGAGAGGAAAATGTTTTAAGACCGATAAAAATGATCGTAGGCACCTATCGCGTCAAATAGTAGTAGTGCATACTAGTGGACGAATAGTGGGCAAATATCAAACACGGAAGTGACAAAATGTGCGATATACTCATTATGATTATCAAAGGTGTTAGTTCGATACATCGTAGGACGACATTCGAGATCAAAGCAATAACTTCTATTCGCAATCGTCTTTTGGAGTTACGTTAGTGGCTCGTTCTTGTAAAAGTGAAGTGACTTTTTGTTCTTCTTATTTAAGTTATTTTTACCGTATTTAGTTTCTTAATATAGCAAAGGATATGCGTGGTATCAAATTGTTTGCTCTTTGAATTATATTTGAAAAAAGAGTCGTTCGAACAACGATGTTTCCTTGTTTTTTCTGTACATTTATCTTCTTTATTGTGGTAAGTTTATCGAATCAACTTTTTGCATCGATTCTTAATTTATAATTTAGATACATAGGGTAAATATATTAAAACTAACGTTCATTTAATATTATACAGGTATGCTTATCTTTAAATTTCATTTATGCAGAACCGTTTTACGTACTACCGCATATGCCAGAAGAGGTATTTGATTCGTTCATACATATTAAATAGATTTGTTTATTTTAATCATTAAATTTTATGTTTTTTATTAGATCTATAATAGGGAATTAGGATAAAGCATTTATATTACTCTTTTGTTATTTTCTGTATTCTAATTCAAAATTATACGTTTTGCCTTTTATTAATACTGCTAATTAACGTTAAATGATTAAAGAAAAGCCTATAGATTTTCTAAGATTTGTATATATTAAATTTTATATCACTATACCCATTATAAAATTTTATTGAATTTAAAATTGTATTGAATTTTTATTTTTAAAATATTCGATATAAGAGCATTAATTTAACTGAATTGTATTTTTTATATATGTTGCACTTTGTTTCGTTAGGTGCTTGTAGTATCGAGAGAAGAGAAAAATTCACAAATTGATCATAAAAATGATTTTAATTCACGATTAAAGAGAAGCAATGAATATGACGAGACAAATTATTCGAGCATTTCAAGCGAAGATCAGTCTTTGATTTTTGAAGAGGAATTGTTAGTTAATATTACTATGATAATTATAGCGTTTTAATTATTATGATATTTAGATCGTTTTCCTTACAATTTTTCACTTTACGATGGTTTCTTTTGATAGGATACTTAAATCAAGTGAAGCTTTGAATGAATCTGAAGATCGATTGGAAGAAGATTCGACATTCCCGAAAATTAACAATGTATCGATTAATTGTACGAGTAATAAAAAAGGAAACTTAAGACAGTCCAGTAGCTTTGCGGTGAACACGACAAGCAAGGAGCCCAACGTAGATGGAAAGACCCACGGGTTGCTAGGAATAGAGACAAAAGCCAAGGAAACCACTAGTATACACGTGGGCGAGGATGCAACACTGTGTTGGATTGAAACGGTAACTATAAAGGAAGATCTGTCATTTCGACCACCGAAACGTCTCGTTCTTCGCGAATATGCGATATCTTTCGAAAATTCTGCAACGATACCTGAAAGATATCTTGATTGTCATAAGTTAGAGGGAGAGATAACTTCAAACTCTTCTGAGATAGGAAAGACTGCAATTTTTGAAATCATCGATGAAAATACGAAGGTCAGCCGACTCGTTAACTTTACCACGGTCAGTTATGTAAATAACACTAAGGTTTGGCAGTATAGAATAGTTAAGTGTGGAATGGGCCCTGTGGTGAGTGAACACATTATAGATTACAACAGCACTAGTAAGGATAATGCTAAAAGTAATCCGAAGAAGAGGGTGGAGATAAAAGTAAGTCCAAAAATGAATCGTCTGTTTGTTGCAAAACCAGTTGAACAGGAAAAAATTACGAAAGATTTTTTAAAAAGTATAAACTTGACGAATTTAGTGGAAAAAATGCCTAATAAAACTAATGTATCGATCGATGCAGACACATTCAAAATCTCCGCGACGATTGACGACAGAGCCACAACGATTCCTATGACGAATGTTATTGCAGTGGAAAAAATGAAGGGTAAAAGTAAAAAATCGAATTGCACGAAAGAGTCGAACGATTCGATATGCAATATGTTATCGTCACCATTACCACAAATTTCTGATTCTAAAGTGCCTATCTCTCAAATAAACGATACAACAACGATTCGTCCAGATAAAATCGGAACAACGACTAAAGGCCCTGTTAAAGAAAGTACTAAGATGGTTGATAATATAGATGAGAAAATCACAAAATCAACTCTCTCCTCTTTAGAAACCTCTTTAGAAACTGATTTTGCGAAGAAGGTAACACCCACAATAATAACAAACTTTACGATATCTTCGTTAATAGAAGGCGTACTTATCGAATCTACCTCGAGAAAAGTAGACACAGAATCATTCACAGGGTCAGACAAAGGGGACGAGAAAAAAAGAGTAGGTTTTAAAACGACATTTAATACAACATTTGATAAAGGAACTACATCAAAATTAATGTTTACTAATGAAATGATTGAAAACACAGGGACAGATCTAGCGATCACATTACTTTCAAAAGAGGAAACTGAAAACAATAAAAAAAAGAAGACAATTTTTGAAAATAAGAGTTTAGGGATTTCTAGCGTTAAGCTAACGAAAATGATGGAAAGAGGATCTGAAGGATCATCTACAGAAACCACGCCATCAATAGAAGATAATACGACGTTGACAATAAGTATTTTGGAAGAAGGAAACGTCGAAAAGAAAGATCCCACGGGGGATAATTTTATTGACAAATTTGCGATTAAAGAAACAAAGAAAATAGAATCTTCTAAACGGTATATTACAAAACCGATGACGTATTCAACACAGGTGGATAGTTCCAAAATCGAAACACAGAGCAAGACTGTAATTTCACAATCTACAGTATCTATAGAAAGAGATAATGCGATAACGCCATCGTCGATTCACACTGTTAATACGGAAAGAATAGAAACTTTCACAGAAATAAGTATACCAAGAGTTCCTACAAAAACAAATAAAATGGTGTCAGAATCGGTAACGAATTTAGAAAACGTAATGATTCCAAAAGTGGTCACTCCAGAATCGATGACTTTACCGGAAAATAGTCTCGGTACTCCGGTTTTAAAACCGATAATAGTTTTAGATGGAAAAGGAGATGCAAAAATACCATCTTCTACTGAAAAATTGATAGAAGAAGACAGTAACACTACAGCATTAAGTAAAACCAGTACAAAACCTATGATATTTCCAGAAAGAAAAACTGCAGAGACGCTAAAGTCTACTAAAGACATGGATATGATTACAATAACGTATCCAGAGGAAAAAAGTCTAACACAAATACCTTTCGATCATACTACGCAACAAGTTAAACCGCATTCAAATCAAATAATTCAAGTACAATCACCGTTAATTAATATGTTAAATACAGGAATTAATAAAGTAATGACTGCGCTTAATCTAAAGATAGAAAATAAATCTGCGACTACAGAAATATACACGGATACCTCCAAATTTTTTGAAAGAAGAGGAACGGTAACAGAGTCATATCAGGCGACCGATGAGGTGTCAACAGCATCTTGGTTAAAAAAGAACAATAGCGTATTAACCTTTTTTCAAGGAATTAAAACCGTACAACTACCGGAAGAAACAAATACGAAACCGATGATTTCCGAAGAGAGGAACGAAGATTTTTCGTTAAGTACAATTCCAGATGCTACATCATTTTCTAATAAATCTGTACAAGTACAGACATATACTGAAATTAGAAACGCGACGACAATAGCGTCGTCCCAAGAAAAGCATATAAATACTACGTTATCTTCGATACCAAAAAGTGTAGACAATATATTATCGTCTGAAGAATTTGATACGACAATAGCATTTTCTGAAAATCCAGATATAATTATTGTACCAGAATTTTTACAAAAAGCAGACGTGAAAGCATTATCTCCTCCTGGAATAACT
>JAITYT010000974.1:266397-295482 GCA_025433975.1 Liostenogaster flavolineata | reverse complement strand
CTCTCTCTCTCTCGTCCTGTTTCCCTTTCTTTTTCCTTCTTGTTCTTTTTCTCTTATGCATGCTCGATCAGCGGCGTGCTGGCGCACGACCGACGAACGTGCCGATCTTACGCGTAACGGGCATTAAACCCGCTTTAGACTTTCTCGACGCTTTCTGGTGATTTTGTATTCTGCGGATTCACCCTCGATTTCCCCCTCGTACGCGAAGTTGCGTTAATTCACGGCATTCTGGATCGAAGTCAATTTCACCAAGTACGACGTTGGTGTAGTAAATACGAAAACGGAGAGAGGACGACAAAAAGTACGACGATAACGATGACGGGGACGAGGATGAGAATGATAATGCCAACAGTTATGAAAACGATGAAGTACGTCACGGCGGAATTACGTAATTATGTTTATTTGTACTTATTTCCCTATGTAATCGCGTTATTATCTGTAAAGTAAACTTGATATTTATCTCACAAGTTCGTCCTTCAAACTATCCCGCGAATAGATCGATGTTGAGTTTTTGTATCATCGATCACTCTTGTAAAAATGATTTCACAATTTGACGTACAAGAAAGAAGGAAAACAGACCGAACGAGAATAAAAGTTTATCAGTAGGTTGAAGTTTCGTAAAATCGTTGGACGATTCAACAAGGCCTGCATTGGTTTGCTATGAATATCTTTGCCCGATAGATTGCACTGATCACCGTGGGAACGTTGTATTGCTCTTATCAACCTTTGATCTTTGAACTTTGACATTTTTAATCGGCGAAGACTTTCAGAACAGCCTAATATATTACTGAGTTCGCGAGGGACTATTCGGTCGAGAGCATGCGAGCGACCTTCCGTCGCGTTATAAAGAGACAAGATGCTGCAAGGACGAGCGATTGGATTGGAAAAACTAGAAAAATGACAGTAGGGTAGGAGGGAAAGAAGGTCGAAGACGAACGGAAAAAGTAAGTCAGAACGAACGCATGTAAGAGCGAAGAAGGAGTTAGGCATCGATAAACTCTCTCTCTTTGACCCTGGTCAAGCGTAGATCTTTCTGTTCGTTTCACTATCCCCACCATCCCTATTTACTTACCTACCTACCTATCTACCTATTTATCTATCCATCTACCAGCCAACCAGCCAACCAGCTAATCTACCTCCCACCGACCCTTTTTCACCGGCATTGTCTTCCTTCCCCGGTGTCGTATCCGTCCCGTAAAGTTCGCCGGGTTCTTCCTTCGTTTCTCCTTCTCATCGTTTTATGGCGAGACACGAGGCTGCCAGGCCTCGGCATTCGCACGACGTCGTTCTCGCGTCGATGCTCGCTGATCGTGTCTCGGATCCTTGCCATGGAACCATAAGTTCGCAACGCGATTCTCGATATCGTGCTCGTCGACGTTGTCATCGTGGTCATTTTTGTCGACGTAGTTGTCGTCGTCGTCGCCGTCGAAAATCGTTTCTTCCTTCTCATACGCGACAACCTTGTGGTCCTAACGGTGTGACATGTCACCGAGAAGAAGGCACTGAGAACGCAGAGGAGCGAGAGCATGTTATAGAGCTAGAGAAAAATAAAGAGAAGCAGAGAGAAAGAAGAAAACAACGATGAAGGTTCGACGCGTGAGTATAGGTTTAGAATTAGGCTTAAATGGTGGTTGGGATACCAAGGAGCGACGCGTATTCAAGATATGTCAGATGACGCTATAATGTCATATTGGATTGAAGATCAAAAGATTATGATCGCAGTTGATTGGTTCGTAATAATGTTAACGTAGAAGCTATGATATATGTAATAGTTTATATAAATTAATAAATAATAATAAAATAATGGAACATGTACGTTAATTTTCTATTGTGAGAGTAAAAATTATTGCATATTAATATCGCATTGCAATAATATATTCTACATGATTGTGTGTACTTTACGGTACTCGTACTTATCCTGTTTTTATTCGTTGGTAAATGTGTTTTTAATAATCAATTATATCTTTTATTTTTTTTTAAATGTAATAATATCTTGTTAACGATACTAGATCAATCGTGAGATTTTTTTCAATCGAGAGATTCTCGAGAGACAATCGAGAGATATTTTTAAGTTTCTCAAAACAAAATTTTTTGAACGTTCAATGTATTTATTTTGAATTACATGAGAAGGTATCAAATATGTACAGTTATGCGTTGAACTTTAAACAAGGCCGACAAAATTACGAAAAAGATTACACGTGAGTCATACACCAGCCATATGTTTTCAAGATCAAGTTTAAAATCTGGTCGAGCATGGTTCGTAACCATTGCTAGACACGAGGTTCCGATGAACTCGTTTGATTCCTTCGTGTAACTGTAATAGAAGTAAGGATTACATTCATGAGATATTATTTCGATGAATTTCGAAGATCGAAGTTTCTTGCAGTTATTTGAGGTCTTAAAATATCCCAATCGACACCTTGGAAAATCTTAAACGCTTGGGTATATAATTACTGATATGGTTATAAACATTTCGTCCAAACGTTCAAACACGTACGCTTCAAATTTATAGACCTATATCTTAAATCGTCATTCGATGGCATCAAGATTCTTTTTTTTGTAAAATATTATTTTGAATGAAAGTAATTCAGAATTGTTCGTTTCGTGGTTCCTTGCAGGTCCTTAATCGATCAATTCACGATCCGACCAGTAGTAGAAGTATTCCGGGCATTCGGGCAAACGTCTATACGCAAATCGAAAGATTTACGTATGCTTAAGATGACACGATTCAATGCTGCGGAATAAGTACGCTTCGATCGCTCACATTGCAAAAAAACATCAATAAGGAAGCAAGACGCGTGCCGCTTTCAAGTCTGGCAACGATATTCGTTCGGCATATAGCCAACGAGAGAGGGAAACTCGTCGTCGACCGAAATGTGTCGCTTTCCGTTTACCGCGTTTCATCCGCTTCGGTTATCGCAGAATAAATAACATTCTCGTGCATCGGCACACACGTGAGTTGCCTCGCGAGTTGCTTTTTAACGTTCGTGTCTTTTTATGCTATCCAAGAGGAATACTTTTGCTCTCTTCTCGTCTTTGCAGCGTGTTATTTTGACGATTTCTTCGTAGATTTAAAGCAGAAACCGGTTGAAATAGCATACGCATATGAATTTATAATCGGTGCAGGACTAACGCATTGTTTTGTACCACAATGCCATATTCGAAATCACATTTCATCCTTGTTAATTCGCATCGCGTCGAGAACAAGAAGAATATTACTTTGTGCTCGCTCGATGTGCGCCAATAATAAGATTCATGTCGAATACATCGTTTCGCAGTGTGGAGCGTAAATCTTCATCACCTACTTATCTACTTCTTCGTCGTTAGTCGCGATGAAGCGGAATAAATTATTGTAATTAAGACTTCTACGCGAATTTTCGTTATTATAATAATAAATAACTTTCGTTTCGTATTACTTTTTATTTAATTAGATGTATTAGGCTCACGTAGGTGAAACAACTGGCAAAGAAACAAACGAAAAAGACGATGCGAAATCAAATTGTATTATATTAAAGTAAATTTACTTCTTTTTCAAGTTACAGATTTTGACATATAAATGTAAATTGTATGTGTCCAACATGAGCATTTTTATGTATACATTTTAAACAAAAATTTGAAGATCAAAAGATTTTTAAAACTTTTCATACTTTTTCCTTTATTAATATATTTTTAATAATATTATAAAAATTATAAGTTATTAGTAGATAGAATAATCGCTCGTGTATATATACGTGCACGTGTATATATGTGTACATTTATGTATCATGTGTCTCAAAGTCGCCATACTTCAAACTGGAGCAGGGCAACGCGAATTAAAGGCGACGTTAACTCTCCCTATTTTGCTCGCCATTATAATTATCATCTTCTTCTGTTCTCGTGATTTCGTCGAATCAATTCTAGAGACTGTTCCTCTCTTCTTCTTGGGACCTAATTTTCACTCGCCTTGTTCTCATATTTTGTTGCACAAACGGAAATTCAGAATTTCGAAAAAAAGTGATCGTGCTTTTTATATAGCTTATATGAAAAAATTAGCACAGTTCTGTCATTTCTACAGTTTATCTACTTAACATGTCTGGTTTAACCTTCTGAAAAAGGCCAGTCTGCGTAGAAAAACTGCGACGAAAAACCAATGGAAGACGACAGAAATTATTAAAAAGGACAAAATTAATTAAAAATTGCTTTATCTATGTTATCAATGAAGTAATATAGCAGATACGTAAGTCGTTCGATGACGACAATCGCGCGTCCATCTTCGAGGAAACCAACAGAGCATCGAAGCAGCTCTTAATCGATTCTCGGTTTATCTCGATTAGGTTTAGTGTTGGTCCGCACGAAGCCCTGAATGCGCTTACGAGATGCACGTGTCCGCGCACGCAACCAAGGCCGTTCCATTACGCGTAACGCTGCGTATAATTCGGTTTCTTCGTTCCTTCACCGAATTACACTTAGGTCTTTCGCCTTGGAACGAAACTTGTGGTTATTATTGCAATTTAATTCCAGTTAAAGCATATATAGCGAAAGAACTTTCAGTTGACACACTTGTACATTCTAAAAAATTAATGTAGCGGATGCATAATTTTTAATATGTATATTAAAGAGTGTATTTAAGTACATCCTGAACCGGATAAATGGACCGATATCGTATTTAAGTGTGTTGATACTTTTTCCTAATTCAGGTGAAAGTATTCGTCGTGGTTACTTGGACCGTCATTGTTAGACCAGGGACTATGAGATAAGGCTTATACGTTAGAAACTTTGAAGAGATGTGATCGGAAGATGTGCTCGAGGAAATGGGGAGTCGATTAAACACGGAGTCGAACTGATCGTAGCCTTACGACGTGTGTGTAAGCGTATCTATACGCAAGACGCGCTCGTTGCATCGTTCTTTTTTCGTTGCCGCTTGACTCTCGTAATCCCCACAGCCCACTTACCTACATTATTCCGCGTATTCGCGAGCATCTGTCCTGTAAGAGTGTGCAGATACTCGAGTATACGATTAGACGTTGAATCGTCGAATCCGGAAAGAACTTCGCCTTGATTGGTTTTATTGTTACGTTCGATCACTCTACAATAAAAATCGGGAGTTCACCTCCGACGATTAAAGAATGATTTATTTACAAGTAAACGCTTCTTTCAGTAATCCCATCCATATCGGATATTGCCTAGGATCCGAAGGAGTTTTGCGAAAAACTAAGATGGATCGTGTATTTCACATTCCGCCGTCAAGTCGATTGATTTTCTTTTATTTTCTTTTTAATGTAGGAAGAATAGGCGCGATCGATATACGCTGAACGAAAATATAACTCTGGCACAAAGCGGCAAGGGAAGTAAGGAAACGAAAATTCGAAACGTACATACAAGGAAAGGTCTTCAACGCGTTAGCGTATAAATCGTCAAAAAAATTCTGTAAAATGAGTATAAAGTCGTGATTCGCTTGGAATTGCGTTCTCGTCTTGGCTAATTACGTGGTAGATAAGTCCCGAGGGGTATAAGAAGATCGCATGGTCTCTTATTCCCTTCCGTTTCTCCTTCACTTTCCTACGTTGTTTCCGGTTTCATAGCGCTGATCATCCTCGAACTACTCTCGTTCTCTCTCGCGTGGCACGGCACTACGCACCGACTCTTCGGGGGCACCGTAAAATGGCACGTGGAGCTGCCGCTTGCCGGTACGACCGGTAATGCATTCAAACCGCGCCACTAGTGTGAGAAAGTCTCGAAGAGTTCCCGTCACCGTAGCCACGCTCTCGACCTGCGCGACCGAGTATTCGTTTTCCTCCTTGGCCTCTACCGCTGTCACTCTACTCGCTGATGCTACTTTTCCTTCGTTCGGGGGAGCCCGAAAGGCACTGCACGAACTTTTTATATTTGTGAAGGTCGTCGAATCTGGGATACGATTTATCCTAAGCTTTGTTGGTGAACTCGTTGGTTTTGCGAATTGAAATTAGAATCAATTGATTTTATATTTTAGTTTCAGATTTGAATGATCTTCAATCTAAAAATTATCTTTCGAATATAATGGCATCGTATTGTGTCATAATATTATTTATTACTTCGTCAATTACAAGGAGAGCTGTTCATTTCGACATATCAGGTTGTTTCAGATTCAGACTTTACAAATCGTAGAGACGAGAAGTAAGTCGAGGAAGAAGATCGCGTTAGGAAGAAGAATCGTTCAGTTCCGTGTACGGCATACATAACCCGCGATGCTTCGAAACGGTTCTCACGAAGCGACCCACTTCCTCTATCGCTCTGAGTTTATTCTCCTCCGTGGCATTGACTGCTGCGGCGTGTGATACCTATATACGATCGTGTAATAACGTGGATATATGGATAGACTTTCATATACGACCGACGAATGAGATATTTCACGACGTCGGAGACATCGAGGCGATTTCAAGTGTGCGAGACAAATTATTAATGCGATTTAACTCGTATATATTTTCAAACGAGCACCTTGAATAGGTGGCGAAGCAAACATGTTTGCAAAATACTCATCGACTTGTCTCTTCCTTGCTTGTTAACGCATCGTTAAATTGCTATATTAAGCGTTAAGTACACGTTATTAGATATCACGTGTGTTAATAATCGAAATTGTTAATAATCGTTTTCAGAATTTGCTGTTCTTGATATTAATCGTTTGTACCATCGAAACGATTTCGTCATCGAAGAATGCTCGAGGTAGCCCCAATGTGTTATCAGAGAATCGTTGGTCCAGTTTGAACGAGTATTTAGTTCCACCTCCACCATCATTGTCGCCGTCACATTTGTTCCCGGCTGGGAGAACTGGAAGGAACGTTGGTCCGAAACCCACAGAGGCGTCCGGATATTTTTCAAATTTTATGAACTGGTTGAATCCCTTCGGGACAGGCTCACCGCAACCATTGTCACCCCTTTCCGAAGCATCTCACTCTCACGCGTCTAAATTTACCCAAGCTTATCCACCATCGGGACTTCCACTTGGGCCACCTCCAAAAATTTACCATGGACCATCGTCATCTTCTCATCTTCATAATCAACGTTCGCCTCTTCCGGAATTGTATCCACCCAATAATTACAAGTTACTATCTCAGCCCAAGGGTAAACATTGTAATTCTTGCAACAAAGTTCCATGGATACCGATTGAACATGGCGGTGGATCTGGAAATGATTACATTGAAAATTTAAGAGGGGCATATTTACCACCTCACGATGCCGAAGTTCCAAAATTCGACGCTCTTCCACCAAATAATCACGGAGAGAACCACAACTCTTTGCATACCTACCTTCCACCGATCAATCAGGCTGTAGACCAGGTACCGGAATTCGCAGCCTCGCACGAAATTAAAACACCGAATCTCTTTTATGCTCCGCTATTACCACCACCACCGACGCAATTACACGGTCATGTTCCTCAGAGTGATGTTTTACCTGATCCCCATCTGGCTCCTCTGTACACAGCGAAACCTTTCGAGCATTCGTCACGATCGAGCCCACAGAAAAACAATAATTTTGGATATTACGATCCCCCTCATCATTCGGCAGTCGAGTCGGCTCCGACACCTGTTTTATTGCCGTCAAACGATGCTATTACGAATTTGAATATCGCTCCATCTTACACTAGTGATCAACTTCTCTTTGAGAAACATAAAAAAAGTGATTTTAAATTTGGAGTCGGTGAATCAAATGATCAGATCTTTAATTCTCAGAACGATTCTTTTAATAGCGTGTCTTACGATACTCAAAGTACGATTGACTTTAGACCTGACCGGTTACACGTTGATACTTCGAACAAGCAAATTTACTCTGAATCCCACACGAATCGATATATTGGTTTGGGTGTTCAAGAAAATCAAGGGCATGATCATCAACAAGAAAATCAACAGACTGATTTTTCGAATTTACAAAGAAACGAACAAGGAATCCTTCCTTTGGGTGTAACTAAAAATTATTATGATTTTGAGAATCCTGGATCCGAGTACTTGGACTTTGGAGGATCCGACATCGTCGCTCATAGCGATTATAACATCGATCAATCGTCTAGCGGTAGTTCTTTGAAAAATTCTCACGTAAGAACAACGGATGGATTATCGAACGTTGAAATTCCGATACATTTCGAACAATCTCCACTGACGGATCTGACAAAGACAAACGATAGTCAAGCAGAGCCGCCAAATGTTTATTCTTCGCAGGACGTATTCGTTAATTTGGATAATACTTCAAATGCAAAGACGATCAACGATTACGATTCAAGGACTAATTATCTTCGAGTCGAAGAAGAAATCAATCGTTTGGAATCGTTACAAAACCAACGATTTCCGGAAAATAACTCGTTTCTTGCGCATTCAACGAAAAATACGAATAAAGGGAATCATTTTGGAGTTAACGAGAATGAACGAAAACAGTTTAACGAGTACATACCATATTCCACAAATCGCCAAAATTCGAAAGCCGTTTATGCGAATTCATTTTTACAGTCAGGTGATTCCTTGTTGAGCATATCTTCGACAACATTAAGATCGACGAATGGAGGAATATCGCTCGAACAGTATGAAAAGGACAGAACTACGTTAATCAATCAAGATTCGCGGCAGCATGGTATTAAGAGAAATAAGCAGGTGATTTAATAGTAAAAAATTAATTTTGTATATTTCTACTAAGCACAAGCTAAGGAACTAGCTTATCTTCTTCTTCTTGAAACTATTAGAGATTTTCATCAAATGTCTTGAATTTATATCTTATCATGAAATATCAATGTATGCCTTTGTATACGTGATTGAACTTTGACTTTGAAGTGAAATTGAATTCAATTGTATTGACTGTATTTTTTGATTTTCTTGTAGGTTCAAGTTATAATACCATATACTTCGCAGTATACACCGATCCCATTCCAAACGTCTCATAGAAATAGAGAAGCTTCTGAACGTACGGAACCGCGAAAGATTTCATATTTTGACCAGTCGAATCGAGATAATTATGTCAGTCAAGAATCTAGGAACGAACTCAAGGTTGCGAATCCTCCTTTAGAATCAACAACTCTGCCGGGCGTTACCAGTACGATTGAAATTGGAAAGACAACGGAAATGTCAACGACAAACACGGAAGTTACCACAAATTCTGGAATTATCAAGGTGAACAATACTATAGACATCCATAGGTTGCAAAAGAACATCGACAATTGGACGATACAGGTATATCGATCATAAAACGTACGATTAAGTACCGAATTTTGCCATTAAGTGTTCAAAGGGTCACTAAGATAAATATTAAGTAAAAATTAATTGTTTAGGGTCAATAATATAGATTATAAAATTTATTTAGGAATATTCAAGAGGTACGACTTCCAGTACGATTTTACCAAGCTCACCGCGTCCTTATCTCCTTCCTTCAAAAAAAATACCAAACGAGTATTTGACAACTACGGAATCTGGCGATCGAACGGAGAGTACACGTAGTCACGAAGAAATTGTAAAAACGTTTGCC
Organism: Liostenogaster flavolineata; assembly: GCA_025433975.1. NCBI lineage: Eukaryota > Metazoa > Arthropoda > Insecta > Hymenoptera > Vespidae > Liostenogaster > Liostenogaster flavolineata. Next base: position 286,023 of record JAITYT010000974.1, on the reverse strand, counting down.
TTAGCTGGGTTTAGTTTCAATGATGTCGAACACGAAGGACCCAATCGTTTTGACGAATCGAGAGTACAGGTATTTACAATTGCAAGATATGAAAAGTCCCTTTAAATTGGGTATGCCTTCACTTTTACGAATCATATGAAACACTTTTTGTATTCATTCAATATCAAAGAATTTCTATCAAAGTCATAATTTTTTACGATTCCTGCATGTAACGTTTTCAGGTATTCGCATCGTTTCTCAAAGTCCTATTCTTGCAGGTAATACGCGTTGAGAATCCAGAACCCGGTAAAGAATCGACGAAGGCTGCCGACGACGTTTTGAATGCGACGACAGAAACGACAGAAGTCCCTTGGCATGGATTTTCGGTTTCTGTCTCGCCCACAGACAAAGAACGCGTTTACGTCGTCACGCCGCAAACTGCCACGACCATCTTAACAGCGAATACGGCGGAGCAGAAGAGGAAAGCTCTCTCAAAGAACACGAAGAAGGCCAATGAGGCTGATTCCAAAGTGGCGAAGAACAAATTGGACGAATTTGAATCGATCGAAAAAGCGTATCAGGTCTTACCACAGGCTGTAAATAACTTGGCTGTTGCTTCCACGGGACCAGAAAGCGTTCCTCTTTGGGGAATCATGGAGCACGAGGAGTTCGCCTCGTTGAGTCAGGAAGAATTAGACGATCAAGACGATGATACGGTGGTAGCGCCAATTCTTTACTCTGGACATTCCAAGGTGGGATCACTTGTTTTTAGCGTCTCTCATTAAATCGAATGTTACAAAATTGATATAAAACTTCGCACAAATTATTAATAAATTCCATTTTAACATTTCGATTTAAACTTCGATTACAGGTGTCGCGAGCCAAACGATGACTAGAGGATCTTACGTCTCTGCAACGGTCACGTATCATGCCACGATACTTTTTCGTGAATAGAATTTTCTACGACAAGTGCGCGCATAAGTGAAAATAACGTTGCTACTTTTCGAGTCATCGAATATCATTTCGATTTACATGAAACCCGAACTCGACTTTGTATTAAGTTATATTTCTCGTGTAGTGCCTAATTGTGCTAATGTATATCAACTTGAGAACAGACAGAGAAGGAAATCATGCAGTTCTTATCATAGAGCTGGATTTTACACATAAATATAATGACGTAAATTATTGTATAACGAAATGGGTATAGTGAATGATGTCTAGATTAGGAATACATTGATGGTCAGTGATGCACGGACACACGATACGATGAATGACGGAATGATGAAAGAGAAATGAACGATTATTTTGCGAGAGAGAATGACATAATTGCGCATTGGTGGATGAAGTTCGCATGTGCCAAAGTGAAGCTGTTCGTCGAAACTCTAATCCACGTGACAGATGATGTTCGATTAACGTTTAAGATTATATCGGAACAGTTAATATTTGTAAGATACCGAAGTGTCGACTTACAAATGATACTTGAATAAAGTGTGCATTTTTATGTCCTTCGTCCTGTCGAATTATTTTACATTAAACGTTGTCGAATAATTTGTTTAAACCAATTTGAAATGTGAAACACATACCGGTTTGATAAATCTGGTTCGGTGTTACCAGTTGGATTAAAATAATGTCCTGGTAATACTTAATCAATGAGGATATAATGATAATTTAAGGAATAGTTATTGTATTTATTATTTATATATATTATATATATTTTAATTTGATACATTATTGACATTCTTTGCAGAACATGAGGCGAGAGTAAGAGTGAGAGAAGAATGAAAACAAAAATTATTTTCCGGAAAAGGTCGATATTGTGTTGTTGGATTTTTCTTCGATTTACCATCTAGCTGCGGTTATCTAGCCCAAGTCGGAACAATTTTTTGATATTCTGAGAATGAGTTATCCTCAAAATTACATCAAATTATCTCGCGCCTGCTCTCAAATTCGCTTTAATACGATTCAATAAAATTGAATACGAATGCATCATTGTCTATTCATATTTCGTAATTGGCCTATTTCTCACGCGTGCGACTTCTACGTTATATTTCCCATCCTTCATACTATATGCGGGAGAGAAACGCTCCAAGTATATGCAGAGATGCGAATAATTGCTCTTGATACGATAAAGAAAATTGGTGATATTTCATAACATTACACTTACAATGCAACGAAATTCATGAAATTGCGTAATTCCAATGTTTCTTATTATTTATTTTCTTTATATATTATATTGTGTTCAAATTATTATTTTTTCAATTATTTCATTATTATAGGAAGAAGATACTAAACGGAATCTTTCAAGCGACAAGTGTTGCTAGTTGTATTTTATACAACGTTCTTTTGACGAAGTTAAATTGTTAGATATTATCAAAGCAATTATTTTATGGAAAGTTATAATTGTTTAATAACACTTATTTAACACATCCCGAATGCAATATATACGAGATGTACGTATGTCGAGCAGTCAAAAATCCTTGTAAGTCCTTCGTATGAAAAATTATTTCTGAATAGGCACAAAGTGGAGATACGTTTCCTCGGCAACATGAGAACATTTTCTAGGATTCGGAAAACTTCCTCGGATTGTTTGAACGGATATTGAGCCTGTCAATTCCAATAAGAAAGTTTACATTGTTGTGAATATGCCTTCTTTGTTGCGATGAGAAAGAACGTTTTATTGTCGATATTACATACACGTGCGCACACGTATGCGCTGAGGTCGATTCTCAAGATTACACGATCCCATAAGAAGGATTGTAGACAGTCATTAATTAGATCCGTTTCTGCGGTTAAGAAAATCGAACAAGGACATGACCTTAATCGAGGCCGCTTTAATGTCACTAGTTATTCGCTTCGTCCGAAAGATATTTAGAGAATGTACTTATTGTTGATCAAATTAAAAAATTGTTTGTATTTCGCTTTGATCCCAAAGATCAATGAATTTATTTTTTCTTCGTTGAGTTCATTTTTGTTTTAAATAAATGTGCTAAAATAAATATGTGGAGTGTACAAAGAGCTTTTTAGCATTTTTGTATGTGTCGATTTTTGTTTTCTTCCATTGATCGCAATTTTATTCTTCGTACAACGATCATTTCGACCGCCCACATAACGATGGTGAGTGTTGTCAAGCAATTGATCACGACGAGAGTTGGTATGTAACTTCCAACTTTATCTTTTAAGAAACCTACGAGGATAAATATATAAATGGTAAACGAAAAATAAATGCAAGGATATCTGCAGCAGAAATCGTTTACGTTATAACACTGTTACTTTTTACAAATCATACTTTCTGGTAACTTCGTATTTTACGCATTTGTAAAAATATATAATAGTTAGAGTGTTTACTAGCCATAAATTATTAAAATATTTTTTTATTTACCTAAAAGAGGTCCAACGCACAATAAGAAAATTCCATTTACGACCATCTGTATTCCAGAAGCGTATGGTAGTCGTTCAATAGGGACGTAGCCTGGTATTACCAGCGACATGTAAACTGATCGAATACCTTTTGCAAGTCCGAGACCACTAGCTATGATTATCAGCGAAGTGAAATCACTATTTAACAGCAAAGCTATGTTAACAGAAACAACGATTAATTGTAACAAACGAAGGTAATTTATGTTAAATTGACATTAGTATGTTCAATGTATTTGTAACATTATTTTGATCGATTTACCATTGTAATTTTGGAAAATATCTAATTTATTTTGACACAATGAAAAGATAAAATTTAATAAAATGAAAAAAAAAAGTGTAAACTTATTTTAGCTTTGGTACATTACTCATTCTACTGATGATTAGCAAGATCAGACTCCATAGGTACATCATTCTTGACGATTGATGCAGCCACTCGCCGATGTAGGGCGCGATACCCCTGAATATCAAATCGGTTGTCGCTATAATGCTCATCACTGTCGCAATTTCATTGGTGTTAAGATTCCAGTCCGCCAACATGAATGGCATCAACGTTGAGAAATTAATTTCAGCAAAGATCGCGATCGACATACCCAACATTATGTTAACATAAATAGGGTCGCGTAGTAAATTCAAGTCGTAGAAAACGACGATATTTCGTAGGGCTCGAGTCGTCAACGATTTCTGCTTCTTCCTACGAATAACGAAAGAATTACGCGATAGCTTAAATATCGTTGTGTCGGAGGTTCTAAATCATACATTGGATTTAATTGCAATTACTTTTAAATCATCCTGATGATAATTTTAAACTTTACTTAGGTTTTTAAATTATACGATAGAACTTTATACTTTGCACAGATAATCGAAAAAATCTATGATTTACTACGATCTTCCATATCTTTGTTTTAAAAGATGAATCGGTATGAAGATGTACGAAGATTTTTCTTGCTGTTATTCGATTGACTCAAAACGAGTCAATGTGGCGTTTAAGTTATAAAAATGTTTTCTTAAAATTAAAACAACGAATTCACCTAAAATTTTAAAGAAATTAGATGTTCTCGTTGCATTTAAAAATACGTACTGTTCATAAACGTTGTCATTATGATCTTCCATTTTTTCAGTTACCGTTGTTATATTCTCGTTGTACAGTAAAGTGTCTTTTTCTACGTTATTTTGATAATAGTCAGTTTGTTTATCGATGTTACTATGACTTATGTTGTTTTTTAGTGGTTCATACAGGTTATCCTCTTCAAATATTTTTACGCTGCTACCAAGATTCACACTTTTTCCTACAAAAAGTAGAAGAAAAATATAATTACAAAAATTATAGAAAACTTTTTATTTTATCAGTATTCTTAGTTTTTGTTTACTTCGTTTTGTGAAAACTTACCGGAATTCCATTTGCGAAGCTCTGATTTTCTGCGCATACGATTCAGAGGTAAGTTTATCATCGAGGTTCCAAGATTTTGTCCAAGATTTTTTTCGTAAGATGGCACTGAAAATAACGCAACATACTAAGTAATACATTGATTGACAATTCTACAATTTAATTTAAGTACAAATAGAATATATATCGCTATATATCAATCAAAATTTAGATCTATATTTAAAGAAAAGCATCGTATAATCTAGCTATGGTCGATCTTACGATTTTCCAAATGTCGTAAGAAAAGTAAGGAATATAAAACGCGATTTTCGAAGATACCTTCCTGTAATCTTTTGTTTAATTTCAATTAGGATTACTGTTAGTAGTGAACAATGTTATTTGAGATTTTTTAAACACTCTCATGTGTTCATAAAACATTAAAATGTTATTTTTAAGAATATAAAAATATAACTATTTATCCAATTATTATTTCTTAATTTTGCCAGTTTGTTTCTGAAGAGTCCAGAAGAAAGAAATTTTGTTTCATCGTCTTATTTTACATAGAAAGGTATCTATAATAATGATAATTTAATTAATGTATTAATGTTAATTTAAAGATAGAAGAATGTATCAATGAATAGACGTACACATTGTAATAACTTATTTAAAACATTAAACAGAATATAGCAAGCCTAAACGATAGGTAAAACGAAATTGTTAGTTTATTGATAATTAAAAATTAGATAAAAAATGATACTGTCATAAGCTCTCATTACTGACTCCGCGGTCTTGTTTTAATCAGTCACTGTATCGTGGAAAATATGTACTTTATCTTTTTAATTCGTTCTCAATTGATCGACGAGAAAGATAATTGGTCCGACGAACTTCTTGCCGTTTCGGAGAGTTGCCGTGGTAGTGGGTTCTCGAAACCGTAAATACTTCCAACTTCGACGTCATGATCGATACTGGATATTGTTGTTTTCCTTGTCCTACGATATTCTTGCATTTCCATCTGTGCTTCCTGAATAACGGCTTCCTCTTCTGAAAACAGTGCAGAATAATCTTAATCCATTTTTAATGTTACTTTTACAGAATTAAGAAATCGATAACCTTCTATATGAATAGAAATTATGCAATTTTAACGTTTTGTCGCAATAACTACAACATATGTTGTTACCTGCGCTCCTTTCATTTTTCAATATTTCCATAGACTTTTCGTTGCCATCGTCTACTGGAATTGGAAGTTCCTTCATGTGCCACTTTAATGGATGCAGTAACAAAGATGCTACGATATTGTGCAAACTGTAGGCTCCAAACAAAAGTATCGTTCCCTGTTAAATGTATGTGGATATTTTCTCGTTAGACGAAAACTTTATTTAATGCATATAAAACTAATGGTTTTTTTCATCCGTAAAGTTTGGAACGAGCAAATTGAAACCGATGGAAGAGGCATTTTACATATGATTGTTACAAAAGAAACGCAGTCTTATGGATTTTTTGGTGCAATGTTGCATAAGGCAGATGAGCATGGAATCCTTACACGTGCACTTCAGTCACTAGACCAATAGTATCAAGGGTAGGTACTGGAGCCTATTGATATTGATACCGCGAGGTTCGAGTTATTCCGAGAAACATCCTTTGACCCGATCGAGGATAGAAACATCGTGAGTCTAGTTTACGCTCTAGGAGCATGAACCATGCGTAAAACGTACCACACATAGGATAGTTCCTCTTATCGATTCGATTATGTAATTGTTATCTTATCTTTCTGATACTACATATACGTATATAAAAAGGATGTAAGTATTTTAAAAGACATGAATTTATCAAAAGATGCTATTGAACGTTTTTTAAGATAATTGTGTTTGGCAAATTAGAAAATGTATTAAATGTATTATTAGAAAAAAGTAGCATCTCATATAAACGTAAAATTACCTGAATTCCATATAATTTTATCATAATAGTGGTTAATTGAGGCACGATTATTGGCCCTATTCCCATAAGGGTTATCGCTAATCCCATAGCGCGATTTCGTCTCGTTGTAAAGTAAGAGTTAAGTGCGAATGAAAATCCAGACATCGATAAACCCATACCGGCAGCTTGAACAATGACAGAGTGTCGTTGCAAAAAAATCATTGAAAGTTACAAGTCTTACGCCTTTTTTACACAATATATTGTATCTATGCAAGTATAAGATAATTTTGAAAAATAAATTAACTTACAAGTCAATATTCCGTACGATATCATCAGTAATAAAAATGAATTAGCAAAGGCAGTTAAAATTACACCACTCGTGTATATAAGAGAACCAAACAATGCTACTTTCCGATATCCGAAGTTTCTTAACAACGGACCATTTACTAAACCCAGTAACATGCCGAATGCTAGATTTAGGTTCAGAATGGCACTGCATTGAATTCCGGATAGTTCCAGTGCAGGAAATATATCCTTGAACACCAGTCCGAATCCGTATATGATTGATATGGTCGTTAGCTGAAAGACAATCGGTTACAACTGTATCAATGGGCATCGTTCGAATATTTCCTTGTTTCTTGACACTTACATTCGTATTTTATAACGAATAAGAAAAAAAATTTCCAATATTTTTACGAGAATGTCGATCGATGCCAAATTAGGTCCATATAGAAAACTTACGCTGTTCAAGGCATAACTTAGGACGATTATCCAACCCCATCCTCCATTCGGTGGCACCTTGTTGCTCATGTTATTCTTCATTGTTCCTTTCGATGATCAATAAAAAATGCACGCACGTTTTATCGAACGTTATCACATTATATCGATGCCTGTCAAGGCATAGAGGAGGTGGTACATTCCCGATAAAGTATTCTTTGTTTTCTAACGAAGCGTCTTAAACAAATAGCATCATGCAGACGTTACGCTTAATCGCTTAATGGTCGTGACTAGAATCTTTCGCGGACAGTTCAATGAATCACCGGTCTTCTTGTTCGATAATGCCATCGAAAGGTAAGATTCGACGATAAGATTCTCACTTTTCTTTCACAAATCCGTAAGTTAACTACCACGATAACCGCCAGTATGATAGCAGTTGTCGATGTTCGACGACTCTGTCAAAGTAACAATATTCACATCGTTTCGTTGATACAATTAAAGAGATGGAGGTACAAGCAATATAAAATGTGCTTATTTATCTAATCTCGATATGCTGGCGCATTGCTGATCGATCAAGTCAAGGTGCGTACGACCCCGGAAGCGGTAGTTTGATCAGCGAGTATAGAATATATTAATCTCATGATTATACTTACGTAAAGTAAGAAACGCGTTGGTTTGGATTTTAAGTATTAGTGTGAACACGCTCAGGAAGAATAAAAAAGAAACAAAGTGGTTACGATATTTAATTTATTCGAGTAAATATACATAAAATGACGTTCGAGTAACGAGAGGAGTATGCACGATGAGAATCATTAATAGAAATTACGAGACTTTCGAATTGAGACACGTTTTACACGAATAACAGTTGATTTTCTCGTGAAATCGATCGACGATAAGATTGTCGATAAGGCGCCGATAGTGTCTGTTAAAGGGTATTAGTTTTAGCTGTATTATTATATAAACTTATTATCGATTAACACGTATCTTTAAATCGTTTCTGTTTCTCGTTACGTATGCGTGATGTTATGGCGTTGCATTATGCAACTGTTTTATAGTTCTCGCAGGTGGTCCAAACGTTTTAACATTTAAACGATATCTAACGCGTAATGAATAAACGCGACGAATTAAGATGCTCGTCGTCGTAATGTTTACGCATAACTATTCGTTTATTTTCAAAATATGCAGATACAATCATAAAGAACGGTAGAAGGAAATGCGATAAGGTTAATACGATCTTCCACGTTCGACTGACTCGTTCTCCTCGCTGACTTCCTTTTTGCTTTTTCTCTCTTTGAAATACGTTTCGAGAGTCCAGGATATGACAGTTACGTACGTGAAAATATTGAGAGCGTGCAACATCACCGTGAAATTTGTAACATCTCGAATCCAACCAACTATAGGGCCGATCGCCAGAAAGATTATGCCACTGATTAATAATTGTAATCCGGTAGCTGCAGGTAACCTTGAGAGGGGCACGTGCGATGGTATCACTAAGGCCATGAAAATAGTGCGAAGAGCTTTTCCAGCTCCTATTAGTACAGCCACTGCCATTACAACGCTAAAGTCTTGTCGAATGTGCGCCAACACTATGGAAAAAGGGAATGAGTCTGCTTATTTTTTGACATTTTTTGAAATATTGACGTAGTTTCTAAATTGTTACAATGCTACTTCTGATCTGACAGATGTGATCGTGCTTAGAAAAATTAGAAGCAACCGAGGCGAGTTATCTTTTGTATAATCATACGCTATACGATATTACCGATTCGACCGGCTGCCATACCGCTGACACCGACCAGGAAGAAGGTCCTATTATCCCAACCGATGAAACTGGCAACGAAGGGAATCGTCAGTCTTGCAGCGACGTCGACACCGGCGAGTGTCGACATCATGGTAGCCACTTGGATCTTCGAGAATCCATATTCACCAAGGATGAATGGCGTCAGAATGGAGAAATTTAATTCCGCAAAATTCGCCAATGTGATGCCAAGCATCAAATTCACATAGACCAGATCGCGCAGCAAATCCAAATCGAAGAAGACCACTATGGCCTTCAGGATACTTTTGCACACTGATTCTTTCTCCACTTTCTAAAATATGTGAATGTAGTTTTTCCTGAAAGCAGTGTAACCTTTCGTCCGTTTAGGACCGGCGGGTGAGGTAATCTTCGTTCGTTTTGACAACCGCGCAGAGAGAAGCAGCTTCCGATCGTGATAATATTTTACGTTACATAATGTTAAGCATAGATTGAACGATTACAAAGAACATAATTTCTAAATTTTATTAAAGGAATGAACGGCGGTTCGTATAGTCCTTCGTATTATATATGTACAAGTATTTAGTCGATATCGGAAATCCACTTTCAATTTTAATTTATCCGTTTAACAAAAATATATTAGGAAAATTATTTTCTGTTTCTCTTCTTCGATAACTTAACGTGAACGTATAATTTTTTAATGCAGTATATCGTTTTAAAATATGACAGTACATTATAGCGTATACAATTATTGTTCTTTACTGTGTCAACTGTTACAAAGTCGAATTTTTATCATTAATTGTTAATAGATATTCTATCGTCAGATTCGTATTGTATCACGATTCTGCGCGTCTCTGCGACGGCGTGAAACGCACTTATCCTTTCCCCTTACCGAATTGTCTTCGAAGGCTCCTTGCGGTCCACGGCAGCCTCAGTGATTACACTCACCTCGTCGATCGTTTTATCAATCTCGACTTTTTCTATGAAAATAATCTCCTCGGCTTTTCGGTCGCATTCGACTTCCTTGCAGACGTCTACTTCTTCTTCGACATACTCGCACGACTCGCTCAGAATGATCAATGGCGCAGCGGTGGCTTGTAGAGTTGAAATTTTTCGACGTTTGCTCTCGTTCTCGCTAGTTTGCCTAATTTAACACAGAGTTGTTCGGTATGGCAACTTTTTTCAACAAGGTGGGAGAATGGAACAACTTTCCGTCTTCATTATTTAACGCGTATCGCTACTTGCCTGGAGAGAGTTCTAATCGATGGGCCTTTGCTTAAGGCTATCAGACTTGGCGGTCTGCTAAGACTCACGGACGGTCTTCTGCTGGGCGTTCGGCCCATTTTGGACGACTTCGAAACCAAAGAAGTACTAGAAGTATTCTTCTTTGAAAACCTGAGAATTTAAAATCATTTTTCAAGATCTTTTAAGTAAATTAATGTTTGGATGTATTCGAGGTATAACATACAATAAAGTATATATTGAATATAATACAGCACGAGGCACAACAAGCGTAAATGTATTTACCATCCATCGTTTGCCCGAGACATCATAGGTGTTCCAGGGCCCATAACATCAATACCAGTGGCACCATCTTCCTCGTCATCGTAATAAAGATATTGGCTGCCAAATTTTTGCTTGGCTCGATCCAACGCATCGTAAAGTATTTTTGCATTTTCCACGCTTTCCAGAGACTTACTTCGGTATGTAGGATTAGAATTGATTGTTTTACCGTTTTGTAGATTCTAAATAAAATATGAATCGCAAAAAAATTAATTCATATATGAATAAATTAGTATAAATGTCTGCTTTACGTTTAATTTCTATTATGCAATGTTTCGTTTATCAATGTCATCCTTCCTTTAATTCATCATTAACTAACCTTATTTTCTATTAATATATCCTGTGGTACTTTATCGTACGTGGTGTTGGACTGTCTCGTTATCTTGGCCCCTTTGTCATGCAAGGATACCGGCTGCAGGAGCAGCGCGCATGCTACGGCATTGAAGGCTAAACCACCGAAGATCAGGACTGTTCCCTCTATACCGAATATCGGTACTAGTAATGTAATTATCTGAAGATCATGATCGAGAGTAATACAGAGCGTTGGCAGCGTTATTAATGTTAACGATGATTTCTGGATCTTACGCCTATGATCACGCACGCATATATGAGAACTCGAGATTCATTGCCAAGTGCAATTCTAGCGCATGTATAGACTGCGTTCCCGAAATAGAATTCAACGAATGCGACATTACGAAATTTCCTCGGTGAACGTATTTTCTTGAAAATCGAACAACACTTATTTCGTATTTAAGAAATTTATGATGACATTCGAAATTAGAGTTTTGTAATTTAAACTTACATATTACGATCTCTCGACGAGACAGCGAACTTAAATTATGTTTGCTACGTCAAATTTTATGTAGATATGTACAGAAGAGAAACATTAATAATATAGCAAGGTTTACATTCGTGACTATTATACAATATACTCTCTGTTTCATTTGTCAGAGTAACCGTTACTTATCGTATACGAGGAACAAGCGTATCAGATACTTTAACGTTAACGTTACCTGTGGCATTACGATAGGTCCCATTCCGGTACAGGTCCAACTGAGCCCAGTCGCGACTCGTCTCTTTTCCTTGAAATAAGTGTTAAGAGCCAATGCATTTGCAGACATCGTAATGCCCAGTCCGGCACCTTAACAGATGTAAAACGAACTTCAATCATTGTAATCTAATATAATGTTATTATCGATAGTTGCTACGTCGATTGTAATATTTTTTTTAGATCATTTATACTGTTTTATTACTTTCATATGCAGGATCATTCACCTGACTCTGCCACTTCGAATAACTTTTTTGTCTGTAGAAATATAAAAAAAATGTTAGAGGACAGAAATATTCAATATTAGCAGGAAATTACATGGTATATTTAATATGGTATACATGGATGAATAATTTGTTGACAATGTTTTGTTTAGTGACGAGTTTACGTTTACTAATAATGGAAATGTATATATGCATAAACTGCACTATTAGACGAGACAAATTCCTCATCAATTTATGAAAAAATTATGACAGAATTAAATTGTCGATCCTTATTTTATTGACGCAAATTTAAGTGGATATAAGTATGTTACGTTCTTAAATCAAGAATTACCGGAATTGTTAGAAGGAATTTCATTAAAGGATCGATCAAGAATGTAGTTCCAACAAGACGGATGTCCTGTTCATTTCGCACGAGAAGCGCACCAGATTCTAAATGATAAATTTCCTGAAAAGTGGAATGGGATAGTATTGTTGGGACTGCACTATAGATAGTCGAGAAGAGATCAATTTGAACGAAATGATAGATCGCTTCTCTGACATGATACCTCTTGACTTTTTTTATGAGGCATGATAAAAAATATCGTATACAGAAATATTTCGGCATGATCGAAGATATGAAGGAACGAATTTCAAATGCGCAAATATACCTTCAGATATAATATAATCAGCGAGACATGAATTTATTATGCGATTAAATAAGTGTATTCTGTTCGGAGGTCAACATTTTGACCACATACTTTCTCTACTTTTCACTGATTCATAAATTTTTCAAAATTTTGTAAAATTTTGTTTACAAAAGTTTAGTCAACGTTTTCAAGCGAATGTTCGTGATTCGTGTTTTGATTATAATGATAAAATTATATTTTGTTTGTGTATGTTTGGTATCAATATTGTATGTGAAGGTTTATCTGAATGACATAGATTTTGAAGACTTATCGGTCAATAATATTTGAGTTTTACGAGAACGTGAAACAAGTTTAAGAATGTAGATCAAGAATGATGTAAACGATATCTATAATATCGAATAAAGAAAACTGTTAACACGTTGAACGCCACGCAAAATTCACTCGTTTTGCTGAAGACATCACGAAAATATTTTCATTAATATAAGCGTGAAGATAAAACATTTATCGTGCTGATTCCCATTCTTTAATTAGCTATGACAACGTTCATTCAATTTTTATATATATATTTTATATTTATATATATATATGTATATATGTAATAGTTTAGTTTATGTTTCTATATTTTATGCGTACAAAAGAAATTCACAACTTTGCTTAATTAGATTAGCATATACAAACGATGCATTAATACGTTAATAATTTATATCTATACAATATCGTTAGATCGAGATATTACCGTATAAAATCGAGAAGAATATCAATGCTCCCATAAACGTCTTGGTCATTGACAGCATCGATATAGATGCAGCGCATACAAGGGCTCCTGTAAGGGATACTTGCCTATAGCTATATTTACGGAAGAGCGGCCCATTTATCAGACCTGAAACACGAAAAGAACAAGTAAGGGGCATCTACTGCCTCCGCTCGAGCCTGGTTACTCAGAATTGTGTACTGGTATGATGTGTATATAGATTAATATTATCGATCAGTTATCAAACAGCAATCAGAAAATTTATATTATAAGAAAGATGAATTTTGGAGTAAGGTATCTAAAAACTGAAGTTCTGATTAGTTTCAAGACTGTTGGATTAATCATTATCTAATTTAATATTTAATATTTTATAAACAAAATTTGTTGTAACTATCATTTTTATTATGTATATAAGTATATAAGTATTTGTGTATTTTAGTCAATTTATTATTTTGTTATAATTCTTATAAGCATTCGTTGCTTTCACCTGAACACTTTACAAGATCGTCAAAAACAAATAGCATTTTTGTCTCATATTTCGGTATAAGAATATTTCTGCAGCACAGTACAAATTTATGCTCCTTCAAATTCAATTTTACGATACGTAATACAACTAGTCTCGTAATAGCGCTTTATTTTCGCGCCTTGCGCAATATCGTTGTTGGTGAGTTTTAAGCGACTCAGTTTCCCGTTTCCGTTTACATCCTTGGTCTTGCTCGGTCCAGTTAATTAAAACGATAGAGGCACGTGAGTTACACCGTGTTTACCAGCTACATGGAAAGTTACACATCGATCTCGAGAATCGTGTGATCGCGTTTTGAAAGAGTCGCGCAACGTCGTATAATTCAAATTGATAGAACACATTAGATTGTTCTGAAGTTACAGAGATACTGAGTTGCCAAAAAATACGACGAAGACTAATCTGTGACAAGTTCATTGAACTCGTTTAATCAAAAGACAGAAGAGCCAAGTTTTTCTCTTACTCGTATAGCTGAGAATATATGTATTCTTGTCTGCATCTTCTATAATTACTTTACGTAATCGTATGTAAGAAACGATTATTGTAATTCAAATATAGAAATAATTCGGGTACTAGCTACCAATTTGCGTATTTTAAAGTATAAATCACAACAATTACGGAAATGAGGAAAAAATTAGGATCGCTTATATTGAAATAAAATCGCCATTTAATATAAAAGTGCGATTGAAGAAATTAGAAATCTAGTCTTAATCTTCCGATTAAAATACCGGTAAAGATAATATAATAATTCGTAAAAACGCGATAAGTTATATTCAGTGTCTCTTTGATAAAGACAGCTCAATAGAATTTGACTAAGATTCGATTTACAAATTTAAGATTAGACTTTTAACAAATACGACTAACGTAGAAAATGGAGAAATAACTGCCTGATTTACGAGACCATGCGCATTTGATCGATGACGATAAACGACTTACCGATACAGGCGGTTACCGCGCTGTTAATGTTGATTATGGTCGTTGTTTCAGAATGATTGATGCCCATCTGTTCGAAACGATCCCTGAAGAGTAGGCCGAAAGATTGTAAGACGGGCAGCATACAGAACTGTAAGAAAGATGCGCGGATTAATATCGACTTGAAATTACGATCGATGTCCTATGACGTTACGATAACACAATCATAAAAGACTTCGTTCTTTGTTCGTTTCACCAAAAGTTGATTCTTATTAAGCGTCATTCTGATCGTTGATAATTCAATATCGAAAGAAACTCGTAAGTTTTGCGTTGAATTATAATAAAAATAATTGCGAAGTTTACACGACTTAAAACGAATCTCGTTTGTTTCATCGTAGTCAATGAAACGGATTAAAACTTACATTAGAAAATCCAGCTGCCACAACAATCATCCAGCCCCAACCACCGTCAGGCGGAATAAAGTCGTCTTGAATTGTGACGTCGTTCTTCGTCTCGATATTCTCGATACTTTTCGATACTTGCACGTCCCGTGTGTGTTTCCTGTCAGTCGTCATGATCGTGCGTCGATAAAGATATGAACTATGAGAACCCACGAGTCGTAATACACAATATTGAAGATCGATTCGCGTGTTTCCAAGTTTAAATCGTTGATTACCTTTAGCGTTTTTAGTCGCGCGATTATTACATTTTTGTTTAATTAACGAATGAACACAAAGAAGGAAACGCTGAACGCGTACGGCGATGACGCGAATCTGGAAAATGATCGTTAGTTGTAACGAACGCGAGCCAAGAGACGACGATGACGACTCTTCGACTTATGCTACAGTTTCCTTCTTTTCACGCAGTCAGTAAGTTTGTTCGATATTTAAATTTCTTTGTTGAAACAGAAGACTTCAATTTAAGTAGCCTTTCACTTTTTTTTACAAATCCCGAAATACTCTACGATTTAATTATATTTTCTATTTATTATTCCGCTCTTTTATTTCTTCGATACACGGCCACATTTAATTAATCCTTGATGTTTTCAAATAAACGTAAATATATAAGTTTTTAACGAGAATAGAAACTATACTAAAAAGGAAATGAAGGTTATTATAACTTCGTTAAGAGATCCAAAATTTCGTGTTTAATCGGAAGGATGTCGCAACATAAAGAATTCTTTTAGCAATAACTAAAATCCACGCCGTAGCTTTATTCTTCGATGCGTCGATGATCGACGAACACAGAGATCTATGTCTTCTTTTACGCGGTTGCTCGAACGTCATTGTGTCATATCGAAGTCTTTCGTACGCATGCGCGTCTCTTGATATTCGACTGAAGAGTTAACGCTGGATGGAGGTCCGACGTTCGGCGAAGAGATATTTCTGATACATGAGATTGTTGAAACTATGACATTACGTATGTACATTATTTGTCTCGTTAGGCGGATAAAAGTCAGTAGAAATGATAGATGAGAAATGTAGGCGTTTTCTGTCATTTTTCTCTTAAAATTTGAAATACGTTAAAATGATGCGTCTAGTAAGCCTAAACTTAAAAAACGTTTTTACTGATTGAAAACCGATAATAAAACCGAAATGATATAATACTGATAATTAGATAAGGTTGTAAAAATGGATATTGAGATTTTTATATTCTAATTTGATTTTTTACTTGTAAATCTTATGTACATCGGTCGGAGAAGAACTCGATTACGAGGGCAATTGCGCGCTCGTTTGTAGGCTTAGTCGATAGCCTCGGCAGGGAACTTCATGGTATGTTTGTGAATCAGCTACGATGTAAAGCAACAATGTGTCATGTAGTATGCGTACTAATTCTTCGCAATCATGTATTCGTTTTATCATTCAGTCACATGTCGTTTTATTTTTTATATCAGAATAAAATTGTACTTTGTAATTAAAATAAAAGTAGAAAGATACACAAAGAAATAACAATAATTTGAATTATAAAATCGATAAAACGGATATTACAAATACTTGTTACATAAAAAATGTATTGTCTATTGCAGATTCTTTGTAAATCGTACGTCTTATTATTCGCGCTTTGAATTTTTAAGCAGATCGTCGTCCATTCATCACATGATCAACGAGAAATAAATACTTGATTAATTTTATTCGTGTATCGCAATGTAAATTCATATCCACAATGGGTGGCTCTCTTGTTAAACGAAGCTTCTAGATATTGCTCGTTATTTGACCAACCTGCATACTTCTTTCTGTTCGTGTAAGTAATGCAACATTATAAGTATTTATTACATATTGATAACGCTTATTTTTAATGTAAATTACTTTATAGTAAAATATATATATATATAATGCCTATGTTTGTACATTGTATACGTTCGTTATTTTCCCTTTTATTTATGTTCTTTATTAATAGCATTAAATATTTTGTTATCATTAATGAAATTCTGAGTGTAATCGTAGCTTGTAGTTATTAAAAATATTTATATTAATATTTAGCGTATTTACGCTGTTGTAATATTATAATTCATTATTTTACTTTGTTAGTACTAAAAGGAATGTAAATGATCATTTAAGGATTACTATCGATCATTATTATTGATAACAATCAACAGAATATTAATCATTATATCAGCAGAAGGTTCAGTCAAATATTCCAGTTCGAAATAGAATGTGATTAAAAAAATGTTACAAAAGTCAAACATATTGCCGTAACAAGAGTACCATTGGCAACAGTTTTGCATATGATAAAGAAGATCGGCT
This sequence comes from Liostenogaster flavolineata, assembly GCA_025433975.1. Lineage (NCBI taxonomy): Eukaryota > Metazoa > Arthropoda > Insecta > Hymenoptera > Vespidae > Liostenogaster > Liostenogaster flavolineata. Next base: position 268,492 of record JAITYT010000974.1, on the reverse strand, counting down.
TAATGTTTTGCAATAGTAATATGATACTGACGACTTTTCGCATGCCACTGTACATGCAGTTTGTCAGCGACTTGTTGCAAGCCTGTTATTTTACAGAAGCTCGAATAATGTGACCACATAGCGGTGAAATGATGTAACTATTTTAGTTACACATTCTCTACGCTAGAGGAGAACCCATCATGCTCTGATATACCGGAGTTTGGTTAATGTGAAGGTCGGTCGTCTTAATCTGATGTCACATTGATTACCGACTATGAGTAACTCAACCGATTGTCGATATCCCCAAAAAATATGTCCAATTCTTCTCGTTCGATGGTCATCAGGAATACGACGGGGATGAAGGTGTTAAATAACCGAGCGATTCAATTGGCAATTATAATATACAATTTATTAAAACGGCATGCCCCTATATTTATTGAAGCCTAATGAGAGAATCCGAACAGAGAAGTCCGAAAAAATACCAACGCAGTGCCACAGCTTGTCACGACACGAGCGCTGACCTAAAGTAGCGAAGGAGGACCGAAGCTATAGAAGCCGTGAAAGTGGTAATTCCCTATCGATATAGTATGTAGTTACATCTTTTCCACGTTAGGTGGCAATTGATATCTAGTTAAATCGATAGGTATAGAGGCGGTATCGCATTTTTTATTTAATTTATTGGTTTAGAAGTTCTTGAGTAATCTCTTTACCTTGAGTAACGATTTATTTCATGAAAATGTTGCTTTTGATTTGATTTAATTTTGTTTTGAGTTGACCATGGATTTTTATGTCTTTAATTAATTAAAAGAGTTAAAAAATAGCTTTGCATAAAACCGCACAATCGCTGTTTTCGTTATATAATTAAAATTCGTATAAAATATTTAATTAAATAGTCTAAATTTTTATCCTTTTTTTTTAATTAACGTATACCATAAATTTGCTTTTATGATATTCGTACTTTTATTTTGATACTTTTTTACGAACAAAAAGCAGCACTTCCTTAGTAGGTAATGTCTAAGGAAATAATATACTAATAATTATAAATATTCATCTAATATGTTTTCGTTTAATAGAAAAATTAATTAAATTACAATTATGTACAATGTAACAATATGCTCATAAATAAACATGGAAAACATACTATTATATATATGTATATACAAATAATTAGGTGATAAATTTTCGCATTTGTAAAAAATTTGTAGGAATTTGAAAGATTTTTCGAAGTAAATAAAGTAACGATATTTCTTTACTAATAAATTTAACGATATTTTTAGATGAATTTTTTTTCGATATAGAGTATTTGAATGTTCGTTTATATTTGTAAATCTTTATATTATTGTATAGTATGCCACTAAATTTTTGTAATAATCATATTTTTGATTGCAAAAATAATGTCATGAAAGTTATTAAACTGTCCAGCAAATTCTTGGCCAAATATAGATCATCGGTTTTTACGAGTTTGAAAAATTCTGTTTAATGTAAAAAGACACTTCAGCGAGAGGATTACAAATCCTAAGACCTGTACACAATGAATTCACGACTGGTATAAGACAGAATTGATTTTATCTATAACAATTTTTACGGTTCTTCATTTTTATTTCAGTCAGAACCAATATAAATAGTTACCAATAGTTATTTTTAAAATTGCTTTAGTTAATACTTTTACCATTGTTTTGTAACCTAATGTGGCCACTAAAAGGAGATAGAAGCCCTCCTAAAATCCACAAAAGGATACAACTTAAACTCATGGCGGATGTTACATGAAGCGCCCATTCATAACTGTTGGTTAAATCATGCGCCAATCCTTAAACATAATTATGCAAAATGTTACTTATAAATTAATCAAGAAGCGTTTGATGTTTATACAATATTTGCGTATATTGTTATTTTGGTTTTTAACCCTTTTACTGCCAGACGACGATATATCGTCGTTTGGAAAAAGTTCGAGAAACGCGAAGGACGACATATATCGTTCGACATGCGATTGCATCGACTCCCTAGACGCAGCGAAGATGCAGCTATCGTTTAAATCGCTGTAACTACGTATGTTGTTTACAATGATAAATATTTTTTGTTATTTTTAAGTAGAAACATTAACCGTGAAAACTCAGTT
>JAITYT010000974.1:248026-258865 GCA_025433975.1 Liostenogaster flavolineata | reverse complement strand
CGGAGGGCCGAGGTTCGATTCCTGGCATGTGGATCCACGACGAATAAAAGGATAGTACGAGTCTCCGACGCTAGAGGGGACACCCCCTCTCTTTTCGTCAAAACTCGGCTACTTCAACAGATTCAAATAAATAATTTATTTTTTCGAAAACAAGATTATTATTCAAGTGAAATATTTTGTGTATTTTTGATGAACGTGCGTCTCTTTCTGCGTAAAGTACAGTAGAAATATTCGATGGTCCATGTAACGAAAGTAGTGACAATCATGGCTGTCATTATGTGAATACATATCCTGTAGTTGTCAGTATAATCCCTGATGAATCCTTTATTTTAGAGAGAAAATTTGATTAATGTGTATGAATAAATTAATTTGAAGAATCTACTTGAGTTATAAAGTGTGATGTCAAATTATAAATACCGTTTAAGTGATATTTTAATTGATATTCAATTTAAATATATGTAACTATCGTATAGATGTTGTCGATCGTAAATATCTTACCGATCAAGGGACTCATAGTAATGACACAGATTCCTTTTGAGACCATGAAGATTCCAAATGCACTGGGAAGCTTCTTTAAGGAACAGCATTCGGACACGCTTAAATTAAGATTGACCAATGCAGCACCACGTAGGAATCCTAATATCGCGAATATCACTATCAAGGACGTTCCCTTAGATCTTTCTGCTAGCACTATGAAAGAAATACGAAAAGACATATATAGATTTAAGTAAAGGGTATAGCAGGATAAGATGGTCAAAAGTGATCCGATTTTATCTCACAATGCACCATTCGATAGTTTTTGAAAAGAAACCATGTTGTACCACGTTTCAATCTTGTACCTCAACGGGGAGGGTAATTACAGGGTACAGGCTCAACGGCACATTTGACCATTTTATGCTTCAATATCTGTTGAACATTTTCTCGATGTAGCTGAAATGAAAAACTCGTAAAACGTATATTATACTACAAACCACGATTGTGCCGTAACTTCAAGGAATTGTGATTTCTTAAAATTGACTGATGCCTATTTAGTAAAGTTAATGATTTTGGAAAATAATGTCGAGTGAATAAGTACGTTTTATAGAAAATTACGTTATGGTGTTTGAGACTGACTGCGTGTATTATATTGTATTATATTACGCAATACGTATGTACGTTACTATCAAATAGCGATGTATCTGCAGGAACAGTTTCCGAAGATATTATATCAGTTTATAACGCTATTCACGCATTATACATATATCTTATCGACCATACTCATACAAAATGAATATGAAACTATTTATATTGAATTTATATCGTCCTCGTGTTTCTATTCTTTTTGAAAGCTCAATGTCAACTCTCACGCGGATTGCAAATAAGATATTTCGCCCTGAAAAAATGTTTTCGCATCTTTTAAAAGTATCTTCTTTTTGCAAGAGTATGAACTTAAAAGAGCCGTAAAAGTTTTGCAAAACTTACCAGAACGCACAATGCCAACAAGGAGGGAGAAAATCCAAAAGATGGACCTCTTCTTAAAGCCCAGTCTGTCGAAGATCGTGGGTAGAGTGATGCGAGCAAGAATATCCGTGAATGCGGTGAGGGATAAACAAAAAGCAACTTCCGCCTTGGACATTCCTGTCGATCGTCAAGTTCCTCGAGGAGTTTATCCAAATCCTACGCAGCGCAGTAGCGAGGATATTTTATGTTTCACCTTGGCATTTTTTTCTTTCCCTATTTCTTTTTTCTGATTAGAAGTAAAAAAATAACTCGTTCCTATTCACGAAGGATAGTAGTTCGAAGTAGTAAATTACATTCGTAATAATTGTAATTGTCTTCACGTTGGAGTTTCACGCGCGCATAAAGATAAACGGAGATGAAAAAAAGGCATGTCGGCAAATTACGCGTCACATTCTTTCGAATCAGTAATATTCCTTGCTACGGCGCTGATAGTCGATATTTAAACAAATAGGTACTGTATTACTCACCGATACTCGACAGGAAAAACGGAGTTATTAGCTTGAAATTCGATTCTGACACGTAATAGAGACTCGCGCCAATTACTACGTTCAGATACACGGTGTTTTTCAGGAGGTCCAAGTCGAAAGTCTCTCGTATTTTTTCACAAAACGTCATCTTTCTGTCATTGCCATCGGCCTTATCTTTATGGTCGTCGTCGTGCGTAGATCTTTTCTCTTTCTTCGTTGCCTTTAGTTCTTCCGCGATCCATTTTCGCGAACCATTTGCCGCTCCTCTATTTAATTTTGATTTTTTCTCCCGTAAAAGAGCGTCGCTCTCCTTTGGATCTTCCACCTTCTTTGTAGAAAAAAATCAACAAGATCAATGTACCTCCGTACTCTAAACATACACCGTTATATACACATTATTATCAGTTAAGCGAACAATAAAAATTGATATTTTTCACATTTGATGTTGCGTTTTTGTTCGTATTTATCGATCACACTTATAATTCGAATGAAAGTTTGAAGGTGATTACCTTGTTTTCAATCTTCGAAGAACACGTTTTTAGCGGTCTTAACAAACAAGCACCCATGACAGAGTGAAGAGAACATGCACTCATAATCAGCATCGTACCACGAAATCCGTAGGATTTTAGAAGTATATGAATCAACTGCATTTAACAAAAGAATTTAAGTGTAGTATCGTGCATTTTTTATTTCATCGGCAGTGCAAGTGAGATTTTCATCGGCACTGCTGCAGAAACTGTTTCGTTCGCACAGGGAAATATTGTACGCGTAATTTCTTTATAAATTCTTGATCCTATCTTATTCATTAGATAAATTATTTATCTTATTAGTCAAGTGAACAAATGTATTGTATCGACACGACAATTATTTGCATCGTCCATTAACTCGTTAAAGGTTTTTATACCTGCGGCACCAACATCATAGCTAGACTTGTACCAGCCATCGAAAATCCAACCGCTTGGCCGCGCTTCTTGTCGAAAAAGGTATTTAGAGCAACGAAGGCGGACGCGAGTGCAAATCCGGTGCCCAGACCTATTGAAAAACGATGATGTAACAAACACGATTATAAATTCAGTTTAATGCTTATTTTTTAACGAAGAAATAAGTATCGCAATGGTCAGAATAACAAGAACTTCTCAAAGATATTATATGCACGTATATGATATAATTTTGATATTTGTGAGTACGTGGAAAGATTATTTACCTACAATAACACTGTAAGTACATATAATATGTAACATGCTGTTTGCTCTCGAGGTAAGTACAAGACCGATACAGCTTAGCAAGGAGCCAAAGAAAGCGACCTTCCTGTAAGAGTATCGTTTAAGCAGAGGCCCTATGAAAAGACCTACAGCATAGAGAATGTTTTGTCATTATTCGACGACAAGTAGGCCAATCTTGACTCGTAACTTTTATCTTAAGGAATTTACATTACCTGAAAAGTTAATAATGGCATCCAACACGCTCATTATTAACGAGGTTCCGGTAGATTCAATCTCAAGATCCACCAAGAGATCTTGAAAGAGCAATCCAAACGACGGATCCAAGGATCTCAGCGAGAGCTTAAACGACAGTATGCGACGATTGTAATCTTTTCCAGGATTTTACAATTTGACATTGAGTTTGAATCGATGCCTGTTTTTTCGGTTAACTCTTCGCACTCGAGAATATTTTATGAACGTGTGGCAAAGTTCATAGAGTTAATTTAAAATGATCTCACATACAAATTAACGTATAAAACTCTTATATTTTAATTTTATAGGTATCCTTATATTTTAAACAAGAAAATTTGTGGAATATGAAGCTATACATTTTTATTTTGTTTTATAAAATAATTACCAAGATGCATTCCTGTTGGCTTGTCGAGGTAAATATCGCAATAATGGCTTATTGCAGGCATTTTATGAGTTTAAGAAGGATACAAATGCAGTAACTTGTGCAAATAATATTTGTGACAACTTCTTCGCACGACCAGTGTCGAGCGACTGATAGTATGTAGTTGATGTCATTTATAATATTTTATTCGTATCGTTTAACTCTTATGAGCGGCAGGCCGCGTATGAACATCGACAGACTGCGCAATTTGAACAAATTAATAGTGATTCTATGATTCATATCTTATCCATGATCGATTTTAAGATTTCGATTATTCGAATGGTTAAGCCACGACTACGATATACCTACGATACTATTCTTAAAAAGCAACAATTAAATTAAGCTGAGCAAGGAGAAGAGACACCTTTCGCGCGCACGTGCTAATGTATTAATAATACTAATAATATTTCATTAACTCTTTCAAATATCGTTATATTTCATTACATCACCATTGCGCAAATTAAAAAACATGTATGTTCGTAACTTTCACAGTAGAATCTGGTAAAACAGTATAGGGAGTACGTTCACTATTTTTTACTAAGTTACTTTATTCGCAAAAAATAAATATAAGTGATATATGTATTAGACTAATATATAATTGGACTCACAGCGATGAAGCTGCTTCCAAGGCAAACGAACCATCCCCAACCGCCATCCGGTGGTTTCTTATCGGTTATCTCCCTGTCCCGGGAAGGCTTCTTCTTCATTTTTCACTAAATCTTATTTTCGTTTCGCAACGAAAAAGTGACAAGTGGACAGCTTGTCGGAGTACGCGCACGTCACTGTTGACCGTGGCCGCTAAACTAACACTGTTGAACAATCGACACGCGTGATTAACGCGATCGCACTGTAATCACAGAGAGGAAGGTCTTTCGCTCTTTCCTTGGATACGCGATTACGGATTATTTTGCGTTCGATTCATTGAAATCTGTGTAGATCTTTTTTTGTATGCGCATTGTGATTCGGATCGAAATGGATTTACTATCGCGTTCATTCGAAATCACACTTGAACGTTACCGTTCCACGGATTATAGAGATCTCGTACTTCGTATCGACAGGCACATTCTTTCTTTGAAGAACTCTTTGAACGGTATCCAGACGTGCCGAAGAATTATTCTTGTATGATCGAATGTTTGACACGAAACGAACACGTGGAAAAATGAAAACGCATTGGCCATCTACGTAAAGCGATAAAACTGCTATCAAAGCGTTATCGGGCTCAATCGTATCGATCGTTTTCCCCTTTTAAAATGGAAGAATATTACGAGACAAAAATTAATCGAAACCATGTATATGCCATTGTTTGAAGGAAGCACCATTCTATTTATATTTACGGATAATATTAGTTTTTAATTCTAAATTTTCACAGACGATCGAAAAAAAATAAATATTATACGATTGTATAACTGAAATATCTTTGATTTCGACGATCACGCATGACGACTCACCGTATTTATTTAATATATTTTTCAGAGATAAATCGACGCGATCGATCCACAAGTTAATTTCGATGCTATTTACGTACGATGCCACAATGACGATTCAAGATGTCCTTTTCACGGATGCGAACAGCCGTAATATACCTTTAACATATTTACGTAAGAATCGTGAACAGAGCGTTAAAACTACGACTTCGTGAATCTTGGATTATTGAATACACAAACGAATTCTACTTCGCGCGGTGGCGATGCAGTCGGCAATGCCGGACATTCGTCGCTCGTCCGATAATTACTGCCCGTTGCCTTGAACGCGTCTGACATTCTCTGCGCTTTGATTTGTGTCGTCGAATGAGTAGCAGAGGGAGAAGGCAGCGATCGTTCAACAAGCAACGACAAAAATAAATATTTTTCTCCGATATGCTCAACGATTACTAGCGCGATACGTATCAAAGAGAAGAACAATTTTCGCAAAACTATAAAGTTCATATTTTTTGTGTGATTACTCAACTTCTATATTCAATATATACTTTTAACATACATTCAACTCGCAATTAGCGTCTATTCTTTCTTCTTTTATCATTCATGAACTTGAAATAAGCTTCGCTGAGTTGAAGAGACGAGCAGCGCTACATCTCGAGAAGAAAGACGGTAACCGGTAGGACTCTATTGCAGTCGCTTATAAGGATATATCAAGACGTTCCTTCACAAACTTCCTGCAGATCGAAACATTGTTCCTATGTGAAACAGGCGATGGACTTCAGGGTATTGTTTAATACCAGAAAATATTATTATGTTTATTAAAATCGTATGATCGATGTATGAGAGAATACCTTATACATAGATATGCGAATTTTTAGTCAAGTTCTAATTTCTTGTTATTGTCCTATGCTGCCTTGTATATTGTTCTCCCATGATAATACTAAAAAGTTGAATGTAGGAGGCTGGGATCTATATCTACATAGTCTGAGAATGTGAATGAAAATGTAATAAATGTCTATATAAACTTAATGGACTGTGTATACACAATATACATGGTTTTGTTTCTCAATGACGTCTTTGTAATATAAAGAAATATCTGCGATATTTTATTTCTCTGTATATTGTAATCCTCAATGAAGTGTACTTATTACTAAACAAGCACTTATCGAAATCTGTGAAAGGTACAACAATTTAGAATTACACATTACTGCAATCAGTACTTCCTCTGAAGTAAACCAATGCACATTATTTGTCATTCACTAGCAAGATACTATTTACATTTCCTGTCCTTCTTTTCTTGTCCCTGTGATTGCAGATAAATCTGAGTAATATTTCATTCTCTTTAAGGAAGGGTATTTAGTACGATGACATGTAGTATAGTGATAAGAAAGTCTTTGAAATCGTTCTTCCCTCATTCAGTTGAATTCTGACTACCTACGTGACCGTTGTGAACTGTTTGAAACTTGGGCATCGATCGCCTGTTTGCTTGCTCGTTGGACCGTCACAAATTAATTCTCTCCACGGTAAAAATAAGGCTTGTACAAACCATAATATCGTTAAATAATTTTTAAATGAAGTGTTTTATAGCGATAGATGTCGTCAAATTTATCACAGAAATTATATTTATTTTAGTAATTATTTAATCTATTTTTGTCAAAAATTTTATGTTAAAACAGTGTCACACATTTAGCCTATGTTAAATACTACTTTTTACGTACTGTCTATATTCACTTTTTTTTTCATTATATATAGTACATACTGAAAAATTTATATTCAAATACTCTAAAATCTCGTCGTTCTAAAGCATAATGCGTTTTTTTACTGTATTTTAGTCGCAATGAGTTTAAGTACTCATAATACCGTGTCTTTAAATTATTTATAACTCTTCTGATAAATTATAACTAATTTTATTTTTAAGCGCAATTATTCAAATTTATGTTATTTTTAACGCATCATCATCAGTAGAGGAGAAGCCTCGGTGTTACGATTTAAAATAATCTTACATTATCTCAGAGTTATAACTAAATCTTATACACATGAATGGTTGTTTTAAATAACATCGTCTGACTGGTCTTCATTCGAGAATCATTAATTTTTTCTTCCTTTCTTTAACATGAAGATATATTTTAAAAGAAGACATACTGTCTCGGGTTATTATGTGCATCAATTTTATCAGATATATAGTACGTAGGTCGTCTTATCGATGTACCAAATCCAAGATACCGAAAAGAAGAAAGTATGACGGTAGCAAAAACAAACGGGATGGCAGCAGCGACAGCAACGACATCCAGCGTTGTCATTGAGAAGGATAAGATGGTTCAACGATCAAAAATGGGACCGATCCGAGAGGAGGATGACGACATCAAACCGGAAGACCTCGCACCGGATGGAGGTTGGGGATGGATCGTGGCATTGGCAATGATATTGGTGTTCGTAAGTGTGACCGCGTGCGTATGTAACAATGTACACACGTATGTATGTTGGGTTTGTCAGTCAATGAAGAAGAAATTATACGCTACGCTTTGTTGACTCTTTAACGGAAAATTAAAATGATAAAAAGAACGAAGTATTATAAATATGTCAAGTTTTGTTTTGTTTAGCAAATAGTTGACTATTACGTATGAGATTTGGAAGTTATTCGTTTTCCCCTTACAATTACATTTAATCTTCATTACAAAAAGAATGTAAAAATATATTTGCGTAGAATATTACACTTCAATTTTTCCAATTGTTGTATTAATTAAGAATTATTATGTAACCGATCGTTACGAGTGTTAAATGCATTCAAAGAGAAACACAATCGTTATCGTATTAGCACACGAGATGTTATTCGAAGGTTTTCGAATGAATCGTCAAAACACCAACCGAAAGTAGCACCTCTTAAAAAGTATATCGCGTTGAGGGAATAAATCGATTTAACTAATTTTTTGGTCATGTTGGCCGTAGCTTATCTGTCGAATAAGATCGTTTTTTTACAGATCGTGACGACTGGACAAGGCCCCTCCGTTTCTATACTTTTGGGTGATTTTCTTGAATTCAGTGACCAAGCTGGTGTAGCCATGACGCTCTTTAATTCCGTTTTCATGATCGGTTACTCCACGATTAGTACGTTGCCAATTTTTTGAACAGTTTCGATTGCGGAAAGTCACTTGATTATTATCGCGCGAACGAAATAAATTATTTCATTTTATTATAAAGTTTAACTGGTAATGCTCAATATATGACGATTTTCTTCATAGATTTGTATTTTTGCATTTATATCTGTATATCTGTATGTTATAAAATGAGTAGCTTTTTATTTAGCATTTGATTGTCTAATTATTGTCATTTTATAAAAAACATATGACAGTGTAGAATACTTCAGATACAGAAGATGTCATAAAACATATGTACGTGAATTTTTTTCGACTTTTTATCGAGCAATTATAAAAATCTGCACATTATATTATTATTAATTATAAAGTATTAAATTAGAATTAAATCAATACGATTAAATTACACGTAATTACGTTATCTCTCGTTTCGTTTATTTTCGTGTTAAATCGGAAGCAATTTTGAATTATTACGATTGATTTCTTAACTTGCGTCTTGTAAATCTTTATCGGATTTACTCGATATTTAAAATGACACTTTTCGAAATCACAGAGGAAGTAAGAAACGTGATAAACGTAAGTCGTATTCACAAAAGACAAACAGAACGTATCTTGGCATCTAAACTATACAACGATTAATCTCGCATCCTTTATGACAAAATGAGAAACATAGGAAAAATAGGACATTAAAAAAATACCACGCGGCGAATCATTTCACAATACGATTTAATGACTATCCTTGAAGGAAGGTATCTCAAATTAGTCTAGACATTCTAAAATTATGCTCTCTTATCGTTGCTTTATTCGAAGTGCATTGCATTTTTCAATCGTCCCAAGGCGAACTTATATCCGTTACTTTTTTCAAGACAAATCATATCGGTCTACAAACAAAGTGTACTTGCGTAACGTGGCACAACTTCAACGACGTTTGTACGTACGTGGGTATGTACATACGGTCCTAAATTTGATATCTTCACCACGTAGCGCGTCATTTTGTCACTGGCTAAGGATTACAATTCCTCGAGAATCAACCAAACGTTTACTCGACGCGAGACGACGTGAATGAGTATAATGAAAGTGACTCAAATTTTCGTGAAAATAGAAGAAAAGAGAAAATCAGAAACAAGATTGAAGTATGCGAAATGTACGAAAGCATTAACGATATTAAGTTGCCTTTCCCTTTCGCGACAAAGCGACGATGCGAACTTGGGTCGATACCCGATAAAAGCGTTAAGAAAATATTAAAAAAAAAGAATAAGAAGAAGATCGCGTGGTAGAACATCGAGAACATACGAACGTAAAAGACGTAGAACATTTACCAAATAATTTAATACATTGTAGTCTGCTTTTAGAGCGACTCTAAGTATTTCAATGCCTGTTTCGCAATCGTAGGTTTGTTTACCGACATTCTGCTGAAAAGGTACTCGATGAGACCGGTGGGTATGGTAGGAGCGGTGTTCTTCTCCTTGCCGAACGTCTTATTGGCATTGGCAAGCGACGTTTACGATATGGCCTTCATATTCTTCCTGCAGGGGATCGGATTGGGTCTGATCATCACGATCTGTAATACGAATTTCAATGCGTATTTCGTGAAGAGGAGGACCCAGGTGAGCTACGACGTTAAGTTGAAGCGTTTAATATCGCTCATCGTCTTCATATGTTGGCTCGTTGAATGCTTTTGTGTTTCAGGTGATGAGCGCGGCGCAGGTTATTATTGGTATCAGCGGTATCGTGTATCCAATCTATGTCGAGAAGTTTCTTACCAATTACGGGTTTCGAGGTATTAACTTCGCTTTTAATGTCAACCTATCGTTTTATTCTCGTTGCTGCTACTCCAAATATATCATTATGTTTTACCTTCTATCGAATCAACTCATAAATAATGCGGTTCTCTTAATTACCTGAGCTGAAAGTCAGAGGGAGAGGGCATAAACTACATGCACCAACTTGCTATAAAAATAGGTAGTAAATTTACCTTGTTCTTATTCTTAGCGCAAGTTTTGATAAACAATTTAAAAACCGCATTATTTATGGGGTGATCTAATATATATCTTCTTCGTTATATTAATATATGAATTGCTTTTCGAAGGAACGGCGGCCTTGTTGGGTGCGCTGAGTTTGAACTGCATTGCTGGTATGGTATTAATGCATCCTGTCAAGTGGCACGCGAAGGATCTGACGCAACTCAAAGCGAAGAGAATTCGCGAAAGAGAAGAACAAGATCTTCGTAAAATTGCAATATCGAATCGCCGTTCTACTATCGATATAGTACATGTTTCGGCAGGTGCTAAATGGAGTAGTCTGAGAAGCCTTAAAGAAGCCAGCGGAAAAGAAATTCCTCTATTAATCGAAACTTTAAAGGTAACGATTATTATCAAGATCCGTGTTAACCACGCTAGTCTTTTTCGATTTAATACATACGTTAATATTATAATATTCCAATCCCAATCAATTTTGCACTATAAGATGCGAAAAAGGTATTGCTAT
>JAITYT010000974.1:189313-201884 GCA_025433975.1 Liostenogaster flavolineata | reverse complement strand
TCGAATGTAATAAATCAAAAGAGTGCGACACTACAGCGAGGACTCGGAAAATCGAAATAATCCTCTGCGGATTCGATCTCTGAAAATTTCAGGATATTCTCTTTGCTCCAGTTTAGCTCCTTTCCGATCAGGAGCGATTCTTTCCCTTCCTCTTTTCGTTCGACTGGCAACGGCGCAGCTACGTCGGACCTACATGAAAGAGAGCGAGGGAAAGAGAGAAAAGAAGATAAATAAAGGCAGCCGCCTCCGTGGAAGCGAACGCGTTTCACGATACCGCGTGGCTCGTTCGAGAAAGACCATCTCGCCCCGACGGCAGGATGAACAGAGACGTGGAACTCCAGTCCGCTCCGCTCGGTGGGAACCCGAGAAGTTGCCGTCGCTGCCGTTGCTGCCGTTGCCTCCGTTGCCACAGACGAAAGAAAGAGAAAGAAAGACTGATGGAGAGAAACAGAAAGAGCGAGCGAGAAAGGAGCAGGAGAAGTAACGGCGGACGATTCGGCTCGCGCGCGTTCACGCACACACGCCTTCCGCGCTCACCTCGTGAGACGGAGGAGCCGAGCCGCGCGCGTCCTCCTCTCCACTCTTCGTTGTTTCGCTACGATGCGGACGAGCGGAGCCCTCCGGGAGCTCGCGAGTACGAGAGAGAGAGAGAGAGAGAGAGAGAGAACAAGACGAAAAGAGAAGAAAAAGAGCGAGAAAAAGAAAAAGAAAAATAAGAGGACTCGGAAGGAAGGAAGGAAGGAAAGACGAAACGCGACCGAGCGTAAAAAGAAGACGGATGTAGAGGGGGTGAGTACGAGCGTTCCCGGCGAGGGTGGGGGTGGAGCGGAGATATCCATCGGCATTCCAGGGCAGCGACGGGGCCAGCGACGGAGCCAGCAGCCACGGAGCCAGCCCCACGACGGCCCAAAGACAATCGTCGAGCAGGAAGAGAGCGGAAAAGAAGGAGAAAGGAAGATATAATACCGAGATAGCAAGCGTGGCGGTCGCGTGGCCGGTGCGTCCACGCGCATGCGCTACCATCCTGTTTACCTGCATAAGTACGTGTTGGTGGCGCGTATGCGCCCGTGGATGCGCCCATCTTACTTCCACCTTTTATCGTAAACGCCTTTTACTTCGTACTCGCGTTTTTCCAGTATCGATCCGATCGTCATGCCATCGAAAAGCGAGATAAAGATGAACGCCGAGCGGCACGCGCGCGCGCACGTACCGACAAAAAGCACGAGCCGAACGTTACCGTAGTTGGTTGCGGGGCCCGAAACGATTACAACGGTATCGAGAGTACGACGAGGTTCGAGAGTGCCGGTTTTAAGGCCGCGCCGTTGATCAACGTCACGGAAGTCGCGACGACATCGATCGACACGGTTAACGATGGAAAATAGAGATCGAGAACGTAACACCGTCGCAGTGAAACTCGTTGCTTAACGATTCGATTGTTCGTTCAAGTATCGTTATTATCTCCTTGTCAATTTTCCATTGATACTCGAAGTTGAATTATGTTTACGCGTCGAATGCCACCAACTATCCGATGGCGTGTACTCGCGTCTTATCTCTCTTGTCAATTTCGTATCTTGCTTCCGTGAAGTATTCGCTTTTCTTCGATGTTCCTTCAACGGTCTGTCATTAACGCGGCTTCGAAGGGACACGGTTTTCGTGATACCTACCGTAATGTCGACGAATATGCGACGATGCGGAACGCGTGCGACGAATTTTCACCTGCCCTCTCTGAATTCAAATCTACCGTCGGCTTCGTTCCCTCGCAGGCGCGACGCGTATCGCGAGTTTACGATCGGGAAAGGTAGAGTTAACCGTCGTTGTTTCTGGAATAAAAAGAGAGGAAGACGTAGGAGAATTGGGAAATGCCTATCGCGTTATTAAAAGTACTATTTCTGTTTCAATAATAGAAATATGACGTTTTATTTTCAGTTCTTGTGCATTTGCAGACAGGATTTGTTTTTTTCAATTTCACGATAATCACGTGTGATGAATTAATAATAAATTAATAAATAAATTCAATAAACTCAAATAACCAATTATTAACGGACAAATGCTTATTTAGATCGCTGAAATTTAAACGAAAATTTGCCGAGCTCTCGTGAAAACGATTTGGCCACCGTTATTTAAACGTAAATATATGTACGAAAAAACTGCACCGCTGCTCTTGAAAGGTTTTACTCGACGTCGTCGTCGTCGTCATGTCTCAGAACAATCGGGAACGCGAGCAGTACAGTTTGTATGTAGGTCCGTATGCCACGGGGCCAGTGGGGCCTTGCTCGTGCGTACACTCATATCCGTCTGCTCGGCGCACGCGCCGCGCTTTCGATTTTAATTTGAGTTGGATATCTGCACGATCGGTAGCTCGATCTTCGTTTCTTCCCTGCTTCTTTCTCGTCTTCCTTTACTGCTTTCGTGTAAAGTTTTTCTACGGAGATCCTTGCATATTCGTCTCACGACGTCTTTCGCTCGACGTTAAGCGACATCCGTCATTTATGGCTCTACCGACGTACGCGTATTATCATCAATAATAATATATATTATTTTTATCGATGTATCGATAATTATTGACGGCTAAATATTTTAATCGATATCACAGAGAGTAGTATTCAAAATTGTCGAATGCGTCTCGAAGCACGTTGAAAAATGAGATAACGGATATTTTTACAAATTTACATTCCACGAGTACGTATCTTAAAAAAGATTTGAATGTTCGATCGTCCATTTGGATTTTCGTGATTTTTCCTCGAAATTACAAAATGTTTCTTCTTTGTATTCCGAATGAAATGAAAAGTAATGTAAAATATGTGAAAAGTTTTACACGTCGGTATATCCGATAACTCACTTTACTATTAATTCTATATTCTTGTCCTCTTCTAAGAACGATGGGATCTCTTTCGTGTCTCATTCGCTCTTCGTCGACTTCCATTATCTCTCCCACGAAAGTGCTGCACACGCAGACGCACGCGTGGTAGCGCGTATACGTGCGCAGAACGATGAAAAAGCAGCCCCACACTCTTCCAGTGATGGGACCACCTTGCGTATCCCCTGCCTTCTTTATCACCGATTTTCTCTCTCCCTCTCTCTCTCTCTCTCTTTTATCTTCCTTCTTATTCTTTCACCCTTTCTTTTCCTTCTCTTACTGCTTTTCCGCCTCTTCCTTCCTCATCTTCTTCTTCTCTCTCTCTCTCTCCCTCTCATTAATAATTGCATCGCCGAAACCTGTCCGCTTTATATTCGCTCGATTCACCGGGACGAACGTTGGACCGCCGCTCACCTCTTTCCTTTTCTCCCTCCACGACGGCGTCGTCGCCATCGTTGTCGTCGTCGTGATCGTCGTCGTTGCCGCTCGTTACCGTATGCCCGTTGCTCATCCCCGCTCGTTGTTGCTCGTCGACGCGCTCGTAATTACCGCTGTCCCTCTTCGAATCCTCTTTTCCCTCCTCCTTCTCCTCCTCCTCCTTCTCTCCCTTCCCCTCCTCTTCCTCTTCACGAAACCCTTGCTCGTCCCGTGGAATTCGCTTTGCTACCGAAAATCGAGCACGTGCTGTCGGTCGAGGATCCTCTTCGTGCTCCCTATATCGTACGTAACTCGAAATAACTCGATGATTTTTGATCGTAACTTCAAAGGGTTAAAGACATAAATTAAAGATAAACGTAAAGAAAAATTATTTATCGATCGTGTCACGCGAAACGTAGTCGGATTACGTTCGATTGAAAAGTAGTCAGGTCACGAAGGCGAAGTCATGTACAGACGGTAAATACGCATCGCTGGATGAAAAGCGATTTCGCGTATCGTTGGAACGTTGACTGCATGGAAGGATCGAGCGATCGATCCTCTTGGAATCTTATAAACTCGTATTCGCCCCGTCCGTTACCGTGCTTTTTTTTTCCTAACGATACGTTATTAACTTGTTATTATTTTAAAATATAATATGGTATAATAATTAACGACCGAGACATAATAAATATCTCGGAATATAATAAATATAATATTTAATTTGTTAATTATATACATATATATATATAATTAATATATTTAGTCTACCGAAAAGTTCCGTCAAATAATGTCATCTGAGGTTGAACGTTAACTCTTCCGACCATTGCATTTCTACACGTACGTATGTGCTGGAATATGCGCAAAGCGGTGGTTAGTACCTATGAAAATTATGTTTTCCAGTAAACATTAACCAATGCATCGAAAACGCGTTACTTTCTTTTAATTAAAAATCGGTCAGAACTATCCGATCACGGCGTACGTAACGCTCGAGAGATAGAGAAGGAGGTGCGCGACGAGGTGAGACTCGATGGACCTCCTGTCGCGAGCATTCGACGATCGATTCCAACGTTCGGAGAAAAAAAATCTCTTGGAGGTGGGAGCGCGACCGCAAAACTTCCACGTGCGACAAAAGCGTGGAATAGATCGCGTCTACCACCGCGAGAGACATGGAGAAATCGAGACTGCCATTGTGACGGGTAGAGCAGGGCGTGATTTTGGTACGACGACCAAAAGAGTACCATCGAGAAACGAAGAACGCGTCGGAGATGGTCGGCGAGAGCGTGTGCGTCCGTACGAGAGAAAGAGGAAGGATATTGACCATCCTGTCTCGAATGACCGCAACGGCCGGTCATAATTTCCGCAAGCTGGAGACACGGAGTCTCGTTCCACGAGGAGGAATCTCTCTCGTCGTGTGATTTTCACATCCTACCACTCCCCGTCTTTCCCTTTCTTTTTCCACCCCCTGCGTATGTCGAGCTAACCTAGCTCCTTCTCTCTCTCTCTCTCTCTCTTACTTCGAGTTCCTCGATCGCTCTTCCGTCTTTTTCTACGTCAATGTCTTCGAGGGAGTGTGGAGGAGAGGGAGGGAAGGAGGCGACAAAGAGTCGCTGTCGAAGGAGAAGAGAATGAAGCCACTGAATGGCGTCGGTCAATGCCGAGGCGTGAGACCCCGGGGTACCGTGGATTGTCCTCGAGAGAAAACCTTACGATGAATGGGGAAGAATGGAACCCAAACGAGCCGGAGTTAGCTCGGCGTAGAACAGAACTCGACGGAACTCCGTAGAGAGGACCAAGAGGAAAGAGGAGAAGAAGGAAGAGAGGAACGACGTAAAACGGAGGACGTACGAGGGAGGCCATACCGAACGATCCCGCCGAAATTCGCATCGTACACTTCCCTCTCGATACCCTTCGCTTTCCTTCTTTCGTTTCGTCCTGACTTCGGTTATCCCTCTCTCATGCGCCATGCACTGGCATAATATTTTTCTAGGACCCTAGAAAAACTCGATACCCGGAGTACGTCGCGGACCTTCCATCTCCCCTTTCTCGCTCGTCTCGATCCTAAGGATAACATACGCGAAAGCTGTCTAACGTACGAGCGACGATGGCCTTACACGCGTATCCAACGATGACGATGCGATCGCTCGATATCGTTTCGCGCGTAAATCGCGTGCACGAACGTCAAGATCGAGGAGAAAATTGACCAACTACTCGCCTTCCCCCGATTTACGCGTTGCATTATTTATAGGACGAAATAGTGGATTTAGAAAAAAGAATTGTCTTGCCGCGCGCGTATTTCTACGATCAATTTTTTATCCCGTTCCATTGGTAACACTGGCATATCTAAAAAAGGGGATTATCAGTAAAAAGGTAGAGGAGAAGATCGTGCTTTTTTTTAGTCGGAATTGTTTTTAACTTCGTCCTTACTGGATAGTGATGAATAATTACAGTTTTTGTAATATTTTTTCAATTTAATTAGAATTGTACAGGTTTCGCCGTGTCGAACGAAATTAAAAAAAAGAAACAAGTGGAAAAAAGTTATACCATTGGAAGCCAAAATTAAAGTTCTAGATCGTCTGAGTAATGGAGAAAGAGAAATGCAGATCGCTAAATTATATTGCATGCATGAAAAGCCACGATAGGAAAGAAAAATAAATTTATTCGATTGAATGTGTAACTGATCAAATTATGCGCATTGTGGTTTGTTTCCGATTTACACGATATTCCGAATCTTCCGTGTAAATCGGCAGATACGTGCAATTAAAAGATCGTCGAGTGTTAAATATTTACCATATTGCATCCAATATTGCATCCGTAGCTTAAAACGATCGAAACTATAGGCAATTTTAACTGGAAGGTCGGCATGATTTTCATAAAGGGAGGTTCGCGCTCCTCTGTCATCCCTGTATCTTTCGTTCGATCGGTGCAGGAGGGCAAGCAGCCGGCACCTAACCCGCGAGTATCGCGATAAATAAATACATTAAAGGACGATCGAGGAGCACCCTGGCATCGATACTGTGGGAAGATCGTCTTCGTCGAAACAATGGGCTCTTTTCTACCTTTTCGGTAGTGCGCCTCGGGGGGTCCTCGCCTAAGTTCGTATCTAACGATCGTAGGACTAGCCCTGGCTAATTACTTTTTAATCGACGATCGAGTCTCGTAAGCAGCCATCGTTGAGAAGACTCGCCGATGAAACGGGCAAGATGGGAGCACCGGGAGGATGTGACTCTGCGAAAGACGCAAGAAAGAGTAGACGGAAAGGACGAACTCTCCATGGTGCAACCTTAAACGATCCTAATCGCCTTCGGTGCACCGATATAAAATTACGAGCGAGGATCGTTAGAAGTCCCACGAAATGAAGCGTTCGGCCTTTTTCCCTCTGCCGATCGTTCGCTTCTTTTCTGAATTAACGGTTAGTTGTCCGATCGTTTTTGGGATATCACAAAAAATGCACGTGTATTCGTAAAGAAAAGGGAGAAGACGAAGACTGTCCGACGGACCTCGATAGTCTCTAAAACATCAAAAAAAAAGCGGAGGTCCGATTAGCAGCGAGATTCACGCGAGACGAAGCTTTTCTTCGTCTTTGCCTTTGGATTTGTGGGTTGGTTCTTTCCGGACTAATAAATCCTCCCCCACATTTAATAATAACAAAATATTTATTAGGAACACAACACTACTAACAACAATAGAGCTAACAATGACAAAAATGAGAATACGAAATAAAGCGCAGCGTGAGTCTGAACGTTTTATATACGCTTTGGAAGTCGCGACGAGCTCCCACACGTCTGGGTTTGGCGTCTCGATAGTGGCGTTTCATTGAGTCACTCAATGCAGCCATCGACCCAGGGTCCGAATACAGAAAAATATTTAAAAGGTCCTCTGCTCCTTGGACGTCATGCAAGCGACTACAAACACCGTCTTCTTCCGGTCTCTATCTACCGTCCGCGAAACTCTAGATCGAAAAGTCAGTCGTTGCGCGAACGAAATACTTCCCGTCGTGATTTCCTAGTCGTGGATATTCTCGAAGCCGAAAAATTCGATCCAAAGGAGGCTTTAACGAAGCCGAGTAATCCGACTGATGAAAGACGGGCTTTTCCGCGACAAAGGGACGACACCGGAGGATAGCGAGACGAAGGGAGGGAAAAAAAGGAAGGAAGTCGTACGTATGGTCGTACCAGCGCTTTTCTTGCTCTTAGCTACTCTTAGCATTATCGTTCCCCACGCTTTACGTTCTTCGCTACGAAGCACAAAATGAAAGAGTGAGCCACGGTAATTGAAGTTAAACGAGATTGCCGTCCATTCATGGTGGACCGCGGCATCGTGACAATGAAGCTCGGCCTCTTCCTCGAACGGACGCCCCCCGAGTGACAGACAATGCCCACTCTGGAATTATGCCGACGTAACGCGCGTCCCACTACAACTACGTACTAATACCATAGAACTGTACTCCGCTACCTTTCCGATTGCATTCGCGAGACGACTTAGAGCCGTTTCGCGATTCCGACGGAGACTCGATTTTTTCGAGTAGGTACGACATTTGGAAAAAACGATCTTTCATACCGATTTGTAATCGGACATTATATTTAATATTTAATTTGATATTTAAATTCATATTTTATATTAAATAATCTTAATAATTTTATAATTTAATATATATATATTTATTTATTTACTAATATATAAATTTAATCGTAATAATATTACTAATTTTAATGTAGGGTTTGATCGTTCGAAGACAATACCCACGAAAAAATTTCGAGCGCTGGATGAGGCCGGTTGAGGTTAAAACCCGGGTCTTCGCATTTCCTAGGCACGCGTATTTATTTCTCAACCACGGCGCGAGCGCGAGTCAGTTTCTTCTCGCTCCTGCGATAAAATAACGACGATTCGTGGCTGGAAATGTTCGCGCGTCCCAATAAGCCCAATGCATCGACGTAAAAAATAAAGCAGGATTATCCCGGGTGAATCTCCATCGAATTTGACAAAGATTCTTACGGGGGGGAAGAAAGAAGGATAAATAGGGTCTAACGGAAGTTTTACGTTTCTCGCGTTCCCCTTCGAAGCGCGGAGGTAGATCGTAGATGGCGCGATCCGGTCCGGTTTCTGGGGATCCAGCGGTGGTCGGTCTACCCCGAGTCGCCGATGCCGAGGACGACGATCGGGATCTCGATCGCGCCATTCCCCGCGCCTCGTGTCCAGAAACAAGAGTGGAACTCCGAGTGAACAATGAGGCTCACCGCGGTGGTCGATCGAGTTTCGAGGGATGACCGATTGCCGAGATCTCGACTCGGTCGTCATTTGAAATCTTGCCCTTGCTAGATTCCCTCGCGGCTCGGATCGTCGATGATGCTCGGATAACATCTTGCGGCCGCGACGACGTACCCGGAGGACGTCGTCCGTCTCGTAAACGTCTTCATAACACGACCATTCGCCCGGTTCCCCGTCCCCCGTTCGACGTTTCGTTGCTCTTGGATAAACGACGACGCGATCTATCGCAAAACTCGAAACGTCCGATTGTTCAGAAATAGACGTCGCGACTATCGACGTTTTCACGACGGTTCAAACTTCGAAACGTGATCGAATTGACGAGGGGAAAAAATGTCTACATCCAGTAAATAAATAAATAAATAAATAACTGGTGAAATAATATCCAATAAAGAAGGGTACGTCGTGTCTTAAACGTTTTTAAAGTTCGTAACGTGTATCGTGGGTGGTCGATAGCATCCCGAGGGAAGAGATGGAGATTCTCTTCTCCTTTTGGAAGAATTTAACGCGCGTCCGCAAAAGATGGGACAACCAGATACGAAGGTTGTAGCCGATGGTGATCGCAACCAGCCTTTGGCAATTCGAGCCGATTGTGTTTTCACGCTACCGACGCAACCGCGAGCTCGCATCGTCTGTCACGGACGAACTACGATTATCGCGTTATAACTCGATCGGTTAGTTTCTTTCCCGATCAAGGTGGAGATTTATCATTTAACCAACGCCGACACCGACGCACGTCACATTCACGGACAAAAATTCCAGAATCGTGCTAACAAGCGAGCATGTAAATTCGTGTCAAGGCAATCGATCAAGATTATTCGATCGATAATTGTGATATCGTTCGCCGCGATCTAATATTAAATCACGTAACACGAAACGACGAATTTCTCTTCATTCGCGAAATGATGGCTAAAGTGGTTAGATGTACGCATGTTTGCAAGTTTAAAAGATCACAAATCGATATTTCTTTCCCTTTCAATTAATTCGATGTTTCGTATCGTAGGATCAGATAGAAGCAATGAACGATATTTTTTTTAGTAAAACTGAACAGAATCGCGAGCTATGTCGTTTACGATCGTTACTCGTTTTAATAACGCGTTCGACTTGAAATCCAAGAATTTTCAACGAGTTTATCCGATTTTGTCATCCTTGCGAGGAGGTCGGCGCGCGAACGACGCGACCAGACGAAAGGTCGTTACTCGCGCTCGCTTTAGCATTTTTACCGGCTAGACGGATCTGCATTCGTATGGTTAATGAATGTACCCTCGAGGAGCTCGCCCTTTTAACTCGTTGCACCGGTAAGACAGGTCCCCGATTTGATCGTTCGGTGCTCTTCCTCGAAGAGAGAGCACCTTCGAACGCCGCGAATTTCGCTCCGCTTTGGGTTCGTCTCTTTTCTTCGTCGTCCTCTCGGGACCGTGCTAATTCAAGTCAAGGACCCTGGAGAGAGAGAGAGAGAAAATTCGTACGGTACGTTTAAAATTGTCTTCGGATAAAAGTTTCAACGATCGAAATGTACGAGAAGACGTTGCACGCACGTTATTATTCCAAAGACTCGTTGACTTTTTTTTTTTGGAAGAGGCAAAGAGGGCTAATTCGCGCGACAAGGAGGGAAGATCGCGACCGTCTCCCAGTCCGACGACCTTCTAAAAATTTCTCGAAGCATCGAAGAGGCGTACGGATCGATCGAACGACGCCGATCCTTCGATCCTTCCGTCGCATAGCCAGAGGAAGCCGGCATAACGATACGGCGCGAACGAGTAGAGCGTTCCTCTATTGTACCTGTCAATGTCCTTGTGGTTTTTGAGCAAATAAGCCGCCGGAATGACAGTAATCTCTCTGTCGAGCGCCGTCGTTTCGGCAGCGCACCGACCTTTTTGGAACCGCAAATGACATAAATCGAGCGAAAGAACGAATGGTCTGCATAATATATAGGTGCCCGTCGTAATCGCCCTCGAGTATGACATAATAATGGAAAGAAGCGCGTTATAACGTTCGGTTTGCCTGGATTCTTTCAGGAATTCGTCCCCCTTCGATCGTGCTTGTCACGGAACGTATAATAATAAGTATAGAGCAGCGTGAACTCCACGTCACGACGCTTTAATTGAAATCCATTTTAATATTCAATTTAAAACGTTCGATTTTTCAATGGAATTTCTTCCATCTCGGTCGCGTAACGGCGCTTTTTTCGACGATTCGAGAGTGTCGCGAAACATCGTACGAGTAAGTCCACACCAGTGTAAACTCGACTTCACTGCGCTTTAATTGAATTGCGCTTTAATGCTTCACCCGAAGTATTCGACTTTCGAACGGATTTAGTCATGCGTTCGACTCGATAAGGAGATAGACAACATGATCGAGTAAAAATTTACGTAGGCATTAGCCGGTTTTTATAATAAAAACTGTCAAATTTTCCGAAGGCACCATAGATATTATTACGATCGAAAGTGTCGAATTCCGTCCCAAAAAAGAACGATTTGCCAGAAGTTTCGATTCGTTACTTTATTTGGAGATGACTGAGGACTGAGAACGCCCAGGTATAAACCGAGAAAATTTGACGACCAACAATTGCGAGCATTATTGAAAACAAATAAGTGTCAAACTCGTAGAAAGATTAAACGTTGCCCGGCAAACAAATTTCGATCGTTTACAGGCAGTGGAAAATATTATCGTGTTTTCTTAGATCACGAAATCCGCATTATTATCCGATATACCTAGTACATTCAATTCCCTTTCTAGTGATACTTCGCAATTTCACGGTGGCGTCGAAAGGATTAATGCGGTTCGTAGCCTTTACTCGTCGCGACGAACCGTGACTCGCCGTCACCTCGGCCTTTTGTTCCTCGGCGACGTGACGGTTCTTAAAATTTACGACGGTTAACGCGGATCGATAAAAGAGTAGACCGCCGACAGTGCGGATCGAGAGTCATGACTTTTCTCGAATCGAATTTAAGCGATCTACGAGTCCTGCTAGAACAGGTCGTTAAATTCGGCGACATTAAAAGAGTATTCCGTTCCAGACTTGGAGCCGAACGATGCTCCGTGCCGTACCCATCGGCTACCCTTATCGTTACCTGCGAAGAGAAAGCGACGTTACGCGGGGAATTACCGAAATTTTACTGGAACGGTCCGAGCCAACTACGAGCGATTCTCACGCCCTTCCTCGTCGATGCTTAACGAAAGTAGCCCCGAACAGCTTACGACCGTGAATAGATCCGTTCCTTTATTCTCGGTAATATTTCACTTCCTCGTCGCATTCCTTCGGAAGCAGGATAACGACGACGACGCCTATTCTTCGCTCTGGCATTTTTTAAACGTTCTTCGTTAAAAGAAAGATCGAAGAGGGATGGGCAAGGGGAAGGAGCGGGACGTACGGACCATTGGCGTACACATCTTAAATAATTATGCGTAACATCGTTTAATATAATTAACGATTTCATTTAATGAAGTATTTATGTACAGGCCGATCGCGTCTCGAAAAGAAGACGAGGGTGCTTCATTTGCACATCGTTGATCATATTACTGTTTCGCACGGTCCTTTGATAGCATCGTTATCTTCGTTTCACGCGCGGAAGGTACGTTGGTATCGATAGATCTACGCGTTAATTCGCCATTTTTCTTGTCATAAGTTTTTACGACCCTTTAAGTCACCAGAATCGATTCTTAGAATCGCTTTCTGGATGCGTTCATAACGCTCGAGAAGTGCACTTCCTTTCATCGCATACACTCACGCTCGCACACATTCGTTCTCACGTATCTCTAAATAAATTTAAAAATAGATTCCATTTTTTTTCATAGTAATATGTACGTGCAATTACATTGCACGTTCGATAAAATTCGAAGGAAAAGAAGATGGCTACTTATTATGTACATATAAAGTATGACTAGATATCACAGATGATAAGACAGCCGCTGTTTTTTTCCTTCTCCCTTTGATTCCGTCGAAAGTGATCATCATCGCTTTCGAACGCTCATGAATATTCATCTCGTCGCTTCTGTAACACAAAACGAAGAAGACATGCGTTAGTCAACATC
>JAITYT010000974.1:173196-183449 GCA_025433975.1 Liostenogaster flavolineata | reverse complement strand
TCTCTCTCTCTCTCTCTTTCTCTCTGCCTGTCTGTCTCTCTTTCTTTGTGTGTCTGTCTTTCTCCCTCTATCGCTTTTCGTCTCTCACTTCCACTTTCGCGTTGTCGAAAAAGCGATACGTCGGGGGCCAACGAAAGGGTCACTGGACGATCTTCGAAAGAACGGCTCGCGTCTGCCTTCTGTGATAAATACGGTGGAGAAGACTCGGCCTTATGTATTTAAAAACGCTCGAAATATACGTGTCGTCGTTTCGTCCGAAACGGATCATCGTTGAACGAGTGCGATACTCGACCGATCTTACGCTTCGATTCGGTGATTTTTCATTCGGCAGGTGACTTTCGATCGTATCCGTGCGCTTTCCTTGCGCCTTACGCGCTTCGCGCTTTCGCAAGGAGCACGATTCGCTTCGTGATTTCATTCATACGTTCGTGGTATTTTTCGTAATCGTTTGGAAGAGAGTCGTCGTGTTACGATTTTAAAGGGAATCGATTCAGTTGAAGAAGATAACCGAAGATCGATCGATACGTAGTTCGCGATGGTTGCTATAAGAAAAGGGTATTTAATTTTAATAAAATCGATTGGCAAACTCGATCGATTGGAAATCGCATGACAAACCAAAGTATTGACTTTTTGCATCCATTTTTCGTATTCCATATATTGACGATTTGTCGTAGCGATATCACGATGTTTTTCTTTCGCTTCTATTGAAATCTTAAGTATTTCCATAAGAATAAAGTTACAATGATTTGATAAAATGTACTCGAGTATTGTTATATGTTTTAGTTAAAACAAATAACTGAGTGGTAAGTGTCTTGCTGTGACAACGGTTATTTTTCTCGAAGTGAGACGGTCGTGAGAAGAGGATCGGCTTTGCGGTAATAATGGCGGTACCTGTGACTTTGCGGTTAAGAATTTGTCGCGCAGCAAGAATTCTTAAGGTGAAGAATCGCTTGACGGACTCGTAAATCTTTCCGAGGAGAATCGCCGTACTTCAGAATTACGATCCTTCAAGGAAACACAAATAGTTTTCTCCGAGAAGGACCCTGTGGCAATCATTCAACGTTCGAAATACGCCGAAAAGATTCGTATTTCAATTTTACAAACTTCTAATTTATCATAAAGTGTCATCGACTCAAAAACGCGTTACTGATACGCGGAAAACATTTTTTTTTATTTTTTATCCAGAATGTAATGCACTTCGAGTATTTTATTAATTATAAATAGGTCAGGAAGTGCACGTATGCTCTTATCCTGTCTGTTCGTGTCCAATGAAACTCTCCACGTGCATAAAAATGTTCGCATTGATGCAAATATTTTAATTCGTAACGTAATTTCACTTTGTTTTTAAATATTCAAGAGAAGTCGGGAATAAACAAAATGGATAAAAATTTAGAGAGTTTCGAATCGTTATACAAATCATTATTAGTATAATCGTATAATCTTTAACTTGTATTTTACACTTGATTTAAACTTTCAATTAGAACTCTCTCTTCTGCGCTTTTTATTGGATCGCCGAATAAGTTTCTTTCACTTCTCGTATATTTCGATTTTACCACTTATTCGCTTTGTGCTTACAACATCGTTATTCGAGGCAACTTTTAATATTTAAGCTGATTTTATCAAAAACCAGGAAAATAGAATCGAGGATCGACTATGGCTCTATAGACAATAATCGAAATTCTCTAACTCGATTGCTAATCGGCTGCTGTATTTACTTATAAACTTACGTACATTCTTACTTAGGTGCATACCGTGTAAGTAAGCGGAAGATACCTTCAAATATTCCACCGGAAGTTAAGGTTGATCATCTACTTTGGCTTTCGAGCTGTTTTCTTCGATAGATCAGCTTCCCCTGGTGCGGATTTACTTCATTCTCGGACGAAAGAACGTTCGAATTGTCTAGATGGGAGATCGAAAAAAAAAAGTAAGGATTACAGGAGCGAGGCGCGAGGCTTAAGTAAGAGACAGAACGGCAGCGAAAAACGAGAAAAGACAAAAGAAAGGGAAAGAGGAGAAGAGACAGTGGCGGTGGCTGCGGTAAAGGATAATACGAGGAAGAAAACGAGGAGCAGGGGAAGGAGAAGTAGGAACAAGCCAGGAGGCGAAGCAGAAGTTTTCCTGCTCGATCGTAATAGCCTTATTACCTTGAACCTTTGACTCCAGAATTTATACCGTAATTATATTCCTGGACATCGTTACCCCGACTCGTCGGACAACGCGCTGCTAATTATCGTGAAATTAATTACCGGTCCGAGTGCCGAGATGAGCGATGCCTCGATCCGACCACGTTAAATTTTCTCTGTTTTACCTTGCGCGTCGGGCGTTCCGCAGGGGCGTTCCGGCGTCGGGGTGGACGGTTAACGGCATCGCGAATCGCTGCTAAGGAAGTTTCTCTCGAAATCTCCACGAATTTTCATTTCGAATCATCGCGCGAATAGGGCGATTTACAAAATTGGAAACAAACGATTGGAAATTTCGTTTGTCGTGCACTCGAAGATTTTGGAATTGTGTCACGGTGATAGTATTACACCGTAACGATCAAGTATCGTGAGTCTGTATCAAAATCTAAGAAAAATAATCTAACGTAAATTAATGACTTTATATTTTTTAGAATGCTTTCTGACAGTGTTATGATTACGAACCATGGAATTGCCAGACAGATGGCAAAAGATCATCGAACGATACGAAAAATATATAATCGATCAATGTTCGTTCTTTGTTCGAACAATTCGACTTTTATTTCACGCCAAGTAGCCGAAATAACTTTCTTGCCTATCCGATAGAAGATAAAAAAATATCGACAACACTTTCGATGTTAGTTCAAGAATAATCGTCGATAGATCGTCGAAGAATAGACAGAACAAAAGTAGCAAGACATTTCGACGTATCGTAAAAGATCGTTACTTATTTTTGAATGGATCGCCACAGGCGGACGATCCATTTTGAATCGGACTATTAAAATTTCCGTTCGATGCGCGGAGAGCCGAAAAACTTACGACCGGCGTATTTGTGCCTCGGGCGGGAGTGGATCCTTGGGTCATTGTTATGCGTGATCATAGAGATTAGAATCTTTCTAGCCGGCGCTATAAAATACGGAAGATGCCGACGAGCCGTTACGATTGCTCTTCCTCGCATTTTTCGCTTCCTAGTAATCATAGACGCACGTTCATGACTCGGGGATGATATGCCAGTCGTCGTCGAAGTATTCATCGCTCGAAGGATTTAGTCGGCGCGAGGGCGATCTAATTTTCGTAGGACAACGTATAATCGCCTATTACCAATTTGTAGGAACTCAAATACGGGCTCGTGGATCGTCGATAAAACGAACCGATCGATATCGAAATCGAACGATAGTACGTTCGAGAACGATACGGCGTAGGAGTACGCACGGCAGAGACTCAAGGACGAAAGGAAGGAGGGTTTCGTCGGTATTCGGCCAACCTGCAAAGAATCGCCCGATCGGGCGACATATGTCACGTACGTTGGTGGCATTCGTAGCGATGTAGGAACCTGCCGGGTACCTTCAAACGCAGGCATTCGTGGCAGCCACCATATGGGTCGCACCGATTGGGCTAGTCGGTCGGGCATCGGTCCCCCGCGTCACTCGCCTTCGCTGAAAGTGCCCGTGCCACGTAGAGGTTACCTAACCCTCTCTTTACCGGCGTACCGACACCATGGATACCCGTGCCTTTTACGAGCAAACAACACTCCGGTACCTACGCAAGGACGCGTATGCCAGCCGGTGTAAGTGCGGGGCGACACGTGGAAATCGATATTTTCGAGGCTGCTCTGCATTTTTTCTCTCCCCTTCCCTACCCAGCCACTTCCTACTTACGTTCGGCTCGAAGCATTGAAATAACGCTCGAACTCGATCGGCAGCGCAGGACTCTTTGGAAATCGCCTAGGATCCCCGTTCGACTAGCGAAAGGGTCCTCGCGAAACGGATCAGTCGGTACGTGCTAGGAGCCATTTAAGTTATCCATTTAAGCGTAAAACGACAAAAGGTTTACGGCTCCATCGGCACGAGAGCGATCGATCGAACGGGCGATCGACTGCCGAGAACACGAGCCAATCTGATTAATGATCCCGGACAGGTAGTTCGTACGTAGCGATACTTACGGCGAGTTGCGTGCGCGCTCGCGTGCATCTGTCTGCCAACCTTATCCCCACCGCCTTTCTCCGCGATTTTCCATGCGTCGCGCGCGCGACCTTGTCGAGTTTATCACCGGGCCGTATTGCCATTCCGGCGCGCGATCGGCGTTAAGGTATTCTAAGAGACGCCACGACTACGAGCGCCAACGCCATTCAGCCTCACCGGCAGCTCGGTAGCGGCTCGACTTACCTTCCACGATGGTACTTCTCGTCGTAACCCGCCATGGTATCCTTCCATTCGCTTTTTCTTCTCGCTACCTAATTAGATCCTTGTCCTTAGCCGACCGTACTCTTGGTGTCATATCGTTTACTCGCTATTTTACGCTAGCTACCGCAAAACACCCTACAATTAGTCGTGTACGCGCGACTCTTCGATAACGCCTTTCGTTGATTTATTAGAAATTTAACTCGTTCGACGAGGAACATCGTTCTGCGTATTTTTAATTAGTCGCGCTTCGACACGAACCTTCTCGTTATTGGACGGAAGCGAAATTGCTCCGTTTCGTCGTTGTTAATCCTAGATTTATAAAAATTCGTCGAAGATTTTTGTTTTATAGAATACAAGGGGCAATAAAAGACACTTTAAATTTAAAAAATTGTTTATTAATCATTAATTTTCTCTGGAAATTAACACGATAGTTATTTCGTTTACAAGTGTTTACGTATTTTGCGCGGTCCGTGAAACGAATGTTTGTCAATCTAGGGTTAAATTGTATCGTGAAAATCTGTATACCAGAGAGATTCGCATTAACTAAAGATGGTCTTTTCGTACGAAACTTCGTATCGCCGGATATTCCTATCAAAATTCAGAGACGATCGATATCCTTCTTAATACACCGGCGAAACCTCGACGTATAATTTACGAATCGTTCCACGATTACGCAACATTATTATTTACTCGAACGTTTAACGTATCTAGATACTTATTTCGTTGACTGTAGCCACGGCGCAGGATCGATTTATCTTCCATCTCCGACGATCTTACGCTCAGGTGCGCGTGGATGGACGTCTGCAATGGCGCATCTCCGGCGCCGCCGTCGTCTTCGTCTTCGTCTTCGTCCTTTTCCGTCAAGTATCGATCAACCGTGTCTACGTACGATCTTTTCCACGAAGGATTTATCGATCCTTACCCTGGAAGTTTCGTTGTTGTTCGCAGAAGCCGTGGGTATCGCTCGCAACGACATATTTTTCACGTGAACGAACAAAGGGAATCCCGATGAACGGGCGAGAGAGAAAGAGAGAGAGAAAGAGAGAGAGAGGGAAAAAGGAAGAGAAAGAACGAGGGCGTTCGCGCTTGCCCACACCGGTCACGATTTATTTTCGTTGCTGAAAAGGGAAACGATCGAATCGCGTCGTAAAAACGTTGTTACGTTCTTACCGCGCCATGTGGGAGCGCGACCGCACTTATTATGCGCATATGGAGCGAATTGGTTCGTCGGTATGACCGGTATATCGAATGCGACCATAGTCGAGACGAGTTTTCAGCTCGAGTCGAATCGAAGGATAAGAGAGTAGCGTCGCGCGAACGTTTTGCGGATCGACGCGATCGAGAATCACGGAAATCGGCTTCATTAATGGCGAAATAATGTCGGAAGGAACTCGATGGTGCGAAGGATACGAATAAGAGGACGAAGGAGGTCGATCGACGTCGAATAATCGAGAAAAAAGATCGGGGAGGTATCACGAAGCGCTGGAGGCCTCTTTCGAAGGAGGAGCGTCGCGCGCATAGGATAGGTCGTGGTTTGTAGAGCGTCGCGTGCGACTCCTCGCATGCGCCTCTCTCTTTCTTTTTCACGTGCACGAACAATGGAAGTTAAAGCGATATTATAAATCGCATGTTTTTCTCGTAATCTTAGGATTTTTTAAAAAATTAATGCTTTTATTTAATTTTTAGTTCTAATTTTTTAACGTAAATGATAAGCGAATTTCGAACGTCGTTCGATGAATACATAATTTACAACTTATTTGTATCAAATATTATATCGACGTACAAATTTGGAAAGAGTAGTTAGTGATCGATCTTAACTCGTTTTCGATCGAAAGCTTGCTCCAATATGATGGCGTTAACGAGTTCGTAACCACCGAGTCCGTAATAGTAGATTTCATCATCTTTTTTTGACAAAAGTTTACTTCGAATTTTACATCATCCTTTTATACGTTCTCATTAATATTTTGTAGATGGGACATGAAGCAAGAACAGCTGTCGCATATGCCAGTAAGCAATTATCTATTTTGCTTTCAGTCATTATCAGAACTACTGGGTCGTGTAATTATTTTTGCCACTGAACCAGTTTTACGCGATTAAGGTAAGAATTACCTATTTTTTAGGTCTTATTTCGCGATTATAGCAAAATGGAATATCGAGTTTTTATCATTGATTTCAAAGCGAATATCGGATCTTAGAAGCTTACTTATATTACAGAACGAAGGAAAAAAAAAGATGGAAGAAAAAGATTTACTTTTCTTTTAATTTAAAATATTCCAACATGTGAATTATTTGGTTTAAGCGCGTTTCTGTATATCGTTAAATATACAATCGATATTACTTCTTTTCCAACTCAATCTTTTTTCCAGACGTATTTCAGGAAATAATCTTCGTACTTGTATCGTAGCGGAAACTTTTGGCTCTTTCGTTATGAAAGTGTTTACCGAGTGATATAGAAATACACTCGGTACTTTATGATATTTCTTTCTGAATAACAACGTGGCCATTCATAAATACGAAGCATAGCACTGACATCTATATCTCCGTCTAACTCTGATCCAGAGACAGTCGGTCGGCGATGGGAAGAGGAAAACCGAGGAAGTATCGAGAAAGAAGAGCTGGAATAGGAGAGGTAAGGAAACGGAGTCGAAGAGTATCAACATAAATCGGATTTTTAGAAGGAGCGCATTCGTAGAAAGACCCGTGGTTTCATTGAAATCGAAGTATTTCGGTTACGCAATTCAACGAATAAATAATCCATTATTGTTGAAAAAGTTCTTTAAATAATTGGTTAATATCCTCGATGCGTAATACAAATTATTATAGACAATGGTCGAAATTTATCGATTCGTAGTACTTGAGATTATAAAATTATTACTGAATAAATTTGGCTAAATCGATGACACTTCAGCAACCATTTTGCGTTCATTTCTGTACATTTTACACGAGCAAGTCCAATACGTATTTTTCTTTTCACTTTCTTCTCGGAACCCCGCGTACTTCCGTTTCTGCGCGATAAACGGACTTTTTCGCTATTTACCAGTTTTATGACGACATGTTTGTATTGCCCCGCATAAACAGCCGTTACTTCGCACTTAAAGCTATTTATGTCTTTCATAGAAGTAGAAATCGATAAAATCCTAACGTGAAATGTTTAAATATCGTAACTAAACTCTCTCGTTCTCTCGATATTAATATTTTAGAATTACTCTTTAAACTATATCGGCTCGTGTCAAGCTATCGTAGTAAAGGTTAGGAGCTAGGAATGCTCGGAAATCTTGCAGATGACTGTACCTACGAGCCACAGAGATCGGTATGGTTTTTGACGGTGTTATCTAAATTGTCACCGACGTTCGGCGTCTTTGACGTCCCGTACCGAAAAACTTAAGATATTCGAGATAACCTTAATTACAGGCGTCGAGATTAAGAAAGGAGCTCGACTACTTTGGTGGCGTTCGTTCGCTCGCTCGTCTATCGACTTTTCGAAGCCACGATGAAAAACTGAATCGGTCACCGACGTGAACACCAACATCGCGAGCTTTGGAATCTCGCGTCACTATTTCTTTCCAATTCTGGAACTCGCTGCAAGTTTTTCACTTCGAACAAATAAGAGTAACGTCCAATCGTTAATTTTCTTCGTACGATTTAATTGCTGTCGCGGTTAGACGATCGCGAGCACGCACGGCTTGCGTTTTCTGCACTTCACACGTTCGTCGATCCTTACGAAAGACTTACTTCCTGCCTCTATGTTTAGATCGATCGTTCGTTTCTTGCGAGTCGCTTATAAGATCAGTTGGACCCAACGTTGCGTATTTTTCGCACCTTTCGTACGTGGCTCGCGCGTTTCTTGCAGTTAATTTGATCTCGCCGTGAAAACGAAGACACGATTGTACGAACACGATTATGGGCTTGTCACGATCACTAGACCGTGAATAACACCGTGCAGTGTAACCGATCGTGCATTATAATCGCTGTACGCTTCGTTGCCTTCTCGTCCTCATCGCGATACGTTTAATCATCGTTCTCAACATTTCTTCATGACGCTTAAAAGCGAATAATTTACGACGTGTATAACGCGTTCTATTTTTTCTTTTTTTTTTCAAATAACGTTATGTAAACGCGCATCACGATATTATCGACGTTCTCGTTAATTGTATCACGTCTATGAATGAACGAAACGGATTTATGAATTGTTACGGTAAATCAAAAGGTTCGGACTGAACAGCAGTCTTATGAATTTAAGTTACATCGAGAGATTGGTTACAAGACGAAAGAAAGAAAGAGCGACAACGGATAAAATCGATGCGCCATGTTCGTGAATTGTACGTGAAAGTTAAGACGCGTATTAACGATGTTTCAAGCCTCGACCCTTGACCCAGGGCCAATACGTCACGCCAAGGTTCTTTCGGATTCGCGCAAGCTTGTTCCTACCTATGATAACACGCTTCGAATGCTTTATTATTTCCAGCTATTGAATGGTAGCTTGTTGATCTCTTTGGCTCGTTAGCCTGACGTGTTTAACCACGAATCGCGTGACTTCGGCCGTGTTTCTCTCTTTTCTACATCGTCATCTCGCTTCTCTTACGAAGATTTAAATCGCAAAGGCCACGTAAAATACGGTGGTTCGTTGATTTATGGAATTGATCCAAGCACGAAGACAGGCTAAGATTTTTTATGGCAAGAGGAGGGATCCGATAAAAGAGAAAGAATAAAGAAAACAGCGAATACAGCCCAAAGGTGTAATATAATAATCGGTCGTTGGCTGTATTGAAGGAACAAGTCCAGGAAGACGTCAATGATTGTACGAACGATCGATGGAGTTACGATCGATTGTAGCCAGAACAGGATGCAACGGATGACCTTATCTTTAACGCACTGATTCGTCGCTACTAGGATCGATAGAGTTGAGACTGAAAAGTTGTTCGATCGAATGTAAGCGAGCGACAGGATATCGCGCGTTGGAATAAAAAAAAAATATTAGCGAGACCGAAGAGTAATCAAAATGGCGAAAAACATTTACTTATTAAAGAAATCTTAAATACTAATCAACGAAATAATTTCTATCATTTTCAAACACTTTTTGCCAGCGTAGTGGTAGTTGATCGATTTTCTTTTGAAAAAATATTTAAGATAAAGTAAAAAGAATTTTTAAAAATCAAAGGAATTTTGATTACTTTCCGGTAGACTCGATGGTCGGTGACGACATAGCGGAACGAAGAAATGTACGTGGGCATAAAAATGGCGGAAGAAAGAAGAGGAAGAAGAGGGGGATATTCGACGAAGAGAGGCAAGAATCACGGTTACAGTGGATATACGAGGCGTATCTTCTCTTTCCTTCACAAAATGATGCGGTCTACCCTGAGAGGTCGGTTAATCGCGGCCGATGTCAAGGTCTCGCCTTGCGGTCAAGGACGGGCCCGCGCACGCGAGCGGACTCCTTGTTTTTCTGATGACCTTTGACTTCGTTCCTCGGTCTGACCAGTCCTGTCGCACCCCGAGAGACGCGTACAATAAAACTCAAAGATGCCTCCTTCGATCCTTTGCCGCGCCTTCACTCGTTTCCCTCACCTTTCCTTTTCTTTCCTTTCCTTTCCTTTCCTCGTCCATCCTCACCCGACGACGCTGCGTACTCAAGGAGACGCGCTAACGCCGTCGAATACATTGATATACACCTGGCGTAATTTCGCAGCGTTGTAAAATTCTTACGAACAGCGTATAAAAGCAAGGAGATTTGTGCTCGTTTGAAACTCAAGAGATCGCGTAAGCGTCAACGGTGGAATCGACTGGGCTTCGTTCGTTTCTCAAGATTGTTTTGTATGCACGCGATATTTCAACGAGTCTGACGTATAAAAATCCTAACGACTTAATATCGTAATTTATTTAATTTCCTTTCCTG
>JAITYT010000974.1:113169-128300 GCA_025433975.1 Liostenogaster flavolineata | reverse complement strand
TATATATATATATATATATATGTAAGACTATTCTTTATTCAGGGAGATGCTTCCAACGTAAAACGGAAAGATGAATTCTACGCGTTAAAATCTATAAAACGAAGACGGGATGAAGATGAGATGAACATAAGATGAAAATGAGATGAAGATGAACATAAGATAAAGATACGATGAAAATGAGATGAATATGAGATGAACATGAGATAAAGCCGAGATGAAAATAAGATAAAGACAAGATGATAACGAGATGAGAGGAGATGTCCCATGTCTCAGCTTCCCCCAGCTTCTCTCAGATTCCACAGCTGATATAAACGTGTTTTACAAGCTTTTGACGAAATCCACGAGAACGTTTTTTGGCTGCATCTTCTCGCAAGATGCTCATTGCGTAAAACGGACAACGAATATGAATTCTATGCGTCAAAATCTACAAGAAAACACCTTCAAAACGAAGAAATTCGACCTTTCGATTTTCTTCGATTTTTGCAAATTTTGCCAATAGATAGGCATAGAATTTTTTGCGATTTTGGCCGAAATCTGAAGGTGCGCTTTTCCAGCTTCTTCGATAAAATACGATTTAGAAGCGTAGAATAATCGCTTTCCACGTAGTTTAAGCCAATGAATCCGATTAATAAACGCCGTCCGTATATATATAGGTAAGATCGATCTTCTTTTTATTATATAAAGCATGAGAGCATTTGCGTTCTTGGATATATGCGTAAATAAAGTTTTCATATTCTCAAAAATACGTACATTATATCGGCTGACGAGAAGGACGAACACGATGAAATCCAGCTCGCGGTCGCGAGACGCGATAACGCGTAGAACAAGAAAGAAGAAGAGGAAGAGGAATTTCATAAACGAGAGGCCGACGCACGACACGTTTCTGTACTACATCTCGAACGTAAGAACTATCTTCCGTTCTACTTACGAATTCTTGAATCGCCGAGCACGACATTTATGGAAAACCTACCAGGCGTATCGACGCGATAAGTGACCGCACTTTACATTCGTCAGCACAGATTAACCATTGCTTTCTTCTCGAGCTATTAATTCCATTCAATATACTTATATACATACGTACTATGACAGAGAATCAAGATAAATTCATATTAAAAAGCTGATATAAAATGACGATGCATTAAGAACATTGTTCTATACTAATACGATTAACGCTAATTTTTCCGCGTTTCTTGGCGTATCAATCAACGTGACTGCTAATAAAGGAAATGAATATTATATTATTCCGTTACATAAATGTCATAATAGATAATCGCATATCAGATCGTATTCATAATGAACGAATCCGATTTTTAAATGGTACTTTATACGTCGTTTCTCAATAAATTTGTTCAAATAGTTTATTTCATCGACGATCGATCGGATAGAAGTGGCTCTGAAAAATGAGTTTAAAATTCACGCGTTGCGTGCTTTTGATTGCGGCTATTACAGAGAGAAATAAAAAAATATAAGACATTCCGACGAGAGTGACAGTCTCTTGAAGAGTCCATATGTACGTATCTCTACATAAATACGTGCAAGAGGTCGGCCAGGAGCAGAGGAGGGGAAAGAGAAAGAGTGTGAGAGAGAGTAAGAGAGAAAGAAAAGAGTAGGGAAAGAGGAAGAGAGAACTATGGAATATGGAAGCTGAAGAAGGAACGGAAGAAGGTAGCGAAAGCGAGATAGATCGTAAAAATGATTATCGTCCTTGCAGAACCCGTTGGTCGGGCTCAATGACTCGTATACAACCTGGACTGGGTGACCGTAATGGCAAGCGTTGATCGAACAGGGACTTATGCAAATTAACGCTTAGGTAGCACCACTTGATTCTTTACCACCACCCTTACCGTTCTTACCGGTTTATATACCTATAAATTCTTCCATCGAAACGTACGAAGATTACGAGAGTTCTGTTTCTTGGCGTTAATCATCGATTTTGCCGACTTCGTCGTTTATTTTCTTCTTCTATTTTTTTTTATAAGTTTCACATTTTCCAATTTTTAACATAAGAGTTACATTTACCGTAATAACAAATAACAAATTAATGACTTTGATTATTACGAAAACGAATTTTCGATAGAAGTTCGGAACGAAATTCGATTTCGAAGAAACGATTAAGAAAGCGACAAAAAATAGATTTACTTGGTAGAAACCTTCTTCCTATTCCGCCTATGAGAGGTGGCTTGCCTCTCAAAATGACATGCCACATCGTTACTCTTTTTTCGTTCGAATGGTAGGGTCGATGGACACCGTAATTTCGAGAATTAATTCGTATCCTCTGGTTTTCAAATTATTTTTGTGATACCTAAATATCCGCAATTTTCTCATATCCACGTTCAGGGCCGAAGGTATACTTCGAATACACTGACCGTGTTGTGTCAAGGTCGAATGAATTTTCGAGAATCGCCACAATGAGCGATTCG
The DNA here is from genome assembly GCA_025433975.1 of Liostenogaster flavolineata. NCBI lineage: Eukaryota > Metazoa > Arthropoda > Insecta > Hymenoptera > Vespidae > Liostenogaster > Liostenogaster flavolineata. The sequence continues at coordinate 125,880 of JAITYT010000974.1, read as the reverse complement.
ATTCGTTCCAATAGAAAGGATTTCGATCTTATTCTAATTTTTGCAGCAACGTTATATATATATATTATTTAATTAAAGATATAAAAGATTTTTAAGGTCAGCGTTTTTTGAAATTTATACTACGGTATCTCTCGGTAGACCGTAAACGTTCGCCTCGAATCGACGTTGACGTATTACAGAAGACTGAGTTCGCTTCATCGCAAAATGCTGTTCATATATTCATCTAGACACGCGTGAATTCATACGTTCGTATGACACGAAGTACCTTAGGGGCAGTCAACCCTGCCATAGTGAAGGGAGCAGACAACCAATAACGAAGTATGTAAAGTGTAAACGAAAAAATTGTAACCAGTCGATGAGAACGTTTCCTTCAATAGCAAGCAATTGGTCCTCGTCTTAAGTATGTCTAACGAGTTGCAATAATTCTATCGTTTCTGTGTCCTAGGTATGCCATTGCGCTAGAGAAATTTGTTAAAATCGCAGTCACGTGTCTTCTTGGTATCAGATCATTACCACACACTATGATTACAGAAAAGTGAAACGAAAGATTTTCTTTGATCAAGAGCATCTTAATTATACAAAATTGTATCAACAATTGTCGACTCATTGAATCGAATTATTGATTATTAGCTTATGTAGCCACAGCTAAGTAATTGCATTCTTGATATTCTATATACTACGTATCTTCAAATGCCATCAATGGATGTTAGTTGGTCTTAAAAGAAGTAATATTTTGTCGATTTTATTTGATTTAAATTAAAATATTTCAATGCGAATAATAAACAACTTTTAATAATAGAAGAAATGATATAAATCATAAGTACGTTTTATCGCGTTTATATTCTTTTTAAATCGCGTGACGTTCGTAATAATGACACGATCTTTTGCTTCATAATAAGCACGTTTGCATGTGCATTAGAAAACATTGACGTAATGACGAAATCCACTTTACAAACAGTTATATGGAGAAATATTTTCACTTGCCCTTTTCTCACCATTTTCCTTCTCTTTCTTTTCAACCAATGGTCACTGATATGTTTTATTATCATTTAAAAGATTTTTAGATTTTATCTGAAACATTCGTCAAGAAGGACACTTCTTCTTTGCGGATCAAAAATCACTATTATCAATGCCGTTCAATCCTATTTTGATAGTCTTCATATTTGAACGCGATGCCAAAGACAGAATCGAAAATAAATGATTAGAGAAAGAGGAAAAGAAAAGTAGGTAGATAGACAGCAGTATTCATAGTAATAGTAGAAGAGAAGCACAGTTAGGTCAGTGTAGAGAATAACGAGAAGAGAATATAAAGCGATAATAAAAGGATATAGTTCGAAAGTCTCCATGGCATGTTGTCTCGCCTCAGGCACCGCAATGGTAATTATGTAAAATAAATAAAGGCACGCGCACTGCACATTTTTATACCATTCCGCAATTACCGATCTCCCATGGTATCGCGAGAATTCTTACTTACTGTATATCACTCTCTCCGTTTCCTTTTTCTTGAGCTTTTTCCCCCTTCACATCGGGTTTTCATTTAACTTAACATAGTTTATGTTATACGTCAATTAAGAATGCAAACAAGAAGTACATGTAGATACAATTGCACTTGGAAAAAATTCGACGCGTTAGATACAGTAACTACAGCACTTTTTTTAACAGTAACAAACCGCAGATACAGTGCGATATTGTTAAAATTGTAATTAAAATTAAGTCAAACGTATCGTTAGCGTCGAACATTTTTAGGTGATTAATAAGATCGGCGACGCAATGCGAATTAAAATAAGTGGAGCACGAAAGAGAAAGTAATCACAGTTGTAAATATAAGAATCCCTTTTTTAACCAATTACGCACTTGATTATACCTCACGTTTCCTACATAATTGTTAAGCTGCGTCAATGTAATATCGAAGCATTACCAATGTACATAGATTGCAATTCTCTATGAAATACCATGAAGTTATCATGGATCATAATAGAAGTATAAATATAATGTTTGTCCTTTAATGCCTGAAATAAATTTGAGAAAATGTGCAAAGCGTGGAAAAGCAACAAATTATACTGCATTAGTCTTATTTGTGATTGAAACAACATGTATCGTCAGAATACGTATAGTACACACATATGTATTCGGTTGTTCGGAAAGTTTTCGCCGGTTCTCCAAAAAATACACTGTTCACTGTTTTTTTTTAAATATTTATAAATATAACAAATCGAATATAAAATAATAAATAAAGAAAATACAATATACAATATAACTTATGTTTTATCGACGGAGACGTTCCGAACGACCCAATATTATACATGTGCAGCATATATATATGCATATTTCATACCTGACTCATCGATAGCAACTTAACAGAACAAGATATTAACCATGCCAAGCGTGTTACGAATTATCAATGATTCCTGCAATAACGAAAATATCTCGACATACTATTCGCTTAATTAAGAAGAAACAGCAAACGCAGCACCTGACTTTAGTACGTCATTTGGTCGAGTGAAATCGTATCGATAGTATGGCATATACAGTAAGTAAGAAAAAGAAGCGAAAGTGATGCACGTAAGTACGATCGACAGTTTCGAAACAATCGTAAGTTTCGAACAGGCACGTTATCGTGTGAAAGAGGTTAAACGATCCCCTTTAGTTGAATCTATTTATTTTACCAATCAATCCGTGAAAAACAAACACGAGTGCACATATGAATATATTATTTCTATTTATATATTATTTTATCAGAGTTGATCATAGATAATTATCGTAACTTGCATTTATCGTTACGTACTACTTCTACTTTTCTCTTTTCGTAACGCACTGGATGAAGCAATAATGACAAAATTTTCTTTTTATAGTTTCGTTGCATTTCGATGTGCTTTATGCCAATAAACTATTCGTACCACGCGTATGTAGTGGCTCGATCGTATTTTTATAGTGAATGTTATACGAAAATACTTGAAAATTGATCGAGATATCGTTAATATGTTCCAAATTCGAAGAAAAAACATTTTCTTTTTAAAGATTTTCGACCCACTTCTGAAGCGAATCGATGCGAAATTTTGCTATTATATTGTATTTAAAGTGGTATGCTGTTAATTAGAAAGGTGGGTGAACCATCGCTCGTCGCTTATTATACTTCTGCCTCCTTTTTTATTAACGCTCGAGAAGAAGAGAAAGAGAAAAGAAGAATTTCGATGGCAGGATCGAGCGAGGGTAGATCGAAGAGGAAGGAAAGAACGGCGAAGAGAATCGGAGACAAGCGGTGGTGACGCGACGCGGATCCCGGGGCGAGGCCGAGGTGATGGCGACCATTATGAAGACCCAAATATATCGAGTCCCAACCGCAGACCCTACACTTACCTTAATTATTTCCACGTGACTCGTCGGAAATCTTACGTAGACCTCTAATGAATACTAATTCCGAACTAGCTTCGTCCAAATTTCTGATCTTTTCACGAAGCGCAATATCTACGTAGTACGAACATACGAATTCTCCATCTTGTCTGATCCAAATCCATGGCAGAGCGAACGAAATGCCAAATTAAAGTGTGAAACGCGTCGTTTTTCGTCTCTTATCTCATATCTCATGTTATTTGTGTATTTTTTGTGGAATACTTCGTACGTTTTATAATTCCATCGTTTCAAGTAAAACATCAAAGTCGACAAAGTCGAGCGCTTATTATAATTGCACAATAAATTATTAGTAACAGGATCGATTCGAAGTTTTGCATCGTTTGGTTTCGAAACTTTCTCGGCCAACAAGACGTGCATAATACGAGTTCTGTTAACATATTGCGTTATCGTTCTCAAAATTTGTTTGATATACGCATTCCGTTTAATTATGTCAATTAGCTAATTTAAGATATTTATGTGAACGTCTCGAGTAGCTGTATATCTAAGAATTTATATATTTGAACGTTTTAAAAAGTATATTACTGGTTTCCTTTAAACACGCACGTAAATATGTAAATGTTGCCAATCATGTTATTAGAGCAACTAAACGTTTTTTGAATTAATTTTTCAATGAACCGATTGTGATTTTTATTGTTCCGCGCTAAGCTACTAATATAATTACTTCTAGTAATTCTCCTTTAATAAGATTCGAGTATGTTGTTTCTCGTTTTAATTTCATAGATACGCGTGTTCTATAAAATAAAATAAAGCGTAATACGTTTCACTCTAAAGACCAATAACAATTTGTATTTTACGACAAAGTTCGTGCCCTTAATTTTTCGAAGAATATAAAACTACGACATCCGATTGCTATGCGATGTTTATGTTAACATACGTGCACATCGTAATAAAAATACCGGAGCGGAGTCTGCGTAAGAAATCGATTCTGATAATTTTGAGATGCTTTGAACGGTATGTCGCCACTAACAAGCTATAATCCCCCTTTTCTTTTGTGTGGAAATCGAGATGTTTCCCAGAGGAAAAGAAGAAAAGGAAGAGGAAGAGAAAAAGAGAAGGAGAACGCAGGAGATAAAGGATAAGAAAAGGAAAAAAGATTATCGTATCTTAAAAGTGATGTACGACTCTCAGGCGGCACCTGTCTTCCTACGACCTGCTCGTGAAAACAGCCGGTCGAGTAGTTTGTTTCACAACGAACGACGAACCAATGAACTTTATGGGTAGTCTAATGAAGTCGTTTCAAAACTTGCCACCCAAGTCCCTTGGAGATCTTATCGTGACTTAATTGGACAAACCGTATTTCATCGAGCTAAATCTGCGGTACTGTAGTATAACGTTTTTTCGTACCTACTATACTGTCGTCGAATTTATGAATTTAAGAACCATTGGAAAGAAGTGAAAATCGAAAATGGATAATACGTCGCAGACAAGATTCCTAGAATTTATCAGTCATTGCTAGGGCGAGTGTTAGATGTTTCTACTGTTGCAGCTTCCATTTTGAGGCGATTCGCGATCAAATAACAAAATACGTTGATCACTATTAAAAGCATATGAAACAATTTATTTTAACGCTCAGACAAGTAAGATTCCTTATCATTCTATAAAATAAGATATTTAAAATATTCTTACAATTGGAAACACCGTACGTGTAGCCATATAAAAAGTGAAGAGGGTGTACGATTAGCATTTGCTTAGCACTCCAAGAAAATAAAGAAACTGAAATTATGAATTAATATAATAGACAGTTTCAAGAATATTTTATGTCTTGCGAGTTATTTGTAAGTTGGCATAAAGTTTTAAAATATTCACTAAATTATCACTGAATTTAACATTACAATAAAAATGAACAATAATCTCAATAAAAATATTCTATGATTAACTTTCTAAGTGCCAGAATAAAAGTGAAGTGAATAAATATTTCATTATGACCATTTGTCATAGAACGATAGAAATCTGTATTTTACCTGCGGATAGGCGAAGAAAGGCATTGAAGTTAGCGTGCTGACAAGTTATTTGCACACCCACTACCATCAGTTTATATAATTGCGCTATATGTTACGCAGGGATTATTCGTTGATAACGAGATTCGTTACGGTCAAACATCGTGGAGTTCCGACAATGCATGCGTTTAAAGTCTTTCCCTGGCTACATTCGACAGACACGCATCACTTTCAAAACCGTTCCGCATCCTAATGGATAAGAGAAATGATAGGACTGCGTCGATTTACCAACGACAAGGAAACGACAGGAATAATACAATATCCAACAGAATTAGTTTTATATGTGTATGTATACGAGTTTAACAATATTTTACACGATTAGGCAAATCCACGAATAACTTTTAGTAGAATTAATAAAAATTCTTACGCCCTTTTTGGTAATAATTACTATCGGTGTGTCCTAATTATTAGGTTGGTGCGTGTAAAATGTTGCATTTTAAAGTGAATATAAATATATAATAATATAAATTCGACATTTCATATGCACCAACCTAATAAAATAAGAAGATAAATGGATAACAGGAACAAGATATTAAGAAGAATCGTTCTACGTTAATTTATACTATATAGAATATACACAAATAATTATATAATAAAGCATATGTAATGTTCTACCGTTTGTATTTATGCTATATAATGTAAGTTGGCACAGAACATTTCCTCGATTGCCGCCAAATGAAAGCGAAAGATAACTGTGTACGACTATTTTCTTGTAGATGATTACTGAATTATCCAGAAAGTAAGGAGTCAATATTACGAGTAATACTGCATCTTGTCGTGGGTGTAGAGCGTGTTATCCTCGCAATTAACTCACTCGGAACATTAGCTAACCTTTGATGTCCACACAGCGATACATGGACCTCGGCATGTTAACGACTGCGTTTTATCCTAACATGGAAATCCACACTATATTTCTAGAAACATCGTTGGTCGGTACGTGTTCCACTTTCCACATTGCATTAGTAGAACGGAGTTGCAGTAGTAGTACTCTCTTAAGACCATTTATGGACACATTTCGAGGAAGAAAATGTTATTTCCCGTTATTATGTTTCGCAGCTATCGTTGTTACCGTGATATTTGAACAGCGTTGGTTTTCGAGAGAAGCCAACTGAATTATCGCTCGATGCCGAAACATCGAACATATCCATTTGTTACTCGCAATATACACAGGAAAATATGCACCTTTCGCTTGTATCATCTCGCATGTCGATTATCTTATTCCGTTATGCTATTGTTAAGTAAACGACGGTTGTATATCGTCTAATATGATTAATTATTTCATCATTGAAAGAAATCGTCGCAATTATTTCGCACGAGCAGATAGTAGAATAGTAGAACGTGCATGAAAATTTAATCGATCACGAATCGTTCATCCGTAAAGCGTAAGATGGTTTTTTCTTGATCACCTCATTAGAGTTAATAAGTGGTGTTTCCATCCGTTGCATGCACTCGATGAAGCGTTTCCGTGTTTGAAGTATCCGTATGATTATTAGGAAACCATATCACGTTAACTAGAACATAGATAATAATATTTGATCGTAAAGATGTTAAAAACTTGATCGAGACTACCAAGCAACAAATCGATCTCATCGCAATCTAAAAAAAATTACTTCATAATACGGACAAATATGAATTGATTTCAAGATATTTTTCAAGTTTGTAACAATGTCTAATTCTGTCGCTAAAAACTTTAAACAATTATTTGTTTATTATATGTTTATTGTCACATATAAGAAACTACGAATGCAACAGCATAATTGGCCGTGTATCGATTTTTACAAGTGCGTTACATGCACATTATTACTTTCTCGGTGCTGTCAGCACCAATCTATTATAGAAACCAAGACGTTATCTTTACACTTAAATGATACTTTGCGTTCTACATAGTCTAATTTAATATATTGTACAATACTTCGTATACTTGGGATATTTAAGAGAAATAATATTTAATACATTAACGAACGTCTTACGCAATTGCACGTTTCAGAGTTTTCAATCGCTTATAAGACAAAATTTTAAGCATGCCAATATCGTGAGCAAGTCTTCGTAACGTTGTTAATCGATAAAACACCGGCTGAAAATGATGTCAAAATTATATTGATGCTGAGGTTAAGTATTGACCCTATTTTTCCAATTTTTTTCATTAACTTGTAGGTATGTTCGAATTTAAAACTGACTAAACAAATAGCACATCGTACACGTTTACAACACGAGATTGCGTAAAGTTAAGCGAGGTTGTAAGTTTACGATAACATGCATTGAATTGTCTCGCGATCAATTTTATCACTGATGTCTTCATCAAACTGATATCAGGTCGTATAATATAAAATCTCGAATTTTTCATCATTCGTGAATTGTTAGCTACAGTGATTAGATATGTTGTTTACAGACTTCGTATCCTCTAAAGACCTCGCCTTTTTTGAAAGAAAATTTTTTTTGTTGGAAACACCTTGATATTTCCTATTATTGTCCCAATATATAATCCCAATATTATATATTGGATTGATAAAATGTTTATTTGAATTACAAAATAAATTTTTCTTTATCTTTGAATAATCCGACGTTTTATATCACACGACTTAATAATAAAAGGAAAACTAAAAAACAACTGATACACAACCCTTTAATGCGTAGATTTCGTCAAGGAGCGATAAGAAGCCGAGATATTAGATAAGGAACAATTCGAGCCACGGCGCTCCTACTCGCAATCGCGTCAATTCACCCGACGTCGTTTCGCTGTTCTCCAATCTGTGAAGCCATCGGAGCCGACAGACACGCGTTTGTCACGATGCATTTCACTTCTAACTCTAAAGGCGCACGACGCGAAAACTTGGGTGCCCTTCCCCTACTGCAAAGAGCACTTACCTACAGTTGCATATATACCAGCTCTCAATTGTGGAAGTCACAGTTTAGCTTTGCCGTACGGCTGCGTGTACACGTTCGAATTGTTCGTTTAACGTTCTTGTATCTTACGTCGTCGACGTCATTATCTCCGTTTCCGTCATTTATTCTTTTCAACGAGGAGAGAAAACGAGACAAATATAGAGTGAGGGGGAGGGAGGGAAGGAAAAGAATATACAAAAGTTTCTTTGTCAATGTTCAAAATATCGTGGTACGACACAAGTTTAACTTAGACCTACATACTATACGTTCATCGTGTTGCCACGATTATAAAACAAAATTGGAAGAAAGTTAAAAATCAATCTTCTCTCTATCGTAAGAAATATACGCGATTTGCCAATAAGAAATGATTCGACATAATGTATCAGTTTTTCTTGACTCGATCGATTCTCTTGAAACGAAAAGAAAAATTTTTTATTACAAATGCACTTTCAATACGATGCCTTATGCAAAGAAAATTTATCACGCTATTCGGTTCAAATACGTGTTTAACAAGCATTTAAGAATGCCTTGTTTATGAAAGATAATAAAAAGAAGATGAATTTTGATACCTAGAGCCTACTTACAAATACTTATCGTCTTGACCAATCTTATTAACTTTTTACTAACATTCAGTCATTTCAACACAGTTCGCAGTTCCCGGAATTTAAAAATAAAATACATATCTACATAAAAATGAAGAAGTAAACAAATTTACAATTAAACAGAAATCAAAAGTAATCGTTGGTTTTTGGTTACGTTACGTGACGGTGTATTTTTTGGCCCATGATATATATTTCAATCTGTAAACGCTATTTCATGGTTACGACTCAAATGGAAACGCTAGAAAAGAGAATGTTCCTTTAGAGTATTCCGGCTTCTTTTCCGCGGAATTATAGAAATTTTCACGGATATGATTAAACTTTCACCCGCAAACCATTTCCATTTCTGAGAATAATTGCGCGGTCATACGGTTGGAAATTATCATGGTCAAATACAAAAAATACAAAAACACGGTCAACGATTCATAGGGATATTTCATTGCATGATACGCATAAGACTTTTCTCCATCATTCCAATATTTTCGTGTGGTTTGCGGTACACTACTCTTGTACTCGCATACGCACGAATATAACGTTCAAAGTTAATGATTCTTTTTTGAGATTTAACTTTTCGAGTATGTTAAATCTTTAGAAGTGACGAATCTTCCTGTTACAAGAAAATTAAAGTGTACCATTTGGATTTTATCTATATGCAAAATAAAAATAAAAACCGTTAGATAATTTTCTTGAAAAAATCTTGTTACTTGTTTTATTGATCCTAAATTTTAACGATAAAAAATAGATTTCGTTTTTTATTAAAAAAGAATGAAAACTCTTTAATTCTTATATAACATTTTTACATATTTCGAAGATGTATAGACAAACAAAATTATTTTGTAAAAAAAAACAACAAGATTTAATATAAATAATAGAACAAATGCATGAATGAAGCTGGAAATAGTAAGAAAAAATTTTTATAAGTGAACTTACAAAAGGTTAGAGACTTGAAACATGTAAAAAAATAAATAAAAAATTGAAGAACTTTTATCGCACTGAAAGATGAAGTTAATTTATTCCTTTAAAGTAAACAAAGAACTGTTTTATACTGTTTTTAAATATGCCTGCATGCTCATGCGAAAAGTACATTAAATATTCTTTTTACGAAGATAATAGTACGAATCTTTTGTCAGAAGCATATTAAAAAAGAAATATTGGACTGAAAAATAGTGAATATGATTGATATATACATTATGTGGCATTCATTTTTATACATCTAAATCAAAATTGCTTTAAGTAGTGAATCAGTTTGTTCGCGCTCTAACCTACGCAGTTACACATGCAATATTTATATATGATATATCAAATTTACAAATCTCTTACGTTTAATAACACGTCAAAGTTTGTTTTATTAAACACTTCCTAAAGAAGACAAATAAAAATACTATTGTCATTTGCAATTAAAATTACAACCTGGCCATGCTTTCATTTATTCGTCTAATCTCTTACAGTGGTACATTTTGTATGGAATAGAAAGAGGATATGATTAACACAAAATTTCGAAACAATTACCGTAAAGTTTATAAATTCCAACAAATCTTTAGCTATTGACACAATTAAACAGCGATGTATTGTTCAATATGAGTTTAACTTACACTTACAGCGTATATATTATTTCAATCTTGAACTTACAAATATCGATTTTTTAATTAGTATTGAAGTTTTTAATTGAAAATCGTTCGTTGTTTGATCTCAATAATTAATCGAAGGAAAGTTACGCTTTGAACTCTAATTTGCACAAATACTTCGCAGATTTGATTAGTATCATCTTCAAGTTTTCTTTCGATTACGTGGAACTTATCGTACGAAACATTATACGTACGCGCTGCGAACATTATTTCTAATGATCGTATTTATGTATGTCTTTCGAAATAGTCAGAAACTCGACCTCGTTATAACTTTAAGTTACAGTATATACGTTCAATAATATACGCAGTCTGACTTCTTCATTGTCTATGACACGAAGAAAAATGACGTCACGTTTGTGCCGCGACGGTTTCGCCATCATTTACAAATTCTCAATCGTGATCGCGATCGTCGTTCTTCTACGTGTTGACGATGTTCATGGAATACGCGCCTGGAACACGCACTTCGGTCAAGCACCGCTCTTGGAAAGATTCTCGTGGAAGGTGATAGATTATGCTTATCCGGACGATAGTAGCAGGCAGCTCGCCATAGCTAACGGTGACTTTATACCCGAAAACTCGTTACCAGTTGGCATCGAAATCTGGAGAAACAAACTCTTCGTCACGGTACCAAGATGGCGCGATGGTGAGTAAATTTCTTATTAAAGATGTAAATTTATCTGGATGTAAGTTTAATCTTATTTTCTTCTGTTTGTGCTCTATAAAACTTCCTCTTTATTCCTATTTAACTTCTATAACTGAAAATTTTCTTCAAACATAGATTTAATATCGCGAAAAAGCGAGAAAAGAGTGAAAGAAAAGATAAAGTTGTTCACCTTTTTATTCTTCTGTCATGATTGACAACGCATGTGTACGCGCGTCTTCGCTTAGAAACCGGAAATTCATACTATGAATCCAACAAGGCGAGCTGTAGGAGGTGCACGCCTCGCTCGAGTCTCACGTCTGGGCGATTTCCGGTACGCGACAAAAAATACCAAAAACTACCGACCTGAATGGAATCTTACAGTTCTCCCCTATGATCCGTTTTCTCTTTATTTCTCCTCCTTTCCACCCCTCCTCCCCCCTCTCTCTCCCTCTCTCTCTCTCTCTCTCGTCATCTCGACTCACCGTTTACATTTCCCTTTCATCGAGAAACGAACGACACTACAGCCTTCCTCTTTTTGGATTTATTCACTCCTACGCTCTATATCGTATTCCCTTTCCACACGTAATACACGCGTTGGCGCGCGCCAAACTATTGTGCCAATCGCGGATGGTCAATGACGGCAACGTTTCATGCTAAGAAATCCTTTCGTATTCTTCCACTACCCTTTTTATCATTCTTTTCTTCGATCCATTTACATTTCATCGTATCGTGTAAAAACAGCATTAAGGGAAATTTCGAAATAATATCAAATTTAATATTCACCAAATTGATTTTATCAATATAAATCGTTCATTGACTCAATCAAATGAATTTCTGCCGAAGAGATCTGTCTGAGAGGGAAAGCTATTTCCTATTAACTCTACGATTAGAATTTTTATCGCGAAGTAATATAGAAGTTAAGTACTTGAGGATTTTTTCTTCTTGTTCCCTTCTTGTTTACTTAAATCTGCCCCGAGCAACATGTGAGATATTTACTTTGCTTTGCACGTGCGGATAAATGCCTCGTGTTCCATTTTCCCTTTTACCTTTCTCTTACTCCGCCTTCTTTTAATCGTCTTTCTCTTGTAACATTAGTAACGGATCATTGGACTTACAACGTGGTTAAATTGATCAAAAAAGTATTCTGGAATTAATAAGCAACAGCAATATACATTTTTATATATTGTAATAACAAAAATAATATTATCACTTGATTTTAATATATAATTATAGTAATTTTATCGATAAGGCGCATATATACATTCATTGCGCAACTTAAAAGACGAAGTAAAAGACGCGTTTATAGGATTCTTCTTTTCTGCACATATTCAAATTCTTTTTTCAGTAATAAAAGAGATTATTGGGAAAAAACTTAAGAAAAATTGTTGAAGAATGTTAAAATCTTTCACTTTTAAAATTGATTCCCGATTTCATGTTTCTCCGAAAATGAAAAAGAAACGACAAATAAATTCTGGAATTAAATTGAATGCGATAAATAACGCTCTCGTTGTTGACAAATTGAATTCATGAAAATATTACGTTGAAAGCATTAC
>JAITYT010000974.1:74506-99813 GCA_025433975.1 Liostenogaster flavolineata | reverse complement strand
CAAAAGGCGTGTATATATATATATATATATATATATATATATATATAAAAGGCGAAATATAGAAACGTGTATATATTTCGACCAAGCTTTCGACGGTAACGACAAAATAAAAATATCGAGCCGTCGATGTTAGCAAAATTTCAGCAAAGATCGAAACGGACGAGGAAGGAGCGGATCTTAAAATCACAGTACAGTGGTTGAACTTTCGACTCCATCTCCAAAGGTTTTTCCATTTTGCTAGTTTTTAGATCACTCGCGTTTTCTTCTTCTTTCAAAAATACTGTAAATTCGTGAGTTTCGATTTTGATACGCGATATTCTCCGATACGAACTCGTCTCAGTCGTTCTAGACGTTCAATTTCCAACATCAAAGTGAAATAATTATTTGTCCAATACCATCGAGGTACTATGGACTAATCGAGGCGTGTAAAAAGAGAGAAAGCACCTCTTATAATCGTCATTAATTCTCGATGGACGAAAAGGCGCAAGATACGCGAGGGTCGAGAAGTTTACGAGCAGTAAAAAATTCCACGGACACTCCATGGCTACGTTCCAATTATTTCTTATCGAGACTTACGTTTAATACGTTTCATTCAACTTTCGATGATTGATTCGCGAAGAGTTTCTTTCAATATCGCTACAAGCTGATACTGGGAATCCATCGATCGTCGCGTAGGTTTGCACAAGTACCTGCTTCGGTTCGCCGTTCGATTTATCTTCTACGATCGCAACGCGATGCTTCTCGAAGTTTGTTTTTCATATTCCTACGCTATCGCGATAGACGGATATTCGCGGTAAGAAGAAAAATAAAAAGATAAAAATGTATGAATTTTTTAAGAACGAGTTTGTGATTTTACGTCGGTTAGGAGGACGTACGTTTTTACGATACGACGATTTAAAAACTGACGCGCTATAGAAGTTTACATGGCATCGAGTGAAAGGGATCTCGTTAATCGAGTATGCATTTTTCGCGTACATTGGCTCGTATCGCGTGCGAAACAAAACAACGATATTCGTTCGCACTCTATTGCGTTTAGACGCCTTGCTCGGCGAAAAGGGTCAGTATTATCGACACGTCTATTCTATTATGGTTCGATATTTTTATCATGGCTGCATTCCGTGTTAGCGTTACTAAGAAGTATATAAATAATTTCGTTAGAAACGTAAAGATCGTATTATCGATTCCCTGGCTGGAATATCCTTCGATAAATTCTTGATGAACGTAATTTCTGTGATTTTTCCCAAAGGTAGACAGGTTACGTGCATCCACTGACCGGTACATGGAAAATTCAAGGCTCGAGAGCGATCGTTGCTAGGTGATCGATAAAAACAAAAGATGCTTGGCTTGTATTCTTTGCTTTTTACGAATTCCTCGAGGGACAGGACGAACACGAATGAATAAATGAACGCGTTGAAATATTGTTTCCATGTTTCTCTTCGTGACGCAAGTATCTATTATCGGTAATGGAATTGAGAGGAAAAACGGACAAAAATTCGTAAGGAAAATCGTAGTAGCTTGAAAGAATCGTTACTCGTTCGAATACATTAAAAGCGAACAGGATTGTGTAAATCGATGTCTTCGATTCGTATAGCGTGAAATGTTGGATTATTTAAAAAAAAGAAAAATTGTTTTTTAAATTAAAAAATTTTTAATTAAAAAATTTAAATGAAAAATATAACGTTTCATATTATATGCTCTAATACGTTCCTTCGTTTATGATCGACCGCCGTGACTGACTCACGCATTCGTTAACGGATGTTCAAACAGCGTAGAACCTTTCCGCAAAAGGAGAAACACGTTCTTGAAGTTTTTTAAGTGATTGCCAAATCGGCCGTTGAAATCGAGCACTTATAGAAAGGAAACGCTCCCTTCGACGCGATAGGAGGAGTTTCGTACGTTAGATCGACTATCTGACATTTTACAATGAATTTAAGATGACTTGCCGACGGTTAAAAACGAGTATTTACACAGATCTATTCGAAGCACGATGTCGATTCGCTGCGGGCCACGAATCGATCGTATCAACATGTCTAGAGTAACGATAACAAGACCGGCAAATTTTTTCAAAATATTGATGTACGATTCATCTCGTCCGATGGATATCTTCGAATATGGATACAATGGATGTGTGTGCGTTGTATTTTAGATTTTTTTCTCTCCCTCTCTCTCTCTCTTTTAATACAAGGAAGGGCGAGAGAGAGAGAGAGAGAGAGAGAGAGAGAGAGAGAGAGAGAAAAGATTGCTATTTTCCGTGGTAAAAATCGCACGAATAATCCAGAATGTAATCGAGAACGAATAACGTTGTGCATGCAGTCTTGACAGGGAAATAGAAGGAAGAAACAATTAATTGCACGTACTACGCAATTTTCAATCGCTCGACGATACGATACGAAACGATTTTATATCGGCGGGCGACGCGTCGTCGCGTTTAATCTTCTTCCCCCCCGCGTCCCAATTCTGCCTACGCTCGCAATCGTTTTAATAGTGTTGTCGCGAGGCGCGTCGCTCCGAGCCGGTTTGTCCTTTCCTGATTAGCTCGTGCTTAGCGATGATCCTCAGAACCGACAAACCGAAGTTACTCGTTAGGGGACGGTCGAACGGCTCGAGGGTTATCCAGCGGGAATAAGGAAAGAGACGAAGAGAACGAGACCGACAGTCAGACAGAGAGAGACAGCAGATGGCAGTAGATAGGAAGAGCCGAGCGAAGAGGAAGGGAAGACGGAGAAGGAAGAGAAGAGAAAGAGAAAGCGAAAGAGAGACAGAGAGTGTGAGAGAGAGAGAGAGAAGAGGAGCCACGTTCCGTTCCTGGGGCTAATGGTACGCGAGCGAGATGGCTCCTTGTGTAGGTGCGCGTGCATGTGCAGGAGGGTCGGGAGGGTCAGAGAGGATCAGGGGCAAAGTGGCGGCGGAGCTGTATCGATGTCCGGGCGCGTTCACCACCGTCGGCACACACGCCGGCAGTATTCTGCAAACGAGTGGCACGCCGCTTCTCTCCTACACGCACGCTCGATGCCAGTTTTAGCCGATTCTCTTCTGCACCGACACCACCATTGCTACCACCGTCGCTAACACCGTCCACGGGAATCAGCATCGTCGTCGTCGTCAACGCCACCACCGCCACTACCGCCACTGCCGCCTTCGTCACCGCATCGTGTCCCACCGCGAAAGTCTATCACCTTTCTCTCTCTCGCTCGCACACGACCGCGCGTACTCAACAACGCTTCAAGCCATGGAGCCATCGTTTCTCTTTTTCCTGGTCTCGATGCCCTTTCTCCTCCCTTTCTCTTTAACCAATCGTTATTCTTGTTCTTTTTTCGTCTCCTTCGTTCTCTAGTCGATGGCCGCTCGAATAAATCGTTCGAAGAAACTCGCGACTTTGCGATTCATCGATCGATCTTACGCGACTTTTTCCTCTTCTAATTTTTTTGGTCTTTCTTTTTTCTTTTCTTATTCTCTGTTCTTTTCCCCTCTCGTTCGACCCCCCTTGGCTTTTCTTTTTCCGACGCACTCTTGCTTTTCACACGGTAAATTTATCCCATTCCCCTCATCCTCGACGTCCGTGCAAACGATTTGTTCTACCGCGCGTTTCGCGCAACTCGCACGATCGTCTTACGTGACTTCCGAAGCTCCGTTTGCTCCTCTTTCTCGTCCTTTTCCTCTTCTTCCGCGTTTTCAATTACCACGTTGTCCTTCGTCGACTTTTCGAGCATCGACTTTACCCGTAAACGTACCGGCGCTCGGCCAGGCTTCTTCCAGCTTGAAAGCGTATTCGTCCTGCCTTTTTTTCGCCGTTTCCTCGTTCTCACGGGAAAAGCTCGGCTCGTCTTCTCATTCTCGACATCCGTCGTCCCTTATCCCGTTCCATTCGCGAGTAGTCGTAGTACCGGGCACAAAGCGAGAGCTCGTAAATGTTTTCCGTCAAGATTAATCGTTCGAGAGGGTGGCGAAGGAGGGGACGTGAAGCCGCCGCTGCAGCACTTCGGCGCCACGAAGGAGGACGCGGCTTTGATCGTCGAAATAACCCTCGTGACGCTCCGCGCCGGCTCTCGTTTTCCTTTTGGGCCCCTTAGCCGCGTTTTGTCGTCCATCATCGGCCCCTACCGCCTTTCTACCTGCCTGCGTACATAGGTACGCGCGTCAAGCGCATCGAGGATGCGAAATTCGGCGATGCGAACGTGTCGTCGCTCGTTAGCCGCGCGGACGCGCTTACGATTGACCTCCTTCTCTCTTTAGCCTTCCGGTCTCGCCGTTGCAACCTACGTATACAGCGTATAACAAGTGAATGCATTTACATAGGTTGTGTCACGGCGTCAGGACAAAAGAGACTTTTCACTTTACGCGGCCCGCATAATTTCGTGGGCGCTCGCTTGGTTCGTTAAATTCCGTCGTGCCGCTTTTTCCAAGACGATTCGGTGCGTTCAAGATAGATCTCGATATCGTCATCGAGGAGCCATCGAATTGGTCGTCGTCTTTTCAGACGATACTTGGCCAAGGTCGAATCGACTTCAAGGAAATTTTCATCGTTAGATCGCGACGAATGCAACGCAGGTGCGCGAACGAACGAAGCATCCGAACGACGGTTCGTGATCCTGCGATTTAAAAAAATATAGATATAGGACGTGACTTGTTCAACGACTCCGGCCGGCCGGTATCATCTTTTTCCACTAACGGAGAAGTGAAAAAGATTGGATGATTACGGACGGACCCGCGGCTTTCGGAGCCATTTGTAAGGATAAGACCGCGTGTCGCGAAGATACGAAAGCGAAAAGATAAATCTATTCTCGGTAGAGGATAAAAGAAATTTACGCTTGACGCGCCGATATAGAGAAATCTTCAAATTTTTCGAACTTCCCCAGCCGATCCTTACGCGTCGAAAGCATCGCTCCTAAAAACCACTCGGCATCGCCATTGATGCCTAAAAGGTGCAACGAATTCACCGAGCGCTCACGAGTCGCGATGGCGCTTCCGGAAGTTGCTCTCGCCGATGCTACGAACGATCGTAGCACGTTACGAGCTGGTAAAAGCGTGTTCGCGCGAGATCGCACCAACGAAACGAGACGCGATATCGTTCGCGACGATACGGTACCGTTGGGAGCGAGAAGGACTCGAGAGGGAAAAGGTGACGGCGTATCGCGCTCTCTCGATACCGCATTACAGCAGGCGCGCGTGCACGCGCGCGACAGAGTGAACGCAAGACGCGATGCGACGCCAAGCTATATAGCTGTGCCGATTGTGCTGGTCGGAGAGGGGGAAGCGACCCAAGTGGGGGTTCCAGCGCGGTCGCGCGGTGGGGGCAACGAGCGGAGGGGTAATGATCGCGCGGCTCGGGAGTGGGGATAGTCAGTAGTAACGGTCGAGCGAAGCGCCTACTCGCCTTCCTAACAAGTGGACAATGCTACCGGTGGTACGCCGTGGAAACGGTTTCGTTCTCCCTCTTTTCGCGGGTAAATATTCGTCTTGCGTGTCCATCAACGGGCAGAACGGTCGATTTCGTAGCCTCCCTTGTCGTCGATAGTGTAAGGGAGAGCGTGAGAAAGGAGTAAACGATTTCGAAGAAGGCATTGCCGCAACGAAGGGACGAATTCTCGTAGGGTCGATCGAGACTCGTTGGATTTCTCGCGATCCCGTTTTCGGAATGACATCGTCGACGGGAGCATCGTTAAGTTGCGAATCGAAGGCGAGTCAAGCGGTAATACGCGCGATGACGAATAATTGATAATTAAATGGAGAGCCGTTGAAACGGATGGAGGAGGAGGAGAAGGATTATTTTCTGTTTTTTTTTTGCGCTACCGCGCTCGTCGCTAAAGAGGGACGTCGAGGGCGTTTCAGGGGATCGTTTTTGTCGTTCTAATTAAGAGCCACCCGCGGTGCATTTAGCCGATGAAGAAAACCCGCGCTGGACGCGAGAAAAGCTGATTACGGGATAAAATGAAAGGGGAAATAATGGCGTTTCTGGGGTGTACTCGATATCGTTCTGCGTATCCCGTATTACTATGAACGATTAAATGGTGAAAAGTAACGCGGAAAGGGGGCTACCTTTCTCGTTATCACGTAGAAATGAATGCCACGTTAACAGAATCTTTAAAAAAAAAAGAATCGCTCTCTTGAATATACTCTCGAATGTCTCTCGTTTTATTTTTCGTAAACGTTCGTAGAAACGTAATAAATGGTTTGATAAATCGCGATGACGTTCCAGCGGATAACGAGGGTACGAATATGTCGACTTTCGAAAGGTTTTAATAAGAATCGGTCAGTCGATGGATCAGAGATTTTAAGGCGTGTTTCGTCTTTTCACGTTAATAATACGAAGAGTATTTGAAATATTTTAACGATTTATAATAGACCCGCGGTAATCCGTGCAAGTATCTTTTACAGTCGGATAATGCATTTCCGAGAGCTCGTTGCTCGAGTCGGTTAATTATGTGGCATACTTTACACTTTAAATACCCTCTTTCCTCTTTTTTCGATCGTACATTCTTCTTTTAACAACGACCGAATAAACTACGTCGTGTCGCAAGGGGCATCCAGGAGCTTTTATGACATATTTTGATATATAAAATATTTCTTTGCTGGATTTCTTTTCACTTCACTTGTAAAAATTCGTTGAAATTACGAGTATTACTTCACCGATGTTCACGCGTCGACGATCGGTTACGAACTAACGCTGCGTAGAAAGTATAGAAGATAATAAAAAAGTAGAGTGCCATGGTTCGACGAATTGTTATTGTTGTCATTTTGATAGTATCTAAGACTAATGTAATTCTAATTCGTAATTCTGTTTCGAAATACCCCTGTAAAAACTCATCTTGTTTTATTTTAATTTCGTTACTATAAAAGAAACTTATCTATGCAAACGATGTCACCTGGTTACAGTTATTTACAACATCCTTGATTGCTTTTCAATGTTTCGAATAACTAAATTTGTTTCCTCCTGCTATCACATATCGTTCCTTCTACTATTTAATTACCAAACATACTTGTTCGATACATCCGACCTTTGCACAATTAGCGCGTAAAATGCTCTGCGTAGATGATATTAATATATAGCACGACAACGATCCAAAATAATCCGTCGAATGAGATAGAGTTAATTAAATAGAGAACGTTCCTCCCATTCGCATCGATTGAGACAAATATGTACGTAAATGTGTACGTGCACGTACACACGAGAGACGTGCATGCCGATATTTGTCGATCGAATGACCATAAACAACGAAAATGTGTATTTTAAGATAATTGTCGAATGGTAAGTAAACTCGAACACGATGTCGAACACCTTTAAAAATCGTATAAAAACCGAAAAAACGGAACGGATGGGATTAGCAACGTTAAACGGTCGATTTAACTTCTCGACGCGCTTCATCAAAAAAAAAAGATCATTGATACGCTTTCCTGAAACGCAAATTTTTACTATTAGGTTGTTCGAACCTATGTTATGACGAAAGTCATTTCGTATTTTAATGAAAAACGTGGTTTTTAAATGTTTTTTTAATGTTGTTTTTATGAAAACATTTTGGGAAATATCGAAATGACTTTCCATACGACCTAGTTCGTGTCAGAGGCGATAATTCCTCGTCGATATTTGATTCAACCAATCTCTGTGTACAAAACGCTTATGTACTACGAAGAGCGAGAGGGAAGGCGTACGCCGACGTACGCGAACCAATGCAAAGCCCCACGATTAAGGTATCAAAGACCGTCGACGAGTGGATCGTGTAGGCATCGTTTTGTCGAACGAGTCGATTGATTAAGAGGCGCGAGCGTATAAAGTCGAACGTGATCGTTTAACAACGAAATACAATGATCGAGGGACGTTGGAATGCGTAGGATGTAAGGCGACGTCTCCTGGAAAAAGGCACGTTGCGAAACGTGCCTTTGAAGAAATTCTACGGACGAATGTGCGCCAGTGAAGAGTAGTAGTACAGGGCTGGAAGGTCGAAACGCCGTGGGTACTCATTTTCTGAAGGAATGCGCGCGCGTGTCTTGATTTCGGTTACGTACGAGTCCTGTGTGACTGGCATGTTGAATTAAAGACAGGTCGTCGTCGTCGTCGTCGTTGTCGTGATCGTTTACGCGGTTTCAGACGTTGCTCGTCGATCGTTCCGATAAAAATTTGATACCCGTTCTCCGTATAACGCGAACGCGAACGAACGCGTCTCCTCGATCGACATTAACCGTTTCCCCTCCTTCGCGTTCGATCTCTTGCCTCTTGTTCGAAATTCTCGCGACGTGCGATCCAATTCCGCGATATTTTTTGTTTGCTACGTCGATCGCGATATCGTCCCCCTAGAAATTTTTCTCCACGAATCGTTCGGAATATTTTCCCGGATATACTCTGTCCGTATTTTGCCGCTCTGCCGAGCGTAAGTCTAGGATTTTTATCATTGCTTATTTTCCGGAAAATTCTCAGTTTCAGAATTCCCCAGGAAAAATCCGCGTCTTCGGTACGAAGCGTCGCTACAATGGAGGAAGGAAAAAAACGGGAAGGAAAAAGGCAAAGCGAGCGTGGAAGAAGGAGAGAGAACCCAGAGGAAAAATAGAAACAGGAAGGGACATAAAAGGATTCTTCCGAGAGATTTTACTTTTGCACCTGGGAAGATACGGTGTCACGAATACGTGAAAATCATCGACGTTGAACGAGCTATTTCGTTGTTCATCGCGGCCAAGAGAAGGCGTAAAAATTATCGAGAAGATTCGACGAGAA
Source organism: Liostenogaster flavolineata (assembly GCA_025433975.1). Taxonomy (NCBI): domain Eukaryota; kingdom Metazoa; phylum Arthropoda; class Insecta; order Hymenoptera; family Vespidae; genus Liostenogaster; species Liostenogaster flavolineata. The sequence goes on along the minus strand of JAITYT010000974.1, from coordinate 91,109 downwards.
GTAGCTCGTCTTTCTACTTGGTCGAAGCGTCGCGTCGTCTCTTTACGAGTGGAAAGGAAGACTTTCGGATACAAAGTTGAGCGACGCGCATAAAAGAACCTCAAAGTTTGTCGCTCAATTACGGTGAAAAGCGTGATCGTAGGGAAACGAAGTAACGAGGGTACGTGTAATCGAAAAAGTATGTACGAGCCGCTCATGAAGTATATAGCGAAGTCGACTCAACCCGAACGAAGTCGTTACTGCTTAAATACAGCTAATTGCCGCGTACGTCGGAAGAATTCCGTTTATTGTAATCGTAAACGCTCATCATTTATCGCTCGTGACATAGGCGTAAATTTAAAGGAACTTGTTGGCTCGTACAAACGAGGAGTCGAAAAGTCCTTCGAACGTAGTTAAATTCCTCGTTGCAACCGAAAAGATCGTAAAAAAATCCGTTGAAATTTCACGCGCAAACGAGGCAATACGATATCGATATATTTGTCCATAAAATCGGAGAGCGTCGAATCAACGTTGGCAACAAGAAAAAGGTTCAAACTGGTAGCTCGTTTGATTAAATCGATCGTGAGATAGTTCGTTAGGTCCATCGATCTATTCTCGAACAAACACGTTGATGAGTCGAAAGATTAAAAATGGACCACTGGAAGTTCTATAAAACCTTTATTTTATTCGATTACTTCTCGTGTTTCGGGATTAACAAGGACTCCGAAAGGTGCACTTCGTTTGGACGTTGTTTCTTGAAGAATCTTGCGACACTACTAGAAACGTCGCACAAAATGAAAGTTCGCGCTGGAGATTTTTGACAAGTAAGGGTGGATAGAAAAATTTTTGATGTTCCTAAATGTCTAATAAAAGTGAATCTTTGATCTAAAGTAACGAAAGTCTATCTTTAATACCTACGATGTTATTCGTTGACTTTCGTTTCAAAAGTAAGAAAAAGAAGGTCGTCTAGAAGGTATATTTTAATAGATAAAAAATTGAAATTCCTCTCTATTCCCAATTTGATTCGAAAGTTCGGGGTTTCTTCTAGTATTTTAGAAATTAAAATATTAAGAACGATCTCTAAAAAATGAAGATCGACATCGGTGCTTATTTCGAATAATCCACTTTGTTAGATAGCAAGTCGTTTATAAAGATTGATCTTTATTTAGATATCTTTCTTCCGAACATCTTGAATTTCTTTAAATAATTATTCTTTAATCTAGATCTGTATTCAGTGATATCGTGTAATATCGCGTACATAAAGTTACTATTTTTGTCCAACTTTTGAGGATGCTACCTCACAACGTATTTTGGAAACGAAAACGTAGTGTGAGGAGACACGAAAGGAAACGTAAAAAGAAGACAGAAAGGAAGACAGGGAAAAATACTGTACACCTCGTTAGGATTAGAATCCAATCGATGCGTGAACGGCTCCAATTTCGGGTCTTTCAACCCCGAAGAACGACAAGTAGTTCTCTTCGTACAGTATAGACGAGAAAGAGTAGTCTTTTTCTTCCTTTTTCTTCATTGCAGGTCGACCGTTTGGACGCTTCAAGTACTCGCGTCGTCGTTAGACAGTTTCATTTGCCGAAGACGCGACTTTCGCGTTTTCGAACGAGGAACACGCCATTTCCGAAGAGAAACGATCGAGGAAGGAAAATGGTAAAGGAGGAACGCTGCTGTGAAATAGTTAACTCTCTACATGTTGTACAAACTCTATAAGTCACAGTCGTACACATTCACGATCTCGTCCGCGATAATGGATAATAATGACGATAATGGAGACGATTACTCCATGCCACGACGATTACGATCGAATTTACTCGTTCTGTGGTCACACGTTGAACACGATTGAAGCGACGAAACGCGTTCTAAGGCGACCGATTTGCGACTACGTCGATTCTTTCGTATACGCGTTCGCGTCAAAATCCAGCTACTGGCTTTTATCTTAATTATTCGTAATACCGTACGCATTGCAACAGCTATGTCGGAATGAAACTTTGAATTTTTAACAGACGGCATTACTCGTAAACCCTACACTCCGGGCCATCAAGAGCTGTTACGCTTTAAAGCATTGGCAGCCATTTTTGTAATTTAGTATGTGTCAATTCGTAAGAGTGTAAACATATTTTTCTTCGCTCTAAATATGTCAAGTTACGTGCCAAATTTAGAGAATTTGCGGCACGCATTGTTCGTGTTCTTTAATTTAAACTGTTAACGATCGAACTGTAACTGGCGATGAGAAACGGATTTATTTCGATGATCCTAAACGGAAAAAATCATTTCCTAATGTTGAATTATGAATACGAATTTTGATTTATTTCGATATTCGATATATGTAAAATAGAATTTTGCCTAATTTCTTTCGATTCGCGTGAAAAGCTGCATCTGTGAAACATCATCTCGCGAAGAGAATACGCGGCAATATCGACGCGTAATAATTCCGAATTGAAAGAAAAATCTCGATCTCGAAGATTGCCTGGCGATGTGGAAACGAAGTCTGTGAAAGAACGGAAGTATCCACAGTTGCGTTAGATGTATTGGAGGAAAATACGTTTTCCGTGAAACGCAGTTGTTGATTATTAATCCGGCCATACGCAAAAAGGAATTGTAGAAGATGAAAAGCGCCGAGATTTTACCATCAAGCGTAAAAGAACGTGGACGGATGAGACATTAAGTACGTAGGGTTCATTTATCCAAGTCAATGCGACATGCAATGGCGCTTGCCGTTCGAAGTATCGAGTAATTGCCATTGCCGATCGCACGTTCGTAGTAGGAAAAGTTCTACTTTTAAAAGAAGCGGTATCTAACCATGAAACGTAATGGATTTTACGATAATCGCCAACACCCATCGGTGCTCGAAGAATTAACTAGCCGGTAGCCAACAAGTCGATCGTTTCGAAGCGACTCCAAAGATGCAAACGGAGACCATTAGAAGGATCAGGATTCAGGATTGGAGATTCTCGGGCTACCCCATCCCATTGGTGGAATTTTAAGGGTAAACCTTTTCAAGAGCGGATGGTTCTTGGTATCCACAGACTTTTCTCGTTTCTTCTTAGGGTCCCATTCGAAAGCAACAATACTCCTAAGGAGTATGGCTCGAGAACCTCTTGGAGGAGTGGCAACTGATCCCCCCAACTTGAACAAACGTTCCTGTAAATGGCTGTTGACAATGGACTAGCGTCGATCTAGCATATAGCTAACCCACCCTGCATAAAGTAATGTTCAAACTCGTGTACCGCGTATCCAGAGAAATCAGGATGGATTTAGTCTTTTTTTCGATTTCTCATCAGTCTCGGAGAGAAAGAGAAATTCCTCTCGAAAGGATTTACAAAGCCCGATCATGGCCGATGTCGCCAATCGATAAGACTTTAACTTCTCTTTACGGAAGCCCTTCCTCCAGACAAGAAGCAATCCCCCTTTCGGCTGATACCGATTACGCGTTAACAGTCTCGCAGGATTCGTATGCAAGATTTTGGGGTGCGACTCCTCCAGGACAAAAAGACGCTCTAGCGGCACTCGGTATTCATCGATTGCCGCGCGATTAAACGTCGCGAAAGAAAATGTTCTTCTTTCTCGATCTTCGCCGTGACTGGAATTTCGTAGCGATCGCAGTGAGAAGAGCGTTCAGGGACGCGTGTTCCGCTCGATCTTGCCCGCTCTCGTTTTATCTTTCTCTCACTGCGGCGTCACCGAGACGACGAGAGCGGCATATTTGAAATTAATGAAACTGAAATTCGCGGAGCGTTTCCTTTCAGCGGAAATCAAGGAAATGTCTATCGATCTCGTTCGGTGAGCTCTGCCTCGCGTTCCTTCTCTTCCTCCTCGTCGTTGCAATTAACGAATCACGAAGACTTTACTCTTTTATGAGGCGAAGCGAGGGGAATCGCTCCGCAGCGACGTCGGCCGACGCAGGGTCCAGGGACAAGAGAAGGAAGAAGTAGAAGAAGAAGAAGAAGAAGGAGAAGAAGGAGAAGAAGGAGGAAGAATCGCGCAGGAGCTTTCGTTGGCCGTTAAATGTGGCAGAGCTTTCGGCAGCGCGCTTGTCGATGTCGATGTTAATGCGGTGGTAGTAGGAGAGGTGCTCGTGTACGAATCGGGAGGGGGGGACTACAGGAAGGCGAAGAAAGAACGAGGATAGGGCACAAACTCGAGGTGGAAACTGGCTGTCGCGGAAATCGATTTTCACTGCCGGTGCTGGGTTACCTAACGGAATTTGTAACTTAATAATATTCGACGTTCCCGTTAGCACGATTGTTAACTCAACAATGCCGCTACTACTCCTAGATTAAACTTTGCAAGGGATAGGCGATAGACGCGCCTCTGGCTGTTTTCAGCGTCCCTTTTGACTTGCGACGACGACGACGACGACGTTCGATCGATCGATCGTTAAATACTATCAATGGATCGTATCGTGACGTAAGGCGTATGTTTGATCACAAAACTGTTTTCTATCGCGTATCGTTTGAATCGCCGCGTGTTCTGACGCTCGACGATTATCACGAAGATTTTCGCAATTTTTTCTTTACGTCGCTACTCGACGTTCCTCGTTTTCTCGAGGTTCGTTCGCTCAAAACGAACGTCTTCTTGGGAGTTAAAGCGTAGAAAAGGGTGGCGAACGTCGTAAACGCGTGGTCTCTTATTCGGGATGTATTCTCGTTACGATCGATCCCAATGCTACCGAATCGACGGGACTTCCTCCGCTTTCTACGCGAACGAACGAATAGTCCCTTTTGTCCGGGCACGTCGATCTGAAACATCGATAAAATCAATCGTGCGGTAACTTTTCGAACGATCGCAGTCGAGCGCTCGATGCCAGGTTGAAAAGTTTCAGTCGACGGTAAAGTCCTCCGCGAGTATGCACGACGCATTTTCATTCGCAACGTATTTCAACTTCCGACCTTTCGTTTGTCCGGGAGCTCGTATTGTCTCGCTGACGAAGCATAACGTACTACTTATCGCTGCTTGTTTTGCCATGGAAAAGAACCGATAAAGTATCAAAGCGCGCGCGTACTCGCGTGCGATCGTTCGAAAGGACTCCATTTTTTTTTTTTTATTCTTTTCCTCTTCCCTTTAATATTTCACTAATGATAAAGGCGCGTTCACCGTGACATTTTCGTTCTATCGCTCGTGTATATGTCTTCGCTCGCTTCGGATCGCGCTCGTTTTACTTCACGAACGTTTCATCGAAGTTTACTTTTTTCCCTCGCGATTCCCTCTTCGTCGCGACGATCTCCTTCGTAAGGGCGGAATCTTTCGCAACGAGATTGGAGCGGGATGTGCCGAAGCGAACGAAGAGAACGTCGAAAACGAGAAGGATGTCGTGCGTCCACGAAATATGTTAACGCGATGAGGAACGGGGAATAGTCGCCGTTCGTAGATTTGCCGTAAGCGCTTCAAATTCTTGCCGTATTTACGCGGCAAAACGTTCACCGGAAACTTCCTCGTTGCCGTCGTATTCGCAGTCGTCCTCGACGAATAACGAGCATTCGTTTCTCGTTGAAATTCTGAAGTTCGTAGGGTCACGCGAATCGCGAGGCGAGGCGACGCGTCGCTTTGCGATTTGCGAATCGCTGAAGGTTTTCGAAGATTCGAGAGTAGCACGGGCTAGACTGCTTTAAATCTAGGTGAATATTCAATTTTACGTGAAAGAAACGACAATCATAAATCTTACCGGGGACGAGACGACTCTTTGGCTCGTCGTGAAATTAAATAAAAATATTAAAGGTATGGGAAGCCGTAAGGCGTTGATATCCAGCTGGCTATCGAGCTTTTCCGTAATCGTGATAAAAACGGCAGTTAATCGAGATGCAAAGTTTCGACGTTATTCGTACCTCAAATTTTCAGACTCGAGTAGTCGCAAGATCGTCGCTTTAGTCAATGCTCAAGCGAGAAGCGTCGTCGCACTGACGTTCTTCGAATGAAAAGTCACTTTATCGTGCCAAATTAAATGTCTTAGCATTTACATTAACGCTTGAACGATTCCAGTCAGATTAATTAATTAATTAATCCAGTTAATTAATTTAATTGGCTACGATTCAAGACGTTATTCTCCAACTATGGTAAAAAAAAGTGTAACGTCAGGTGGGAGGTGACACAGGTCCGATACGGGTTAAGAAGGTTTGCCATCGGACGACTCGAACCGGGGGTCAGTGGATCGATCGATCGAGCGGCGGTCTTCCTCCTCGCGAGTCAGGAGCGTCCTCGATATTCCACGAAGGTCAATTTATATTTGCTCGCGATGATCGTTGACATTGAGCACGAAAAGTCGAATCTCCGTACGCGATTGGACGGTAACGGTGCTTGGAGAACGCTGCGAGTCTAAAAACTCGAGAGAAAGGCAATTTTGCGTATGTACGTGATATTCATCCGAAGAGAGAAAGAGGGCACTGTGTCGAGTGGCTCACGTTACTGAAAAATTTCAAAGATCAGCTCGATGAATTTAAGCAATATCGTCGGATGAGCCGCGTTGCAATTTAGAGTTGATAATTCGTTTCGCATTGCGAGCAGGCAAACGAGAATCATACCTTTCCGACATACATACGCGGGTCAAGGTTTCGATGGGACCCTGGTATTATTTCTCAGAGTTTAAAGCTACGAGCGTCGGAATAGTAAAGGAGACTATCGATTTTGTATTTTCCCTTCGCGTATCCGTCTCCACGATTCCTCCTTTTTCGCGTTCAGCACGAATCCTCGCTGGATTCAATTCGCAATTTCTTACGTGAGAACCATTGTGACAGGCGTAAAATTTAGGTCAACTCTCGAAAATTGGTTGTCTTGCACTTTCTGCGCAGAATTCGACGAACAGAACGTAATACCAGGACGAATTAGCTTCCGAAATACTTCGAATTCGAGCGATTGTAAATAAAAAAACGGGAAGAGACGTCGAAAAGTCGAAAGCGATATGAATCGATTCGAGTAGAACTGCGACAATGACGAAACAGCGTGGCGTTGAATCTGGGATGTATCTGTTGTCTTTGGATGGAAAAAGAGTGAAAGAAAGAGAGTGAAATTGTGTTTCGCAGAAATAAATTAAAGTGTAGTAAAGAGTAATCGAGAAGAAATAAAAGAATCATTCTATTTTGATATGATCCAAAAAGTACGACTACGTTGGGTGCTAGAGAAATTTGTCTCCGAATCGATCGTAACCCGATTTACGGCGAATAAGAGGTTAAACGCTATTTTGACTCGTAAACGCGAATCGACTCCAAACAGAGTCATATTTTTCTTTTCATACCGTCGTTAGTAAGGACGCTCACGCTTTTCATTTATTAGAAAAATCGCGTCGTCGCGAATCATACTCGTTTTCTTCGTTAATCCTCGATTCAAAATCGAAACTTTGTACTTCGTGAGATTGAAAGATACTCGAGCGCTTTTCCTTCTTCGGGCGTGTCTCCTTTCTTTCGTCTGCGATCACGTCGCGCTATATCGTCAATAACGAGCAATGCTAGTCCGTATTGTAAAGGCGAAACGAAATGCCTTCTTTCTATCGTCCTTCTTCCTCTTTCTTTTCTTATCTTTCTTTGCTGCGATTCACGACAATCCACACTGTGCAGTTCAATGGATAAGAATACGAAATTTCTCTGTTCAACAATATCATTAGCTATCACGTAATCTATATAAATACGAGTAACAATTTGAAATAAAAAAATTACTGCAGATCCAATAAGAGTCGCTTGAACATAAAATTTCAATAATTGATCGTTATTGTACCACATTGCTGTGTAATTTTTATCAGATACTATTAGGTCGTTCGGAAAGTAATATCGTTTCTTTATTTTTTTTTTGCTGGCTTGCTTTCAAAAAACTGATCCAGGTGATCCCTCTGGCGGGAAAAGACGAAATTACTTTTCGAACGACCTAATAGTTGTTACGTTAGACGGATATCTGTTAAAACCGGAAAGAGGAGCGAGTGCAAATTCCGTTGATAATCGGAACGTCGCCTCTCGTCACGCTTACTTTGCAAGGGCCAGCCATCTGCGGGCGAACGACGAGCCAGCAGTTAACGAGATTTATGCGTTTCATTGTCGATGGCGAAGCGAGGAGATAACGTTTCCTAGGGCGTCGAGACCGTCTCGTCGATACGATCTACCTTCCTGGATCTCTCGGGACTTGGAGCGCTTCTTTTTCCTGCCTTCTCACCCGTTTATTCGTCCTTCCTCGCTCTGCTCCCTTCCAAACTTTTTCTCCCTTATTGTCAGCTTCGCGTAAAAAGCGGAACACGTATGATTTCGGTCGGTTCTCGTTGCGCGCGTCACTCGTTCGCGCAATAACATTTATCAAGGAAGGAACAATAAAAGACACAGAAAATATTTGGAAAGTGCGAAAGCGTTACGCGCGGCGATCTATTTTTCGCGTCGGGTTTGAAATATTTGTTGTACGTCGTGTTCGTACGCGGAGAGAACACGACGGATCGTTACTACGTCGTTTCTTTCTTTTTTTTCGAGACTCTGACGAATATCGCGATAAAAGACCTTTCATTGACACGCAAATTATTGTCATCTTGTTTGCTATTAGATAAACTACGAATCGAGAAATACGTGCTTCGTTGTTTGACGCGGCTTTTTCTTCAAAGGGAGGATAAACATTCCTCCCTTTGAACCGCCAAGTCGTTCTTTTTTTTCCAATTGATTCACGGTGAAGGTCTTTTTTCTCGCGTTCGTACGACGACGGCATTTTCGACGTGCGACTTGCGCTCTTACTTAGAATCCTCGTCTCCTTTTCTTTTCATTTCAGGCGCGTGCGAGGTCATCGACAACGACGACGTTTCTTGGTTTGCTTCGCGCTCCGAATCCGAATTATTTCGCGGCTAGTTTCTCTCAAACGTTGCATAAGATCGAAGCCAAGTAAACCAGCTGGGATTCTTCCTACCCGAGAATCCTCGTATTCGTGTTTTCATTCGCTAGCGCCACGCTGGTGGAATACGAAGCGAGGTAGTGCAAAGCTTTTCCCATTTTCGCATAATCCGTGGCGCACCAAGTTCCGCGAAATAATCTCTTAGACCGCGGACTCGACGCGGGAAATTCTTTTTTTCCATTATCGTTCGATCGGCGCTGATACTCGCGAACGATTTTTCCTTTTCTTGCATTTTCTTCGTCTCTTTCCTGTCGCACCGAACAAAATCAAGAAGGAAAATCGTTGCGTCCTTATATTTCTCTTAACGAACGTGCATTTGGCATTGGAATGAATATTACCCATAAATAAAAGACCGCTTAATTTTCACGATCAAAGTGGATTTCTTCCAACGATCGAATATTTAGTAGAAAATTATAAAATGCACGCGCCATTATATTCAACGGGGAAAATAGTCCTTATGGTTTTTTTTTTTTTCTACGACCGTATTGGCGTATCACCGAACGCGACAAAAAAGTCGCGTACACGAGTGTAGATGGGTGGTAAAATTCCAACGTCGTACATTTTGTTCCTTCGAAGTCGTTTAAAGTGTGATTACGGCACGAGCGCAATTAATGATCGTATCTCGAGGCTATCGAGGAGAAGGGACCATTAACCGTGCGTGCGTTCGCGACGTTTATTGGCTCGTCTCTGGTCTTGCCGGTCTCTCTATCGACCACGCGATATTGTAATGCCATTCTCTCGTACGGCCGAGCTTTCTCTCTCTCGATGAGAAGCGAACCTGAAAGGAGGAACGGTCGATGTTATTAAAGAATCGTTAGTCCGAAGTTTTTTCTTGGATTTATATTTTTTCGTTCATAATTCCCCTTTGTTTTCATATGTGTATATGTATACAAACTTTTAAAATTAAAACTACGCTCACCATTCGATTTAACGTGGAAAATACCAACGATAAATATATTTATATTTTGATCTTTATTGAAAAATTTTCTTGTTATTTACGCTTTACCGATTATTACGCTTTATTCATTTTCTTTTACGTTCGAATGTTGAACGGAAACAACGTTTACCGAGGTTCCATGATTTTTGCCGATTTTCGAGTTACCCACAGTCGGCGAACTTAAGCTATTTTCCGAACGCAATCGAATTGTAGCGTTGAATAATGTTCGATCTTCGTCGCGTCACGACGAGTCGAATCTACTTTTGTCACTTACAAAGTCGTTCGTTATTCGAGCAAAGTACCATTCATTCTTCCCGATTCGAAATCCTTCTCGGAGGGCATTTCATCTCGTGCCACGTCGTCTATTTTCCTCTCATTCTCAAAGGTAGTATTTTTCTGGGTGCATCTTACGACCTTGTATCTTATGCATGCGGATCGAGCCGCATCGCGGGATATCCTCAAATTTTCAACGCAACGATATTTTCACATCGAGAGCCACGATTCCGATTTCTCGAAGCTGCCGATGCCATCGATGCTTCTATTTTTTATCGAGCTCGACCTCCATCGACACGACTCCTTCCATTGACCCATCCTGAGCCAGTCGTACGTACGTATCCGTATTTTTATGGGCGATATCTCGTCCTACAGGTCGCCTGCCGATGATTTTTATTCAGTGGCAAGCGCATCTTCCCATACGCAAATACGTATGATGCCGAACCATCGATCTAACAGGCCCAAATGCAAATGTTAAATCGCAATCACGCGTATAGCTATCCAGAATAATTCGATCGACAGGTTAAAAGGACGACAACAATCGGTTACGAACGCGAATAAACGCACTGATCGTGACGAATCGCGTATCGTAAATCGTTTCGACTAATCGTCGTGCTGCGACGGTGTATTAACGATCGTGTTGACGTACCACACGCGTACGTCAGCCATTATTATATATCGTGGTGTATATATATATATTTTGCAAGCGACATAGAGAAGCACGGTCTCGAAAGTTCCAATTATCGATCATCGTCTCGGTTAATAAATACCATTCAATTTGGTCGTGGTAGCTGATGGCCTATTTACTAATGCACTTCGTGATACGTCGATGTAAATTAATTCTATGTAAATTAATGACGCTTATCGATTTTGACATTTCCAAGCGTTATAGATGTACGATAATCGCGCGTAATTCCGTGATCTCGAGTTCCTCAGCAATCGTATCGCGATAGAAACGATCGGCTACGCGAATTCGACGGTCAACTTTATACCGTCTGATGGTTTTTCGATCGATCGACGTCACGGTAGCTCGAATGATCGTAACGATCCTCTCTTATATATAAATATTATATATATATATATAATTATATATAATGATATATTATATTATAATAACGCAACGATTTCGACGCGTCCACTGCAAGGAAGGTACGTTAAATCGCGTGTACGCTTGCTCTGCAAGTTTTGTGCGTCGCACTTGCCTTGTACCCAGAGCGCGATACCGTAATCAAAGACTAAGCTTCCACAAGAGTACAGGGAAAGATAATTACCGTTATTAAAGCGCATCTATAATCGTTTCGATTACCACACTTTTTAATAAGCAATGGAACAACACTGATAAATGAGAAAACCAAGGCCAACGAAGTAATAACGCTCGTTTAAATATGGCTGTCATTTTTTACGCTGGTCGCCTGGCTGTTCACAATTACGCACGAACTGCTCTTTGTAAGGATAAGTCCATTCTGTGGCGAACTTCTTCGAGAAACTAGATAATTTAAATCTCTTTGACACTTACAAGGAATACCTACAACTCCTTAGAGCAGAGCTTCCCACTCTGGGATCAATCAGCGCCTGCCTCTTTGTACCAAGCGGTTATATTAGCCATTGTTTACCGTCTCGTCGTGTCCTTAACTCTTTGCATTCCTATATCGAGCGTATATCGACATTTTTTAATTAAATTCCCAAAACTTTCGAGCTTTTCTTCTTTTCTTGCGAACAATATTTAAGAATTACGAGAATTCTCGTATAAATATTATTGACCTACATTAGGAGTCATAGGGGAATAGTTAGAAATTATTCGAAAGAAGAAAGAAAAAGAATTCGATCGCCCTTTCGAGTTAGATAATTTTCCCTTGTTATTCGACGCAATTGCGTTTGACTCGTTAAATTGTTTTTTAAAAAAAATCTCGTTTCTCAATCGTCACTATCCCTTCGACCTAACTGCGGACGTCGTTCGATTAATTTCGCGCGAAGCGTTCGAGTTTGTCGAACAAGCGCAACGAAGTCTCTCTGGACGACATCGCCGCCGACGAAAGCGCGCACCTTGAAGAGCCATCGGTAAGTTGACGGATCCAAGAAGAGATCGCCGCATCGCGAAAATAGGAGAAATTGTCGATCGGTTTGCTCGTCTGTACCTACAATTCGCAACGAGATCAAATAAGCGAGTGATCGAGTAATCACGATCGAGGAACTAACCACGCGAAACGTCCTTCCAAGGGCTTGAAAATTCGTTGAACGCTGCGAAGTTGCAAGATCTCGCACACGGTTGAAGCCGTACCATTCTAACGTGGATACTGAAAGCAAGAGAGTGAGGAGAGAGAGAGAGAGAGAGAGTGATAGTAGAAGAGGGAGAACCTGGACGATATCAAAGTACCGGCGAGCAAACGCTTACTGGCTCGACTGACCGTAGAAGCGTTTGACGGACGAGAACATCGTCGAGATACGCTGCTAGCAAACCATAAAAGTACGATATCGTACCGACGAAGGAAAAGAGCTAACGTACGGTCGTTCGTCGTCCTCGCTCTCGTCAGTCTTGATCCAGTCGCTTATAGCCAACCGAGCGGTTATCGCGAACTCTCCTTTCTGCGATCCGATCGGTCCCAGTTATTTCGCGTCCTTCCTTCGTCCCTTTTTCCGCTTCCCTCAAAGGCAATATTTTCCTTGGCATCGGGCGGTTCTCTTTCGTCGTCCTCGGCGTCCTGCTTCGTTGTCCTCGTTGTCGTTGTCACTTCTTATTCATAGGTATACCGCGATGAAAAATAGAATGAAACGAACCGCGCAAAGGAGGAGATATGGAATAGAGACGAGCGAGCCCGTCGTTCGTCCTCGAGTGGGTATCTCGATATCACGCACCGACAATCGCCGAGGATCCTCGCGATACGAGAGAGCGAGAAAGAGAAAGGGAGAGAGAGAGAGAGAGAAAGAGAGAGCGTGTGTACACCAACGCCACCGGCATCAGCCACCACTCTCGATGCCGAGGATCATAAAAATGTAATTCCTTCCCTTCTTTTCGTTTCTTTCCGTTCTTCATTTTTACCCCCTCTTCCTTCCTACCATCCTTCTTCTTTCTTCGTAGTCCAGGATGGCGATGGAGGTGGGAAAGGAGGTAGAGGAGGTAGAGGAGGAGGAAGGAATTCCATCGTTCGAAGCTGTGTCGTCGTCGTCGTCGTACGTCCTCGGTTTTTATTTCATTCGGGATTCCTAGCTTCCACCGGGCGATTCCGCGCGGTTGTTTTCTCTGCGGCGATGGCGGCAGGCGACGTCTTCCCATTTCCTCCTCTGACCTTTTTTCTCATTTTTATCCCGTCGACGGCGCTGCCCGCCAACGAACGAACGAACGAACGAACGAGTCAAGCGAAGAAAACGAGGAGAGATTAGGGGACCGATTCGTTGATATTTCCAAAGCGCCGATCGTCCCGGAATATCGAAGCTACGCGGAATAAAAGGGTAATCTTTCACGGTTTAGGGGACTAGCTTCCGCTCGGTCGGTCATCTCTCGTTAGCTATAACATCTTAGCGGAAATTCGCGTTCGGTCGCCGATTTTCCCTCTCCTTCGATTGTTTATCGGAACTCTTCAAAGGCAATTAAGACCGTAACCGATTCGTCCTAGCTGGACACGTACTAACGGATAAACGAACGATTTCACATTGCAGACTTTTGTATTTCCGTCGATACCAACGAGCAAGAGATATCCACGTTTCGTCCTTTCGTCGCTCGGAATCAAATTCGCTGATATTTTTAATGGATTTCCATTTACGAATCGGAGTAAATCCTCACGGAATTCGAGAGCTCCGAGCTTCTTCCTTCCCTTTTCCAAGCCACCCTTCCCTTCCCCTCTCCTTCCCCGTCCATAATCCTCTTTTTATAAACACTAGAGTACGCTCGCAAATTGCGAGTGTCGTTTCGTCGCGATAAGAAGTGATAGACGAGTAGATCGATCTCTGGCTTCTTCCCTCTTCGTCTCTCAGTTTTGGAAAGTCGTTAGTCGACGCACAATGGAACGACGGATCGTTCTCCGCTCCGACTCGTATCGCGTTGGAGAAGCGAGACGAGCCGCTGGTATTACGACCATTGCGCGTCGATCTCGTCGAGTAGTCGCGAACCACTGCGAGACTCGCTCACGATATTTTTCCTCGCGCGACAATCTTCTCCTTTCGCCCTCCTTTTCCACTCCTTTATTTTCCTCGTGAACGGTAGACGTCCTCTCGCGTTCCTTTGTCTCGGTCCGTTCGCTTTGTTGCGGCAGATACGAGCACGAGAGAGTAGAGTATCGAGATGATACCTGCATCCACGCGCGATAATACACTTACAATATTATCCTGCCGTCTGATAACTGCCTTTACGAGTTCATCTTCGCCTGGAACGGCGAAAATGAGAGAACATTCCGTCGACGTGTTCATCCGTCTCTACGTATCGCGTTGCGCGTGCTTCGTACGTACGAACACACGCACGTATTTACCACTACTCGCGTATACGTAACTAGCCTAGCGTGTGAGCGAGAAGTTCCGTTTGTACGCACGATATCTAACACGGTGAACTACACGGAAGAGACGTACGTATTATACTTATTCCCGTATCGTACGCCGTTGATTCCTTGTACGCGTGAACGTGTCTAATTCCATGAAAGGGACTGAAAAGGATCGTATCCCTTTACGTCGAATGAAATTCAATGTTAGCGCGCTGCACGAATTAAACGGCCGAGAAAGAATTTCCCATTGACATTTGCGACTGCATTTGCGACTCTCTCGTTTCCACTGCAACGAGTTACAACGCGTGATAATTAAACGAATTCGCTTTTAGCGAAATTTCGAGATTCGCCTTCAATGTCGTTCGCCGTCGGTCGCTCAAAATTCGACCGAACTTCGTCCACCAATAATTATCGCCATCGTAATAATCGTAATTCCTTTTTACAGAAATTTCTAACGGGTGAACGCAGCGAACGCGAGAACGTTTCCGTTGTCGATATTAATTGTTGAGATTTATGATCTCGGGAAAATTCTACGCGAGGAGAAAAAGCTTTCCAGGTTTAAATGCTTCGTAAAAGCCGATACGTTTGTTAGTTCTGCTTTCGCAGGTATTCGTACCTTCTTAGGAAAAATCGTTATTAATAATTACACTTATTACATTATTAAGTTACAAAATATCAAGTGTTCGTATTACTTTAAACGAGATCTAGAAAAGACATTTCGTTTTATTTTTATGAAAAAAACGTTGCTTCCTGTGTTTCCTATGTTGTTTTTTTTAAAAAAATAGGAAAAAACAAAACAACTATTCGAACAATCTAACAGAAAAATACTTCAACGTTAATTATTACGAAGGTTGACAAAAATAGGGACTCGGAAAGTTGTTTTTCACGCGTTTGCTCTTTCGCATTTCCTTTCTCTCTCTCTCGCTCTCTCGTCCTACCTGCTGCTACTCCTTATTCCGATAAAACTTTCGACGACGCCGATAAAATAGGCTCAACGATCCTTGTCACCGGGGGGGTTAAGAGCGTTGCTTATCGCAAATATTATTCACGCATCTCGCTGGCGCATCCTCTCCGCTCTTCTTCCACTTTCCTTGTTTTCTATGCCGCTCCCTTCCCTTCCCTTTCATCGTACCTAAGAGACGGATACGCGCGGCGGAACCGTGTAACGGATTTAATAACGGCGAGATTCCGCGATACCGTCGACAAAAAGTCCCACGTAAATACGGTGATATCGCGGACGATTTTCTCGAAGCGAGCGGAGCAAACTTTGCGAGACTTTATCCCCGGCGCTTACGCGAGCACCGATGCGTCCCAATGTGTGTCGCGAGTATGCTAGGCAATTTCGCCCAACCTTCGTCTATTTTATCTCGACGCGAGAGTTTGCGGAGGGGAGCGGCACGATTTTTCGCGACTTCGCGGAGCGCGTATCGATACCGCGACGATGTTTGCGCCGATTACCGGCCGGCGTGTTTACGAGGCGAATATCGCGTCTCCTCCTTCGGCTCGAGGATACGCGACTTTCGTCTCTTCGAAGAAGGATCGAAAGTTATTAGCTTGGTGCCTATGAAAGGTCGGATTTTAAAGCGAATATATAAAACAGCATATCTTTCTTCGAAAGATGTTTTTCAAATAAAAATACGCTGTATTTGATTCAATACACTTTTGCCAACGAGATTTTAATGCATGGACGTCTTTCTTAAAGAAATTCTCATTTTTAGAATCGATAAACTCTGATATGGAATTTTTCAGACTGTCTTCATTTTCGCAAATGTTTAAAAAAATGAAAGTCCGTGGGCGAAAGATCCGACGAATAAGCTGGCTGCTGCCAAATTTCATATTTTAATTCATTTAATTTCGCAAATTATCGTTGTCGTGGAGAAGCGTTGGGTCGTTAGTTCGTGAGGTACCCACTTAGCCATTTTTTTCACCTTGTCAATTTCAGAAAGGTGTCGCAATATCGTTGTATGGCCAACTTTCATTCTGGTAGCAAGTTCCCTTTTAGATACAGTTGGATTTGTTTTCACCAATGCTTTCGGAGCATCGTTTTTCACAGACGTTTTAGGTCTTCCACCCAGTTTATTTCGTAGGG